>LR539395.1:113368-227325 GCA_900536315.3 Caenorhabditis becei
CAGTTTTGACAATAACTCGGCTCAAAATGGTCCGTTTGAGCTCCCATTTGAACATTTTGTACCTGAGGGACCTAGAAACACTCCTAAATTTTTTTGGGGAGGAAACACGAAGTTTCAGATGAGGGACGTCATCTGGAATTTCGAAAATCAAAAATTGGTTTATTTCCAAGTTAATATTGGGCATTTCACCTATTTTTGCAAAAAAACAACAATCTGGTGATCAAATGTGCATTTCTCATGAAAATTAACCGGATTTTGTGTAATTTTCTATGAATTTCCCTCTGTTTTTGCAGCTGGTCCGTGGAGTGCAACTTGTCAATGGCCGTCTCGATCTCGTCGCCTTCCAATTGAATACTTTGAATCTTACGGGACAAGGACAAGCAGATAATGATGATGATGTCAAGAATATTGTGTGGATTGAGAAAGGTTTGTATTTTATTAAATGGAAAAAAAATGGAAAGTTCAAAAGGATTTAAGATTTGAAAGAAAAAAAAACATTGAAATTTTAGAATTGTAAAAAAAATTTCGAAAAAAAAAGTTCTAAATAATTTTGAGTTGTTTTTTCCTAATTTTTGAGTTTATTTTCAAAAACTAACACTATTTTTTAATTCTGGAAAGAAAGATTATAAAAATCCAACTTTTCTGAACATTTTATAAAAATAACTGTTTTTTTTCCAAAAAACATTGTTTTCAAGTTTTTGGAAATTCAAAAAACACTTAAAAATTTCACAAAAATTTAAAAAATACAATTTTTTGGAAATTTCATGAATTTCAATGAAAATTTGCTTTTTTTAATTCAAAATTCCCAAAAATCTAAAATTATCCCAAAACCCACTCAAATCCCTCCAGGAATCCGTCTCTACAAGCCCAAGCCGTTCTACGAGCCAATGGAATTCGTCGAGAAGCTGGACATGGATGTTTTCCGAAAATTCGTCGCCCTGATGCACGGTTTCGACGCTATTCATGCCCATTAAATCCCCGATTTTTCATCTTATGTTTTCTGTAGGTATTTTTATTGATTGATGCTAGTTTTCAGGTTTTTTCTCGTTTTGTTTTCTTGTTTTTATTTTTCAATTTTTGTTTTTTTCTCCGAAATCAAAAAAAAAAGAAAGAAAATTTTGACTTTTTAAAATTTGAAAATTTATTATTTTTTGATTATTTTCATGGTTCTGATAGCCAACTTTATCTATTTTCATTAATTTTTTGATTTTTCTCTTTTTTAAAAAATGATTTTAAAATTTCAATTTTTTTCAGCAAAAATCGCATAAATGTGCGATATCAGCACGGAAGATCAGCTGTTGGAAATTGCAAGAACTGGTAATTTTTTGAATTTTAGATTTTTTTGAAAATTTTGAATTTTTTGTGATTTTTGATTTTTCAATTAGTTTTCCAGCCTAAAAATAAGGCAAATATTCAAAATTTTGTTTCAAAAAAATTGTTTTTAATTTTTTATCAATTATCACATTTCCAGCCGCCGAATCGGGAACCCCGCTGAAGTTCGAGTTCAAAAAGCACGTCGCTTTTCTGATTCGTCATCTCAACGTTTTCCCGCAGCCCTACAATACTTTGGAGACTAGTCGGTGAGAAAAACGAACACTTTTTGAAAAATGAAAAAAAAAAGAACTTTAAAACTAGTAAAACAGCAGAAAAACGAAGAAATTCAAGCCATTCCGGCCATTTTCACAAGAAAGTTAGAGGAAATACTGAAAAACGGACGAATTTTAGCGATTTTGACGGTTTTTGTGCAGTTTCCCGTAAAATCACATGTACCCGTAGTGTTTGCGGACTTTCCAAGCTACAGTAACCCAGAATTGGCAAAAATCCTGTAATTTCTGTTATTTTTGTGCATTTCCATGCAAAATCAAGTATTTTAATGGTCTTTACAGATTTTTGAAGGTACAGTAACCCAAAAAATAATAAGAAATCAGTTTTGTGCATTTTTACGTAAAATCCATTGTTCCCTATGTGTTTGCGGACTTTCCAAGCTACAGTAACCCAGAATTCTGAAAGTTCAACAATTTCTACAGTTTCTCTGCATTTTTCTGCAAAATTTTTATTTTATTTATTTATTTATTGAGTACGTCTCCGAGAGATCGTGAACATAGTGATAGTGAAGGGTGATACATGTACAAATTCAAAGGAGAGTGGAGGGGCTAGAGAAGGTAGGAGGGGGGTGACATGAAAAAAGGATCATTGTGTATGGGGGCGAGGGGTGGTTCCAAAATCAAGTGTTTTCTCGGTGTTTGCGGATTTTTCAAAGCTACAGTAACCCAGAAATAGCAAAAATCCAGTAATTTCTGTCATTTTTGGGCATTTTCGCGGGAAATCAGGTGTTTTCTTGGTGTCCAGAGAGTTTTGAAGCTACAGTACCCCAAAAAAAAGCGTGATACCGTAAAACCTCTATTAGAAGGGCGCCTCTAATAGAAGGGCCCTTGGAGAAGCCTCACGGAAAATAGAAGGGCAGCCTCTAATAGAAGGGCGTTTTCATCAGGAGGGGCCTGTTTTCAGCCGTTTTTCGTGCATTTTGGCCATAGCTGTCCCAAAATGCGGGCCACTCGGAAAATTTCCGGTAAGGGTCCCGCCGGTTCGGAAAAAAAAATTTTTGGCTTGATTTTGGGCTATTTTTTTCCCAAAAAGTGTTTGAAAAATAGAAGGGCGCCTCCAATAGAAGGGGGTCCAGGAGGAGCTGTTGAAAAATAGAAGGGCATGCCCTTCTAATAGAGGTTTTACGGTAGTTCAGTTTTGTGCATTTTTACGTCAAATCCACTGTTCCCTCTGCGTTTGCCGACTTTCCAAAACTACAGTAACCCAGAATTCTAAAACTTCAACAATTTTCACAATTTCTCCGCATTTTCCGCTAATTCAAGTGTTTTCGTGGTTTTTGCGGACTTTCCAAAGCTACAGTAACCCTAAAAATCCAAAATTCCATCCAGAAACACCATCTTCCTGTTCGCGATCTCGTCTCTGGACCTGCTCGGCCAACTCGACAATCTTCTGACTCCGGAACGCCGAAAGTCCTATATCGATTGGATTTACGGACTTCAGTTTGTCAACGGTAATCACATTCTTATCAATTGATATCAATTCCTTATCAAATTCTTATCAAAAATCCAAATTTCCCCGTTTTTAGTGCTTTTCACTTGTTTTTGACTGATTTTTCTCATTTTTTCATTGTTTTCCCCCATTTTTTCTAATTTTCCTCGATTTTCCTTGATTTCCCAATGTTTCCCACCACTTCCTCCTCCGTTTTCAATTTCCCCCCTTCCCAAATTTCACTGGACTCCCTGCCGGCTCCGGCTCTTTTCCATGAGCCACGTTTCCGTTATTGGGGTCTTCGATGGAGTGGCGCACGGGGCCACGGAGGTATTCTGATGGATTCTGAAGCGAAGAAGGATTCCGATGAAAATGGAGAAGAAGAGGAGCAGAAGAAGCATCAGTGGATCCCGCAGTATCAGTTGGAGAGCTTTTGGAAGTGGGTTTTTTCATTTTTAAAATTTTTGAAAAATTAGATTTTTTTTCAAATAAAAATGATTGAAAATGACGGAAATAAGCCAAAATTGATAAATTCTGATTAAAATTGATGAAAAATTAATTTTTATCAGAAATTGAAAAAAAAAATTTTTTTTCTAAAATTTCAGAAAATTTTTTGATTTTTTGATTTTTCAAAAATAGATTTAAAAAATTTAGAATAATATTAGAAATTGTCTAAAATCGTTATTTCTGAATTAGAAAATTCATTTCTCTAAAAAAATCTGAATTTTTGAAAAAAAATTTCTGGAATTTTTTTTTGAAATTTTAGAAAAAAAATGTTTGACAATTTAAAAAATTTTTAGATTTTTTCAAGTTCTCCCAATGTTACATTTTTTCAAAAATATCCCGTTTTTCTATTTTTCACCAATTTTCCCCATTTTCCAGACGAAAAATCCCACCTCTTCGTGTTGGTCTCAACGAGCCGCTCATTCCGCCGAGATGTCGAAAAGTGAGTTTGTTTTTTGAAATTTTATTTTTTTTTATGAAAAAATCATTTTTCCTGTCAAAAAACTTCCAAAAGTTGGCGTTTTTCGTCAATTTTTATTTTAAAAAATTCAGAAAAAAATCAATTATTATTTTTTTATTTCCAATTTTTCTCAATTTTCCTTTTTTTCTCGCATTTTGCATGATTTTCGACTGATTTTTCAATCAAAAGCTGTATTTTCTGTTCAGTTTTCATTTTCTTCTCCAATTTTTTTCAACATTTCCAATATCCAGGCCAACGACATTGACCACCTTCCCTTGCCATTCAACTATGGAATGGACGAATCGGAACTGTACAATCGAAACTTGCTGGCTGCTCGATATTTCGAAGAAACTGAAGATTCTGGAGCGAAATTGAAGATTTGGACGGTGAACGAGCGATCGAAACGACACTATCTGGAGGGATTTCAGTTTGATGTAAGGGGTTTTATGACAAATTCTTTTGGAATAGTGTAGAAAATCAAGTTTTCCTTGAATCTCCTATTTAAAAACAGCAATTGACTGGGAATTTCCTGCTGTTCAACTTATCAGTTGACCATTTTTCGAAATATGTACTCTGAATTCAGTTATCACTGATAAAATGGGTCTTGGCGCGAAAATTGTATTTTTGTCCCTTTTTTTTTGTTGTAAAAAACAGGTTCTACCTACGATTACGGTACTCTAGGTCTTGAAGCGAAAATGGGGGAAATTCAGAATTTCCCGCATTTTCGCTTCAAGACCCAGGCCTACCGTAGTCGTTTTTCCGGGAAACCGCTGCCCAAATTTTCATTTTTCCAGTGATAAGGAGTGGAGATAGCGGGTAGTGATCAACTGATGAATTGATAAGCGGGGAATTCGCAATAGATTAGTGATTTGAAATTGAAAATCTGATGAAAAATTGATTTTTTACGATTTTTTGAAACTTTGAAAAAAAAAATTAATTTTTAATTTCTCAATTAAAAAAAAATTTAATTATTATTTTTTTCAAAATCCTGGATTCTGAATAACATTCAGACTAAACATTAAGTTTTTACGATTTCCAATTTTTTTTCAAAAAATTTTCATTTTTCCAGCTATCCCGAAAAGGCCATCCGCTTCCCTCCTCCCTCCACCTCTTCTCGGATCGAAAACTCAAAATGGTGCCGCCTGAAAAGTTCTACCCAGACGCCGACCATTTCCCCCGTGAACCGCTTCTGGAGATTCGCACGTCGACGTGGAGTGATTCTGAATCCACGACGCTGTTCCTCAGAAGTCCCACGTTGCTACGAATGCTCCGTGTAGAGGAATCTGGAGCACGGAACGAACTCGTTCCAATTTTCAATTCAGCTGTCAAGTATTTTGTGGAGAGTGATATCACTGATAATCAGTTGGCTGTTGTTGATCATGGTGGAAGGGTCTGGATGCATGATGTCAATTCTGGTGAGCAGTTTTTGAAAAATTGAAAAAAAAATTTTTTTTTTTTGAAATTTTTGAAATTTCTGAAAAAATTTCAAATATTTGCAAAAAATGAACCTGAAAATAGATAGTTTGAAAATAATTTTTAAAAATTTTGAAAAATTCAAAAAATTGATTTTCAGTTTTTGTTTTGAAAATTCTGTAAAATACACAAAAATTGAAAAATTGATATGAAATCATTTTGTAATATAATAAAAATAAACATTTAAGAATTAGCAAGAAAAAAAATTTCCCAAAATTTGAGAATTTTCTGAAAAATATAAAAAAATTCAAATTTCCAAAATTCGAAATTTTTTTTTTCAAATTCCTGTTTTCCGTCCATTTTTCTGAATTTTAGGCGAATTAATTTTGCCAAAATTCATAAATCTTTCTGGAAAGATAAGAAATCTTCCTTATCACCCCTTTATCATTTCCAGAATCCCCGCACCTTGCCCAGAAGCTCCAAACCGTCACAAACGAGGAAATCTATCAGCGAGTCGCCTTCTCGGATCATCCACAAATCCTGGCAGTCTCTGGAAATTGGCACCTCGAAACAGTGGACATCCGGAGTCCTTCACGATGTGTCCGCCTCTGGGACAGTCCGAAGTTCTCGGGACGACGTCCACGTGAATCCCTACGTGTCCCCGGGGTCCCACCGCCACCCGCAACCATCAGACATGTGGTAAGAGTCCCCGGGACGGCGAACATGTACGTGGTGATGACGGACCACGCGATGCACGTGCTGGACGATCGGTTCCCCGGGAATACGGTACTTCACGTGCAACACGCAATGGGACCATCGGGAATGCACAGGATGATCATTTCGAATGGGGTCAGGGACACGGAAGGCGGAGGAATGGTACGTGAAGGGGTCACGTGAAATCTAGGTCACGTGGAATCTAGGTTACGTGAAGTTGAAGGGTTGCGTGAAGTTGAAAGGGTCACGTGAAGATAAGGTCACGTGAAAACTAGGTTACGTGAAATCCAGATCACTTGAAATAAAAGGGGTCACGTGAAATTTAGGTTCGCGTAAATTCGGCCCACGTGAAATTATGGGTCACGTGAAGATTAGGGTAAGGGTGAAAAATGAGAGTTCACGTGAAGTTAAAGTGTCACGTGAAAGCTAGATCATTTGAAATCAAGGGGGTCGCGTGAAAATTAGGGGTCACGTGAAGTTCAGTGTCACAGAAAATCTAGGTCACGTCAAATCTGGGTTACATGAGATTTAGGTCACATGAAATTTTCGGTCACATGAAATTTGGGATCACGTGAAGTTTTGAGTCACGTGAAAATTAGGATAAAGTGACATTGGACTTCCGTGAAATCTAGGTCGCTGAATTTAGGCTCACGTGAAATCTAGTTCATGTAGAATCCAGGTTGCGTGAAATTTAAAATCACGTCGAATCTAGGTCACGTCGATTCCACTTCAATTTTGATATTTGCAGGTGTACACCGTCTACTGCCTGGACCAAGTGCTCTCCTCGATCGGTCTCGTCTTCACGCAACTCTACCATCACGTGTCCGGCCTGTGGTCCTCTACCCACGGATTCCACGCATTCGGCTCTCCGGACGACCTGAACCGCGCGGTACGACGCGGAAAGTACGCGGAAGGCGAGCGGATCCTTGCGGAACCCACCCGAGCCATGTGCCTTGTCGAAGGAATCAGTGCGAGTCGATCCACTGATAAGAAACAATCGATACTGATAAGAGCTCTAGACGATGGATCAGTGTGGTGGCAACTGATGAGTCACGAGGTGATAAGTGATAAGAAGATGGAGAAGGCATCGAGGGAAAGTGTGATAAGGATTGATGAGACGAGGAATGGAGATGAGAGGTGGAAGAGGACGGAGGCGATGCCTGTTTGGGCGGATAAGATTGACGAAGAGTGGAAACAGAAGCCAGAGGAGCAGAGGTATGTGCTTATCAGTTGGAAAATCTCTTATCAGTAGAAAAACGTGATCCTACAAGTTTTATGTAATCCTAGATTTCACGTGACTCCTATTTTCCACGTGAACCAACCATTTGAGTGAGCACAAATAATGCACGTGGCCTAGATTTTACGTGAACCCTGTTTTCCACGTGACTCTAGAAATTACGTGACCTCTAATATTTCCACGTGACCTTATTTTTCACGTGACCCTAGATTCTACGTAAACCCTAATTTCTACGTGAAACCTAATTTCGATCTGAACCCTCATTTCAACGTGACCTCATTTTTCACGTCAACCCTAATTTTCACGTGACCTAGATTTCACGTGAATCTTATTTTTCACGTGACCCAATGTTTCCCCTGAACCTCAATATTAACGTGAACTTACTTTTCATGTGACCCCATAAGTTCCGCGTCACCCTTGATTTCCACGTGACCCCTTATTTTTCACGTGACCTAAATTTTCCCTCAATTTCCTTGTTTTCCAGAAAAATCCACGGAATCCACGTCTCTGGAATAACCCGATCGATAAGTGAATCGCTCTCCCAAAAATGCACGGATCTCATCCAAAAATCGCGAAACCTGGCGCCAGATCCCAAATTGATCCGCGAAAAAGCCGAAGCCTTACCCCTGGACGATGCTAACAGTGTCTTGTCGGAAATTGTGATTAACAACTTCCGAGACACCCGGGATCGCATGAAAACGGTCTGGGGATCTGCTGGACAGTCGGGAAATCCGGAGAATTTGGAGGAACTTATGGAGGAGGAGCAGGAGGAAGCTCTGGAAGAATCTATGAGAAATTTGTAAAAAATTGGGAAAATTGGAAGTTGTGATTTTTTGAAAAATTTTCAAAGCTAGAAAAAATGATTATCAGTGAGGTAAACTTCTGGAAAAAATTTCTGATTTTGTTGATTTTCGAAAAAAAAATCTTGAAAAACATTAGAAAAAAAATTTTTTTTTTCGAAATTTTGAATATCCAAAATTTTCTGAATCTGGAAAAAATGTCTTGATATTTTAAAAAATGTAGAAAAAATTGTCAGATTTTTCAACAAAAAAAAGTTTTGAAAATTTGAAAAAAAATTTTTCCTCTATTTTGGTTTTCCAAAAAAATATTTTCAGAAAAAAACACCATTTTTTTCATAAGACAAACAATATCAAAAATTTCCAGTTTTTTTTCTGGTTTTGCTAAATTTTAACCATTTTTTCCCAATTTTTTCTCTAGATTTTTCCAGAAATTTCTTTCTTTTCCCCCAATTTTCCAAAGCCCCCCCCCCCAACCCCATTTTTACCCACATTCTTGTTGATTTTTATTGTTATTCATCCCTTTTTCCTCATTTTTCCTATTTTTCGTTGTTTTCTATTTTCCTTAATTTCTCACAATTTTCTGTGTATTTTTCCACTCAAAAAACTCGCATTTTCCCCATTTTCCTGTTTTTCCAAAAAAAATTTTGATTTCCATGATTTTTCTGGTTATTAAACCAAATATCGATCATTTTCCTTTATTTTCCATCCAATTTCTTCTATTTTTACAGGTTCCGTTTGCGGATTCCGTGGATCGCATTCGTGTGAGAACAGTGTCTACGATGAGGCGAATCTGGCACAGACCTACTCGGCTCTGCTCTCATTGGCCATTTTGGGAGACGATTTGAAGCGAGTCGAGAGGAAAGCCATTCTGGAGACGGTCAAGAGGGCACAGACTGATAATGGATGGTTAGTGATAAGCGAGATATGATAAGAACTATTAGAGATTTTTAAAAATATTTTTTGATGTTTTTTGAGCTAAAAATGGGCGGAGTTGATGAAAAAAAAAAGAAATTTTGATTTGAATTTTTTGCCATTTTCAAAAATTTTTTTTGCAAAAATTGAGCAGATTTTTTTTTTGAGAAATCCAGGCTTTTTTCATCAAAAATCAGGAAAATATTAAAAATAAAATAATAACGTTTTTTTTTTGAAATTTGAATTGAGTTATGACTCAAATCACTGGATAAATGGGTCTCGCCACGAAAATATGTGTCCTTTTTTGTGAAAACGGACACGATTACGGTACTCTGGGTCTTGAAGCGAAAATGGGGGGAATTCGAAATTTCCCCATTTTCGCTTCAAGACCCAGGCCGACCGTAGTCGTTTTTCCAGGGGAACCGCTGCCCAAATATTCATTTTTTCAGTGATAAGGAGTGGAGATATCAAAAAGTGATCAACTAAAAGGTTGATAAGCTGAAAATTTCCTATCGATTGCTGTTTTGAATTTCAAATTTGGATTTCATCCCGTTTTTTCACAAATTTCCCAACAACCCCTAAATTTTTGCAGTTTCTGGAGCCAAAGCAATGGCTCGGAGAGCGATATGCGATTTGTGTTCTGTGCGGCCGCGATAGTCAAGATACTGGATGGTGATAAGGAGGAGATTATCGATTGGAAAAAGTTGGGAGCTTTTCTGAGACAATCACTCAATATCGATGGAGGAATCGGACAGGCGCCGCATGATGAGAGTCATGGTGAGCAATATAGAATTTTTCGAAAAAAAAAATTTTTGCAAAGTTTTAGAGTGATAAATTTATGCAAAGTGAATTAATAAAAAATGTGAAATTTATAAAAATTTCAAAAAAAAAATTGAGATTTGAAAAAAAACGAAAAAATGAAAAAAAATGGAATTTTTTTTTCAAAAATCAATTTTTAATATTTTTTAAAATTTTTTGATAACTTTCGGAACTTTCCAGACTTTTCCAAAATTTACTGGAATATGCGAATTTCAAAAAAAAAACTTCAAAGAAATTGAAAATTTAGAAATTCAAATTTTTAATCATTTTTTTCATATTTTTTTTCAATTTTAGCAAAATTCGTTTTTTCTGAAATTCTGTAAAAAAAATTCCCAATTTTTATGAAACTTGAAATTTTTTTTGAACAAAACAGTTTACAATTAAAAATTTTTTTTAATTTTTCCAATTTTTCCAATCTTCCATTTTCCCAAATTTCCCTAATTTGTCCCAATTCAGGCGGTTCGACCTTCTGCGCCGTCGCCGCTCTGGCCCTCTCGAATCGTCTTTGGACCGAAGAAGTGCTCACTAGACGAGATATCGATCGATTGATCCGATGGGCGGTTCAGAAACAAGAAGTCGGATTCCATGGAAGAGCACACAAACCGGATGACTCGTGTTATGCGTTCTGGATTGGGGCAACGTTGAAGGTACGGTGATTACTGAAAAAAATGAGCAGAAAATTGTTGGATTTTGGAATTTTAAGAAAAAAAAGATGGAAAACAAGAAAATTGAAGAAAAATGAATAAAATTGAAATTTTCAAAATTCAAAAACTGAAATTTTGAAAAATGAGCCTAAAATAAACTAAAAATCATTCTGAAATTTTTTTTCCCAAATTTTTTGAAATTCAGCTTTATCTAAATTTTGACCTAGAATTTTTTGTCCCAAATTATCTTTTTTTTAGTTTCCAATTTTCCCCCATTTTTCCCACTTTTTTTGCAGATCCTCAACGCCTACCACCTCATCTCGCATACCCATCTCCGCGAGTTCCTCATGATTTCTCAACATCCACACATTGGAGGATTCTGCAAGTATCCTGAGCCTGGAGGCTATTCTGGTGAGTTTTGAAAATTTTTATAAACAATTTTTTTTGTTGTAAAACTGAAAATTTTGAAAATTAAAAATTGCAATTTACAGTAAAAATTTAGAAAAAATCTAAAATTTAATTTTTCGAATTTTTTGAATTTTAAAAATTTAAATTTTTCAAAAAAAAATCGCATTTTTATAACTTCCAGATTACAAAAATTATCTTTATTCTCCAAAAAAAAAAAAGAAAAAACATTTATCTGAAAAATTTAAAAAAATTCAATTTTTTTTGCAATTTAAAAATAAATAAAATTCATAAAAATGGATTTTTCACACTAGGAAAAAATATCTTTTTAATTCAAAACTCTTACCCTCAATTTTAAAAAATTACCTATTCCAAAAACATCAAAATTTTGATGACAAGATTTTAAGAAACCATGTGCATGGAGAGAATTGTCTTTTCACCAAAGTTGGAAATTTTGGCAATTCCGAAAATTGCAAAATCTAAATTTTCATAATTCCAGACCTCCTCCACACGTACTTCTCGATCGCGGCTCTCTCGTTGCTCGGCGAGCCCTCCATAAATCCAGTCAACCCAGCCCTGAACGTCTCCATGAGAGTATCGGAACACATCTCCAGAATCCGATTCGAATAAATTTATCAAGAATTTATTAAAAATTTAAATTTACGCGCCAACCCTTTTTGTAAATGTTCACTTGCTGATAAGAAACGGTTCTTATCTGATTTCCCCTTAAAGTATCATTTTTCTCTATCTCTCTCTTTTTTCTAAGCTTTCTCCACACAAAAAAAACTTGTATTTTTCTGCTTTTTCGCCTTTTTTCTATAAAATTATTGCTTTTCACCCATTTTTCCCGATTTTCTGCAATATTTCACTGTTTTCAAACAGTTTTTTTCATATTTTTGCTCTTATCAGTGATCCTTATCATCTCTTAGCATTCCCTCCAGATTGCCCTCCTCAAATGTACCATGTTCCGCTGGTACCACGCGATGCGGATCGCGAGGAGACCATGTTCCGCATCGATCAGGCAATCACCAAATTGGGACAGGTACGTGAAGAATTAGGGGGTCACGTGAAAAATAAGGGGTCACGTGAAAATTAGAGGGGTCACGCGATTATTTTACGGAGTCACGTGAAGAATTAGGGGTCACGTAACGTTTTTTAGAGATCACGTGAAATCTAAGGGTCACGTGAAATTGAGGGTTACGTGATTATTTTACGGGGTCACGTGAAAATTAGTGTTTCGTTGAATTTGGGTTTACGTGAAAGTTAGAGGGGTCACGTGAAAATAAGGGTCACGTGAAAATTAAATGGGTCACGTGAAAGTTATTGTTTTGTGGGATTCGGGTACACGTAAAAAATAAAGGGACACGTGAATGATTAGGGGCCACGTGAACTTTACTGATCACAGAAAATTAAGGTTCACGTGAAATCTGTTCTTACGTGAACTTTAGGAGTCACGTGAAAATTGGAGAGGTTCCATGAATTTTCAATTTTCACGTGACAATTTGTATTTCACGTGTTCATTTTTTTCCAGGTCTCCAATGCGATTTTCGACAAAGTCGAGTCGAAAATCGCCAAAATCCACAAGATGGCCGTTGAAATCGACGCACGAACCGATGTTTTGGAGAAGAAACTGGAAAAGTTGAAGGAGGCAAGTGACGAATGCTTTTGCATGATTCAGAATGTTGTCAAACTTTGGAAAAAAACAGTTTTTGGGCCGAACTTGCATTTGAAAGTTGCAATTGATAGGAAATTGCACGCTTATCAGTTTATCAGTTGAACGCTTCTTGATATCTTTGTTTTGAAGAGAGTTATCACTCAAACAGTGGATTATTGGGTCTCGTCACAGAATATGTATTTTTTTGTTGAAAAATGGACACGATTACGGTACTCTGGGTCTTGAAGCGAAAATGGGAAATTTGAAATGTCCTTATTTCCCCATTTTCGCTTCAAGACCCAGACCTACCGTAGTCGTTTTTCCCGGGGAACCGCTGCCCGAATTTTTATTTTTTTTTTAGTGATAACTCACTGATAAGGAATGGAGATATCAGAAAGTGATCAACTGATCAGTTTATCAGTGAAGAATGTGCTATTCATCAATGTTTTGAAATTTTCCAGTCAACGAACGTGATCACGATCACCCTTCCCCCTCAACTACCACCACCCACTGCTCCAGAATCCGGCTCCACGTCACTCTTCAGAATCAACGTCGATACGGAGTTTTTGGCAAATTCCGAAGAGCTACAAGACTATAAAAGAGCCGATGATCACGAGTTGAGACCGTGTGAACCCATTGATTTCACGGCAGAGCTGAATCGAGTGGACAAGTTCTTTTTGACGAGTCAAGTGATGAGAGAATACGAGCAGAAGGGATGGGAGAGGTACAAGAGGAAGTTGTTGGCCGGTACGTGGAATACTAAGGAGTCACGTGGAACATTAGGGGGCACGTGAAATTAGAGAGTTACTTCAAATCTAGGTCACTTGAAACAAAAGTGGGTCAAGTAGAAAAAGTTTGTTTTACGTGAAGCTTTACGTCAATTTCACGTCAATTTCAGAAAACAAGTTTCAAAAATTCAAGAAACGTGAAATCTAGGTCACGTGGAGGGCTTGTAGAATTTATCTAGGTCACGTGATATCTGGGACACGTAAAATTTAGAGTCATATCAATTCTAGGTTATCACGTGCAAAATTTAACAAACTTGAACTCAAGATTCAATTTCACGTGAAAAGTCGCGTGGGAATGAAAATAGGTGTTTGGAAAGTTTTGGAAACATGAAATCGAGGTCACGTGGGAAATTGGGGTCATGTAAAATTTTGAAATCGTGAAGTTAGGAGACACGTGAAAGATATTTGGGTCACGTAAAAGCTCACGTTCATCCAAAAAAGTAAATTTCTGGAAACGTGATATATAGGTCACGTGGGACATTAGCCTCACGTACTACTCTTCACGTGAAACTTTTCCAGGTCTGCGTGAACTGCCGTCTTCCCTGGACGATATGGACATTGCTGAGCTCTTCTTCGCCGGTACCTCCATTCCCGCGTATTCCGATGTCTCTGGTGACTTTATCCAACAACATTTGGACACGGATGACTCTTCGACACGGAAATCCGGCCGAAATGACGAGGAAATGGGTCAGCAACGGCTTCATGAGCAGTTATTAGAGGATACAGCACTGGGGAATGGAATGGAGACGATGGAAGAGGAAGATGATCATCCGTTGGCATTTAGGGTTGAAAGGAGGGCTGAAAGTGAGCTGAAAGTCGATATGCCAGAGAGTTTGCCCAATTTGAAAGGTAGATAGCTTGTTTTTTTGAGGGAAAAATTGAGAAAATTTTGAAAAAAAAAACCAATCCAACTGAACATTTGAATCATTAAAAAAAAAAATTTTTTAATTTTTTGTTTGGATTCAAAAAAAATTTCAACTTCAAAATAGTTTCAAAATTTTTGTAATTTTCCCTGAAAACTTAGCCTAATTGCCCAAAATTTTTTATTTGAAATTTCCCAAAATTTGTCTGAAATTTTGCAATTTTCTGAAAAAAACTAAAGTACCCATGTTTTTCTAATATTTTCTGAAAAACGCAGTAAAATTACCTACAGTAATCCCTCTATTTTTTGAAAATTGAAATAATTAACTAATTTTTTCCCAATTTTCCCAACAAAAAATAGAGACAGCGTATTATCGTTGCAACTCAAAAGTTCATCGGGTAGATTTACGGAGTTGCGGGTCTCGCCACGCGCGAAAGCAAAACGTGCTGCGCCTTTAAAGTACGGTAGTTGCGCAATTTGTCTTTTTCCACTATTTTTCCTCATTTTCCTCGGGTTTTCAACCGATTTTCGCATTTTTTACACAACAAATACTCTTTTTGTGCTGTTTTTGATGTAAAAATAGCGAAAATCGATTGAAAAACGGAGGAAAATGAGGAAAAATAGTGGAAAAAGACAAATTGCGCAACTACCGTACTTTAAAGACGCAGCACGTTTTGCTTTCGCGCGTGGCGAGACCCGCAACTCCGTAAATCTACCAGATGAACTTTTGAGTTGCAACGATAATAAAATCTTCTACAGTAATCTTTCTAATTTCCAAAAATAGAAATAATTTCTGAAAACAAAAATTTTAAAAATTAAAAATTGAAAAAAATTTTCCTTTTTTTGCTATTTTTTTTTGAATTTTTCAAAAAAGCGAAAGCTAAAAATCTCCTACAGTAATCCTAATTCCTCCCATTTTTCAAATTAAAAAAAATTTTCAAATTCTCTCCAGGTCACGCCCAAAACTTCACAATCCGTTCGTTGAACCTCTCCGACGACGATCTCCTTCTTCCCGTGGAAGAGTCAATCCTGGAATCAGAAGTCACCGAACCACTTGTGAAGACTCCAGAAGCCACGACGCCCACTCCAATCACATTTTCCCTGCCGGATCCACCGCCCATCACCAGGAAAATGACGGATCCGCCGACTTCTTCGTCGTTTTCTCCGATTCCACCACCACCTCCGCCACCGCCCCTGATCCCTGTGGACCCCCCACGGACCCCCTCCAAATCAATCGATAATCGGGATTCTGGAGCTTCTGGAGCCGACGGACGGGCCGATTTAATGGCGGCGATTCGGGCGGCCGGTGGGGCGAGTAATGCCAAGTTGAACAAAACGGAAGAGAAGAAGAGGAAGGGGAAATATGAGGGAATTCTGGAGGCATCTGCACTGGAAGGGACCCCGAAGGCTTCTGGAGCCGCTTCTGGAGGCGGAGACTTGATGTCGGCACTTTCGAAGGCACTGGATGCAAGGAGAAAGGGTTGGTGATGGAAAGTTGATTGAATAAGGATTCTTGGTTAACACAAATTGATAGCAAATTGTATGCTGATCAATTTATCAGTTGACCGTTTTTTCATATCTGCATTCTGAATCGAGTTATCATTGATTGAATGGAAATGGGTCTCAACACGAAAATAGTTATTTTTTGTGAAGTTCGGACATGATTACGGTACTCTGGGTCTTGAAGCGAAAATGGGAAAATTGAATTTTTTACATTTTCGCTTCAAGACCCAGACCTACCGTAGTCGTTTTTCCCGGGGAACCGCTGCCCAAATTTTCCTTTTTTTTTTAAAGTGATAACTTGATAAGGAGTGGAGATATCAGAAATTGATCAACTGATAAAAGGATAAGCGGGGAATTTGCTATTGATTGGTTTTTTGGAATTGAAAATCGGATGGAATTTTGATTTTTTACAATTTTTCAAAATTTTGAAAAACAAAAATTTCCAAAAGAATTTTTTTAATTTTTTAAAAAATCCAGCTGATTTTTATCAAAATCAATGTTTTATCACCTTATCACCTTATCATTATCATCATCTTTATCATTTTCCAGCTATCAGTGGAAAAACCGACCGTCCATCCACCTCGGCTCAGAAGTCCTCTTCCATCCCGGCGCCGCCCCATTTTAGTGATGATGAATGGGATTGAGTGATATTGATTCTTGATAATTTTTTTTCATTTTTCGATGTTTTAATGTTGTAAATTTGAAGCTTTGGAGCTTTTCAATTCTTGAAAAATTTTGAAAAAAAATTTTTTTTCATTTTTTTTTCCAAAAATTCCCATTTTCCCCTCATTTTCTAGGCACTGATTTCTCATTTTTTGTGTAATTTATTGATTGATTTTTTCCCCCGATTATTTGTAATTTTCTGTGATTTTCGCCCAGGTATTTAGACCACACATCACTTGCCCGATTTTTTCCCCAATTTTTACGGATTTTTCCAATTTTTTTTCGAATTTCTCTGGGCTTATTTTTGTGAAAAACAGGTTATGTATGTGATTTTAGAGAAAAATTGATTTTATTGATTGAGAAAAAATTAAAAATTAAAAAAAATCAAATTCTTTTTTTTCCATTGAAAAGTGTTGATTTTCACGATTTTTCTACTTTTTCCTGGATTTTTTTTTTAGTTTTTCGGATTTTTCCAATTTTCATGTCCTTTAGGCTTATGCCCTCACCGGCCACGTCACCAATCGATAATCCACGTGCTAAGCCCCGCCCACCGCTTCCATCCGAAGAAATCCACCTTCCTGGTCCACATCCGGCACGTGGTATCTACGGATTTGCACTTTATATCGTCTCCTGGTGCCTTCTGGTCATTTATTTGTTGTGGGCAGTCACGCCCGTTCCAGTGCTTTATCGATTGGGTGGGTTTTTGAGAAATTTTAGAAAAATTGAAAAAATAAAAAGTTTTTTAATTTTTTTTCAAAAAAATTTTTTCATTGAAAAAATCAATAATATAAAGAAAATGAATTTTTAGTGTGTTTCTGAATTGGAAAAATTCAAAAAAAAAATTTTTTTCTTAGAAATTCAAATTTTTGAAAAAAATTTTTGAGTCGCTACGCAGCCAAATTTGTCATGTTTAGTGTGTTGAGGTGATACGGAGTCATAAAAAGATTTAAAAAAAAATAAAGATTGTTTTTTAAAAAAATAATTGTGAAATCCTGGATTTTTACAAAAATTCAAAAATTCACTGATTTTCTCTATAAATTTTTTAAAAATGAAAAATTTTAAATTGAGTCGCTACGCAGCGAATTTCAATGGAATTGTGATACGGAGTCTAAAAAAACAAAATTCAGAAAAAAACATATTCCAGATTTTTTTACATTAAAAATTTTGTGAAAAAAAATTTTTTTTTGAAAATTTTCCATTTTTTTTAAATTTATTTTTGAGTCGCTACTCAGCGAAATTGATTCCTATAGCGTGTAGCTGTGATACGGAGCCATATAAATCTTAAAAATTTCAAAATTTAGCTGAAAATTGGGAATTTTTCTGATTTTTCCGATTTTTCACTCAAAAAAATTTTTAAAAAATCAGAAAAAAAAGTTAGAGTCGCTACTCAGTCAATTCAATCTCTCTAACATGTACCTGTGATACTGAGTCATTAGAAAAGTGTAAACATGCTCAAAATACTCATTTCCAGGCATCACGTACATTCCCTCGAAACTCTGGGCCCTCGCCATCGGATTCTTCTTCCCATTGGCCGCTTTCCTTTACGTTTCTATCATTTTCCTTATCAATTGCTGGAATTTCCGTGGATACAAGATTTTTGATAACGTTCAGGTTGGTGATAACACACTTATCACTTATCAGTTATCAACTGTTCAGGAAGTAGAACACGATTTCGGAGAGCGCAACTCGCCGGTTCCAGTGAAAGTTCCAGTCACTGATAAGAAATCATTAATCAATAATCAGAAAAAGCCGAAAAAATGTTGAGAATCTCCAAGTTTTGGGTCTTGACACGAAGTTTGAGCACAACGAGATCGGAGATTCGGAAGACGTTGGATGACGTCAAAAAAAAGGGAATCAATCGATCGGCACAGGTAAAAACGTGAAAAAGAAGGGGTCACGTGAAAATGGGGGTCACGTAAGAATGGGGTCACGTAAAATCTAGAAAACGTAGAACAGTAGGGGTCACGCGAAGATGAAGGGTCACGTGAACATTTAGGATCACGTGAAATATAGAGTCACGTGAAATCTAGGTCACGTGGAACAGTAGGGTCACGTGAAGTTAAGATTACGTGAAAACTCAGGGCACGCTGAAGATTAGAGGTCACGTGAGAATTGAGAAACGTAAAAATGATGTCACGTGAACATTTAGGTTCACGTAAGATCTAGGTCACATGAAATCTTTCAAAAAACGTGAAACTTTTCCAGGTCGGTGAAATCCACAAACGCTGGTCGGCCTACGAACGTGAACTTCTCAACAACAACGAAACTTCCGTCAAAAACGCCACAATCGATCGATATTCCACCGAGTCCATGTTGGGTGAAATGATGCTCTCAAAAGACCCAATTTACGCGAAAATTCTCGAAAAACGAGCCGGAAACGTGGAAAAGTCGGCGAAAATCGATAATTTGCCAGAAAACTCGCTGAATTTCCCGTTGAAATCAACGCAAAACGTGGGGAAATCGACTTTCGCTTCTGAAGACTTGGATTCTGAATCGGATTCTTTGAGTTCTGCGGATCGTGGATTCTACGTGGAAGCCGACGTGTTCGTTGACGAATACGTGGCCGGAAGTGCGTTGGATTTGGATCCGGGCGATCGGATGGTTGCGACAAGGGAATGGATCGGGGCGGATGATGCAGTGGAGACAATCTCGTTTCAGAGACCGGGGCAGAGAATGGCAGGGGTCGAGGAGGCTGAGAAAGAGGTGATTACAAGGGGATTGTGGTTTTTCACTGATTTTTCCCTGGGTTTCTGCGTCAAAATTGGAGTTTTTTAGGGTTTGCAGACTTTTCACAAAAATTGATTATATTTTGGTTGTTGTAGCATTTTTCCCTGGTTTTTTCCAACTTACTGATTTTTTCGGTGAAATTTGGTGTTTTTTGAGGTCTTCTGTACCTATTCGACGACATTTGGGTTACTGTAGCTCCGATTCTGTGCATTCTCCCGTGAATTGGGTGTAGACGGTGTTTGCGGACTTTGCAGTTGATATGACGACATTTTTTATCCACTATGGGTTACTGTAGTTTCAGTTCTATGCAATTTTGCGTCATGTCTAGTGATTTCTAGAATTTTAGGTTACTGTAGCTCTGATCCTCTGCAGTAGTGCGTCAAGTTTAGTGTTAGCGATGTTTGCGGACTTGACATCGTATTTGACGAATTTTCTCTCATTTTAAAAAGATTTTCGGGTTACTGTAGCTTCAATCGGTGCATTCGAATGCATATTTTCGCTTCAAGACCAAGGCCTACCGTAATCGTTTTTCCCGGGGAACCGCTGCCAAAATTTTCATTTTTTTTTCTGGTGATGATTTGATAAAATGGGTTGTTCCAGCACTCCTCCCATCCATCCGATGACTCTCTGGAAACTTCTTCTCTCATCGGAACAATTGTCGAGGAAATGCCGGCTTCCCGTCAGAAATGCACTGGTTGTGGAGCCAATTTCCACTGCAAAGACAGCTCTTTGCCCGGATTTGTTCCACTGGAGATTTTCGAGAAAATCGATAGACGAACTGATGGAAAATGCAAGAATTCACTTTGTAAACGATGTCATTTGTTGAAGGAACATAATTTTTTGGTGGGTTTTTCAAAAAATATTTAGAAATTTTTTTTTGAATTTTTGCAAACCATTTTTTCCGTGTTTCATAGATTTTTGTTGTTAGAAAAACTGAAAATTAATTTTTTTAATTGAAAAAAAATGTCACAATTTTTTTGAATTTTTTTTGAAATTTTGTATTTTTCCAGTTGAACGTCAATGTCTGCGATGTGGACTACTCCCAGATGATGTCTGAACTCAAAAAACAGCCAGAAGCCCTTGTGATTCTTGTCGTCGACGTCACCGATCTGCCAGGAAGTATCTATCCGAAACTCGCACAGGTTGTTGGAAGTCGACGGCCGATGATTGTTGTTGGTAAGTGGATTACTGTAGTTACTGTAGTTTTGTGGGTCTCGAAGCGAAAATACATTTTTCGAAAATATATTTTTAGAAATTTTTGCAAAAAAAAATCAAAAAAAAAATTTTTTTTTCATAATTTTTTCCAATAGGAAAATTTCAAAAAAACAGCTTGAACAAATTACCAGGGCTGGGCAAAAATCGGCCGCGGCTGGCCGTTGTTGTGGCCGTTGTTGTGGCCGGCTTTGGCTTTTTGAAAACCACTTCATTTCTAAAAAAGCCGGGACGGCCACGGCCGGCCGCGCGGCTTTTTGAAAATTTTGCTGACCATGATTACCGCGTGGTTAGGCAACCCAGGTCAGCAAAATCGATGCTTTTGAGTGTTACGTGATCTTTTTCCGTTGTTTTACCTGACACGTCACCATGTCTCACTTTTTTTTTTGACCAAGTAGACAAAGAATTTCACGTACGTGTTGGCCCGGTAATATTCAAAAAGCCGCGCGGCCGGCCGGGGCCAGCCGGGCTTTTTGCGGCTTTTTTGCTGTTTCCGAAAGCCGGGCCGGGCCAAATATTTTCTGGCCGGCTGCGGCCGGCCGGCGTTTTGCCCAGCCCTGCAAATTACTGAAAATCACTAGAGTTCAACGAAAAATTGTGAAAAAAAAATTTCCATAAAAATTGTTTCGGGTCCCGCCACGAACCCCATTTTTTTCAAATTTCGAAAAAAAAATTTAAACAAAAATTCTTTTGAAACCGTCTGAAATTTACTGAAAATCTCAAAATTTGAACAAAAATTGCAAAAAAATCCCATCGAAGAAAATAAATAAAATGGGTCCCGCCACGAAAAAAAACTATTCAAAAGTTGAAAAAAAATGTTTTTAGAACTCAATTTTTCTTCGAATTTTCTGTAAAAACTCCTAGACTTTCAATAATTTTTCTAATTTTTTTCCAATAGGAAAATTTCCAGAGAACCGTCTGGAAAAAAAAATTTTGGGTCACGAAAGCCAATTTTTCAAATTGTCGAAATTTTCAGAAAATTTTTTTAGTTCTCAATTTTTCTGAAAATTTCTGGAATTCACTCAAATTTACTCAAAACAAACTGAAATTTTCAACAAAAAAACATTGTTGGGTCCCGCCACGAAAGCCCGCCTCTTCCAGGAAACAAGGTCGATCTTCTGCCCCCTGACGCCCGTACCGGATACATGTGGAGATTCAAGAAAACAGTGGAAAGAGCCGTCGAAAAAGCGGGTCTCCTCGACAATTTCAACATTCTCCACACCGCACTGGTCTCGGCTAAAACTGGATATGGAATCGAGGAACTCATCACGGAAGTCTATCTGAAATACACGAATGTCAAGTTGGGAATGCGTGGAAACATGTTTCTGGTCGGATGCACCAATGCCGGAAAATCGTACGCTTTTTGGTCTCGCCACGATTTTCAATTTGGGCATTTTCAGAACAATGTTCAATGCCCTCCTTCAATCGGATCTTTGTAAAGTTAGAGCTGTGGATTTGGTGGACAGGGCGACAACGAGTATTTGGCCGGGAACTACGGTAAATTGGGGAATGATAATCATTTTATCAGTTGATCGCATTCTTCATTCGTTATCAAGTTATCACTGATTTTGGAAAATGGGTCTTGAAGCGAAAATAAGGGAGTTGAGAATTTTCCGAATTTTCCTTGTCAATTTTTGGTGTTACTTCTTTTTTGAAAACACGAATTGATTGCAATTTTCCTACGGATCATTCTATCAGTTTACCAGTTTTTGCTATCTTGAGTTTGGAGCGAGTTATCAGTGATAAAATGGGTTTCGCCGCGAAAATATCAATTTTCATTTTTCTTTTCTGGAATAGGCTCTACCTACGATTACGGTACTCTTGGTCTTAAAGCAAAAATGGAGAAATTTGAAGTTTCCTCATTTTCGCTTCAAGACCGAGACCTACCGTAGTCGTTTTTACCGGGGAACCGCTGCCCAAATTTTCATTATGAATTGGGGGAATTTATTGATAACTCGATAAGGAGTGACTATATCAGAAAGTGGTCAACTGATAAACTGATAAGCAGGAAATTTCCTAATGATTTGGTTTTTTGAGATTGAAATTTGGAGTAAAAATAGATTTTTTACGATTTTTTGAAAAATTAAGACGAGTTCTCCGAGAAAGTCGAAAGTGGCCGGGAACAGCCTTTTTAAAAATTGTCTCGGAAAAAATCCAAAAAATTATGGAAGAACCCTTGTGAGGTCCCAAAACGAAACCACCAATCAGAACTGACAAAATAATTTTTTTCGAATTTTGGTCATCGGTAATAGGTGAAAACTTCAAAAAATCATAACTTTCTTCAAACTCAACGTTGTGCGAGCACTCTTTGCCAGTATGTTTTATGAGCCAGTCTGCATGTTTGAAATTTTTTCTGACATTTCTCGAGCTGTACAACATGTTAAGAAAAAATTCATCACACAGATATTAATTTTTTACCATGTCACAGATACCGAGTTAAAGCAATATAAAAATTTTTACTAATACCTTGCAATAGTTGGTATTTAGAAAAATTTATTTCAGATTTTTAAAGTGTCCGCAAAATTTAGGAAAAATGGATGAATATTAGATGTAATACGAAAAATGACACATTTTTCAGTATAAAAATTTTTAAATTTTTAATTATTTTTCTGGACAAGGTATTTTGTGTTCGACGTTTATAATAATGTCTTATTCACTATTTCCAACAAAATTAGTAATCCGATTTTCCTTATCAAGGCTGATTTTCAGCGATATCAGTCGTTCACTTATCTTATCACTTATCAGGCCAGGGTGAAGAGCTAGCGAGATGCTCTCAACTGAAGAAATGTTGACCTAGAACACCTTCATATGACTGAACTTGACCCTGTGCTCAAACTTTAAATTTCACGAAAATTTCGAATTTTTTATAGTTTTTGTCATTTTTCACCAGATTCGACGTGTAGGGATACGTTCGAAAAAATCGGAAAAAATAAAAAAATTCAGAAAATTTATTACTGCACTGTAAATGTTGGTTTGGGTCAGAATAAATGAAAAATTAACAAAAATTAATTTTCTGAATTTTTTTTATTTTTTCCGATTTTTTCGAACGTATCCCTACACGTCGAATCTGGTGAAAAATGACAAAAACTATAAAAAATTCGAAATTTTCGTGAAATTTAAAGTTTGAGCACAGGGTCAAGTTCAGTCATATGAAGGTGTTCTAGGCCAACATTTCTTCAGTTGAGTGCATCTCGCTAGCTCTTCACCCTGGCCTGATAAGTGATAAGATAAGTGAACGACTGATATCGCTGAAAATCAGCCTTGATAAGGAAAATCGGATCACTAATTTTGTTGGAAATAGTGAATAAGACATTATTATAAACGTCGAACACAAAATACCTTGTCCAGAAAAATAATTAAAAATTTAAAAATTTTTATACTGAAAAATGTGTCATTTTTCGTCTTACATCTAATATTCATCCATTTTTCCTAAATTTTGCGGACACTTTAAAAATCTGAAATAAATTTTACTAAACACCAACTATTGCACGGTATCAGTAAAAATTTTTATTATTCATAAAATCTGAAATGGGTAGCTGGCCTAGGAATCCGTTCAGCGTGGCCGCGAGGTCTCGAAGCGAAAAAAATGTGCATTCCGTGCTGCGCCTTTAAAAAAAACTACGGTTTTCGCCGGCACTTACCGTATTTTTTTTAAAGGCGCAGGACGGAATGCGCATTTTTTTCGCTTCGAGACCTCGCGGCCACGCTGAACGGATTCCTAGGCCAGCTACCCATTTCAGATTTTACCAATAATACATCGCTTTAACTCGGTATCTGTGACATGGTAAAAAATCAATATCTGTGTGATAAACTTTTTCTCAACATGTTGGACAGCTCGAAAAATGTCAGGAAAAATTCCGAACATGCAGACTGGCTTATAAAACATACCGGCGAAGAGTGCTCGCTCAACGTTGAGTTTGAAGAAAGTTATGATTTTTGGAAGTTTTCACCTATTACCGATGACCAAAATTCGAAAAAAATCATTTTTTCAGTTCTGATTGGTGGTTTCGTTTTGGGACCTCACAAGAGTTCTTTCATAATTTTTTGGATTTTTTCCGAGACAATTTTTAAAAAGGCTGTTCCCGGCCCTCCCCCAGAGTTGAATCCTCTCAGAGAACGCGTCTTAAAAATTACAAAATTTTGAAAAAAAAATTTTGCCTATTTTTTCGAAATTATTGTTTTTTCCAATTTGAAATCAATAATTTTTTTTTAAATTTTAAACAAAAATTTTTTCAAAAATTTGCAAAAAAACAAACAAAAAAAAAGTTTTTTCTCCATTTTTTTTTCAAAATTTCAAATTTCTTCCAGATCTCTCTCCTAAAATTCCCAGTGATGAAACCGGGTCCGTACCGTCTGGAAATGCGTCGCCGACGTCTAATTGCTCACAGAGCATGGGCCAAAAAGGAAATGTTCGCCCGAAAATTGCTTCTCGAAGAAACCGGCGACGATCGATTCGCCATCCCGACTGCCGTGATTCAGAATACTTATAAGGATTCAGAAGACGAACTTCAGCCGATGGCTTTGAAAGAGTTGAACGGGGAAGAAGAGGAGGAAGTGATAAGCGGTGATAAGAAATGGTCGTTGGATGATCCGATCTTTGCCAATGGAAAGTGGTGTTATGATACGCCTGGAACGGTTAATGAGAATCAGGTAATTTGATTTCAGAATTGAGAGAAAAAACAAACATACAGTAACCTGGAAAAATCGAACATTTAGAAAAATTGAAAAAAAAAAAGAAATTCTAAAAAATTCTTGAAAAATGTTTTTGAAAAAAAAAATTGTTTTTTGAAAAATGATTTTCAATTTTTTTTTATTTTTGAAATAAATTTATAAAAAAAATTTTATTTTTTATGAGTCCTGGAACGAAAATTACAAAATCAGAAAATTTTTGGATTTTTAAAATTTTTTTGAAATTTCTCATTTTCAGCTTTTTTTTCTAATTTCTTGAAATTTCTATGAAAAAAATCAAATAAAAAAAAAACAAATTTGGTATTTTCAGGTTTTTTTTAAAAATTTTTTGTCAATTTTTATTCATTACAATTTTTATTTTAAATCAAAATTTATTCCTAGAGTTCTGAAATCCCTGGATTTTAAATCCTAATCAAAATTTCAAGAGAAAATTGTTCTTCCTTCAAAAATTCCCCAATTTCTCCAATTTTCCCCCTTATTCCAGGTGCTCTCCCACTTCACCCTAGACGAACTCGTCGCCGTGACCCCCCGTCGAGTCCTGAAACCCCGTACGGCTCTTCTAAAATCCGGAGAATCCCTTCTGATCGGTGGAGTCGCCCGTCTCGACATCACGTCCATTTCGGGTCCCTCCAACGTGTTACTGACCACTTTTGTCAACGAACAACTGCCTCTCGAAGTCATGAAAACCGAAGAAGTCGACGGATTCTACGAGAAATGGCTCGGGACACGTGCCCTAGGGGTCCCACGTGGAGGTCCCGAACGGATGGCTCAGTGGGCGGGGCTTGGAAGTGGAAGAAGATTCGAGATGAAGGGACGGAGGGACGAGGGATGCTGTGATATTGTACTGTCGTCCATCGGATGGGTTATGGTCACTAGTGAGAGAGATCTCGTCATCAAGTGAGTTTACTTGGGCAAATTTTAATTGATTTGAATTTGAAAAAAATGGAAAATTTTTGAAACTTTGAGAAAATTGATTTGGGAATTACAGAAAATGTTTTGAAGTCTCGAATTCAGAGAATGTCAAAAAATCAGAATTCTGAGAATCCAGAATGATGAAACTTCTGAATCTCAGAATCACGGAATTTAAAAGTTCTAAAAAACCTAGTCCTGAAAATTCTGATTCCTAGAATCTCACTAGTTCAGAATTCTGAAATTTCTGAAACAAAATTAGTTGGAAACGGAAAATTTTGAAATTTCCAAAATTCTCCAGTTCCTGAATTTCAGATTTTCAGAATTCTTATTTTTTCACAGTTCTCAGAAATTCAATTTATTTTAATTGTTGGGAAATTTTGACTTCTAGAAGTTCTACATGAATCCTAGAAGCTCAGAATTTCAGAATCTCAGAATCCAAAAATTATCGAAAACTTTATTCTAAAAATTAGGAATTTCAGAATTCTTATTTTCTCAAAAATTTCCAGAAACTTCAGAATTTTGGAATTCTTGAATTCTAGAAGTTTGACATGAATCCCGACAATTCAAAATTCCAGAATCTTGAAAAAATATTAATTCCACAATTTTCCAAAAAAATCTGAACACTTCGGGATTTTGAAATATGCGTCAGAACATCTGAATTCCAGAGATTGTGAATTCAAAAATGTCTACATTTTTCAAATTGAAGCAATTTTTCAAATTTCCCCAAAACATTCATTTTCCAGTGCCTTCTCTCCATCCAGTAAGGGCCTGACCGCCCGTATTCAACCGATTCTACCGTATTCCGCGTCGCTTCGTGGAAAACGTCTTCCGGGAAGCCGATTTTATAAGGTAACACGCTTATTGGATTTTCTAAAAATTGGTAATTGAAAAAAATTAAAACGTCCAGAAAAAAACCAATTTTCGAAAATTCAAAATTTTTTGAAAATTTTTATTTGTTTATTTTAATTTTTCTAATTTTCAATAAATTCATAAATTCTAGGAATTCACTGTTTTGATGCTCGAATCCCAAGTTTTCCAAGAAAATTATTCTTTAAAAGAATGAATATTTTCTTCAGGTCCAACCAATCGAATTCCCAGTAAACGTGCGCCGAAAACGAGCCGAGGCCAAAAAACGAGCTGATAAGAAGAATAGTGATAAAGCGGGAATTTCAAATTAATAATTGGGTTATTCGTTAATTTTTGCTCATTTTTTCACATTTTGTTAATTTTTTTGTTGATTTTTTTAGAAATAGACTGAAATTTTATAAAAATAAAATGATTTTTCCAAAAAAAAATTTTTTTTTGAATTTTTTCTGTTTTTTTTATTGATCAGATGGTTCTTATCACCATTGATAATATCTTTTCTTATCAATAACCCCTTTTTATCACTGAAAAAATCCAATTTTTAGATGCAAAAGTCGATAAGATGAGCCAAGGGGAGCAGGATCAACGAATCCACGTGGCATCGGCCGCCGTGCTGATTTTCGCCATTTTTTATATCACTGGATTTGGGTGAGTTGTTGACTTATTGATTTTTTGAAAAATCTAGAAATTTTTGGAAATCAGAATAAATTGATCAAAATTAATAATTTCAAAAAAAAAATTTGAAATTGAAAAAAAAAATTTTTTTTTTTTGGAAATTTTTTTTTCAATTCTTCATTTTTTTCAATTTTTATTGAAAATCAGTAAAACTTAAAAATTGAATTTTGAGGCTGATATAATGATAAGGTTATCACTGATTTTTTAAAAAATTTTTCAGATTCGGATCAATATTTGTGATTCTTGGCGCCCTGTTCGGCGGGATTCTCTTTGCGAAATGGGTTTTCGAGTGTTCAAATGGAGAGATGTTGCATCAGTGGAAGGTGTGATAAGGGTGACAAGGGATCATATCATTGATAATGAATTCGGGATAATTTGAAAAATTGAAAAAATTCGAAAATGAAAAAAAAAATTTAATAAAAATTCATGTAAAATTGAAAAAAAAACATCGAAAAGCCTAATAGGTGATAAATATCATATCAGTGATAAAAATGTAAAATTGGAAAAAAAATAAAAACAAAGTTTTCTTCCAAAAAATTATTTTCTTTTCCCAAAATGTTCCATTTTTAAAAAAAAAATTTTTTTATTAGAATTCTAATGAATCCACAGCGAAAATGAAATTCCACTGAAAAAATGTTTTTATTTCACTTTTTTCCAGAACTTCTTCTCCACTCCTCCACCGTCGTCATCTGAATCCCCACCTCTTGTTCCCGAATCACCCAATCCGGACACTGAAAAAACGCGAAAAATGCCATGGGAAGGTCTCTTTCTGCCCGGAACATTGAACGACTCCATCGAGAATTTGTTGAATGAAATCGTGGAACAGTATGTGAATGGATGGTACGGAGGAGCCATCAGCAGGGACAGGGCATTTATTAATGAGATACGGTAAGTAGGATTATAATAAGTTTGATTTAAAAAATTTTTTAGAATACAAATTTTTTTTAGGATTGAAAAGTTATGATTTTTTGAATCAAAAAATTTAATTGAAAGTTTTGGAAAAATTTTTCGTCAAAAATTGGTAATTTTGGTAAAAAATTCAATTTCCCAAAACTTGAAAACAATTGAAAATTTTCAACAAAAAAATTTTTCGCATCCAAAAAACTTTGTTGGGTCTCACAAATACGAATTTCAAAAATTCAGAAAAAAAATTATAAAAAATGCAAATTTTGCAATTGTTCTTCAATTTTTCCATTTTTTTTCAATTTCGAAAAACATTATAAAGTTTTTAAAATTTTCCAAAATCAGTTCTAATTGTGGAAAAAATTTCAAAAAAAATTTTAAAATTTTAAAAACCTGAATTTCTTTTTAAAAAAAGTTTATTTATCCTTATTTTTTTCATATTCCAGTTCTTCAGCCATTCCCCCTATTTTTGCAGCTACCAACTCCGCTACGCCTCCGCCAACCTGATCCGTTGCATCCGCCGTCTGGATCTATCCAACTTTGTCTCCCAACACGCCCTTCCCATTGCCACGTTTCACGTGTCCCGACTCACCCAAATCGAATCACAGATTATTGCGAATTCCCCACAAGCCCCGCCCCCTAGAAGTCTTCTCGAGACCCAAATTGCAGAGATTTTGGAGGATTGTCACGTGGCAATGACGGGCAGAGAAGCGGAGACGGAGTACGTCAGACAGATTGCCGATTTTCTGATTCCACGACTTCTGGATGAAACGAGACTTGCTGGAAGGGCTCATGATGATGATTCGCCGTTGAGGTAATCACCAATCGATTGAGAATTGTCTGCTTATCATTTTATCAATTTATCACTTCTTGATATCTTCACTCTGAATCGAGTTATCACTGAATTTGTGGAATGGGTCTTGAAGCGAAATGTACGATTACGGTACTCTGGGTCTTGAAGCGAAAATGAGAAAATTGAGTTTTCCCATTTTCGCTTCAAGACCCAGACCTACCGTAGTCGTTTTTCCCGGGAACCGCTGGCCAAATTTTCATTTTGAATTTGGAGAATTTGGTGATCACTTGATAAGAAGTAGAGATATCAAATAGTGATTAACTGATAAGAATATCAGGACCAAACTTGAATTATTGATTTTTCTCCAGATTATTCGGAAGAGGTCGAAACGAACGTCCGTGGCCGTCGAAATCAATCCGTGGATTCCTTCGAGAAATGCTCACAAATGCAGTGCTTCTGCCGGTTTTCGACATGCTCACCCAACCGGATACCATCAATTATTGGCTTATTTTGCTGTTTGGAGACGAAAAAAATCGTGGAGAAACGGGCATTTTGGAGGACTTTGAGGATGTGAGTAGGCAAGGGGAAATATGGGTCACATGAAAAAATAGGTCACGTGACATTATCTGGGGTACTGAAATTTGGGTTACGTAATTGAATAGTGGGTCAATTAGAAAAAACTGGAATCACGTGAAACCTATGAGTCACGTGGAACAATTGAGGATCACGTAAGAACAGTTCAAGGTCACGTAAACGAAATTAGGGTCACTTGAAATGAAAATCAGGAACAATTGACGTGAAAAAAGAGGAACACGTGAAAATAGTTGAGGTCACGTGAAAAATAAGTAGAAGCCACGTAAAACATCAGGGTCACGTGAGAAAAAGATTTGAGTCACGTGAAAAGTTCTGATTCACGTGGGAGACATCAGGAACACATGAAAAATGAGAGTCACGTGAAATCTGGGTCACATGGAAAATCTAGACGAAATTTGGTTCACGTGAAACAAAATCTGGGTCACGTGAAAAATAGTTGAGGGTCACGTGAGAAAAATTTAGGTCGCGTGAAAATCAAGAAAAAAGTTCAATCTCAAATTTTTTTTTCCAATTTTTTCAATTTTGCAGACCACCCCCGTCCCCCTGCTCCATGGCCTTACCAACGAAACGTCTGCCTCGGACAACCTTCCCGACTCTTTACTCCAACTTAAACTAACCGAAATCCTCCGCGAGAATCGTCTGTATTCCATGTTCCGAATGTACCTCCAAGACATCCGTGGACCCGTCCATGAACTTCATTTCCTCGTCGAAACGACCCGAATTCATGATAGCATTCAACGGAAATCCGAGTCGACAGATCAGATCGCCTATGATATTTGGCAGTTGTACACCCAATTCGTTCATGAATCAGCTCAGGAACGAGTGGGTCTCGACACGAAATTGGTGGATCAGTACAGAGAAGCGGTCGGAATCAAGGATTTGGCAGTTCTGGAGGGAATCGTCGAATCGTCTTATCAGGCCGTTTATCACCGAATGCAATCAGTCCATGTCGTTTCTTTTTGTCAATCCGAATGCTTTTTGGGCTATCTTTGTGGATCACCTCCTATCACTATCAATGAGTTGATTGATCAGCAGGAAAGACAGAAAGCCGTTCCGGTGGAGCGCACTTTCTCGTTGAGCCAATTGAGGGCGAGAGTCAGGAAGGCGTTGACTTCGGTGGGCGAGGAGATGGAAGTTCAGGTGCGGAATGGTGATACCCTGCTTATCAATTTATCAGTTGACCAGATTTTGATAGCTTTAGTCTGAATCGAGTTCTCAGTAAATTTGTGAAATAAGTCAAAATGTACGATTACGGTACTCTGGGTCTTGAAGCGAAAATGAGAAAGTTTGAAATATTCTTATTTCCTCATTTTTTGTTTTCGCTTCAAGACCCAGGCCTACTGTAGTTGTTTTTCCCGGGGAACCGCTGCCCAAATTTTCATTTAGAACTGGGGGAATTTGGTGATAACTTGATAAGGAAGGGAGATAGCGGAAAGTGATCAGTAGGGAAATTCCCTATCTATTGATATTTATATTTGGAGCAATTAATGATTTTTTGGATTTTTCCAATTCCAGACCCCCGAATCGCTTGGCTCCCAAGAGTCCCAAGAGTCCTATGTCAACGTTCCCGTTCCATCAATCGATATTATCAGTGCTGATGGAAATGGAAGTTTAGAGGATCTTGAAGAAGTTGTCCCACAGTCCCTACCTACCACTCCGGGACTTATCATGGATCCGGAACCCATTGATTTGAATTGTTGGAAAGTCAATGTTAGTCAAGTCACTGGGTTGAGGGATAATAGTGGTGAGTTTTTGTGAAGGAACTGCGATTTCAAAAAAAATTAATGAACAAATAAATGAAGCATAAAAAACAGAAAATTACAAAAAAAAATTTGAAAAAATTTTTTTTTCAATCTCACTATTACTAATTGACAAAGTCTGTCTGTGTGTGTGTGAGTTTGTCGGTCGCACGACTTTTCTCAGCAACTACTCGACCATTTTCGTCGTTCTTTCGCAGAGGAGTCAGGCCCTATCACCTCCCGGTGCACGAGAATTTTATAAGGGATCCTTATTCTGTGAATAGGTCAGGAACGCAAACTATGCATTTCAGGCCCTTTTTCCCATGTTCATTTCTAAAAACGCAGATGTCGGTCACGTTCAATTTTGAATTTCGCGCTTTGCAACGTGAGGAAACGGAGCCGAAGGCGACGGTTCGCACCGCCGAAGGCGGAAGACCAGGCAGAGGAGACGGCGTGAGCCGTCGCCGACTGCCTGGTTTTATCCAAACTTCAATATTGTGATATTTAAAAATGTGAAATTTTTGAAATAAAATAACGTAAAAATTTGGGAAAAAAAGAATTTGAGATTTTTTGAAGTTGTTCTAATTTTTCCATTATTGAAAAAAAAATTATTCAACATTTTAGAATTTTGTCACATTTTCAAAAATCATTTTCTGATAAGAATTCACGTGTTTTACCTGATTTTCAGTCAGAAATTGTACATATTTTATGGAAAAAAAACTTTAAAAAAAATTTTAAATTTCTGAAATTTTTTTCAAAATCAAAATTTACATTTCTCCAAAAATACAAAACTAAAAGGAATTTCAAAAAAATTTACTTTTGAGAAAATCTGAAAAATTGAAATATATATGATTTTCCTGGTTCTAAAGTATAAAAATCATCACAAAATTGGAATTTCTAAAAAGCTTGTATGTTGGACAATTCTTGAAAAATTTGTTGGTAGAACTTCTAATCTTTCATAAAATTTCTGAAAAAATTGTATTTTTGAAAATAGCAGAATTTTTCTGAAAACGTATTTATCTAGATTCCCCAAACATTTTTTTTCCAGACCGCACCCATTTCGTGTTCATAATCGAAGTAGAACGTCCGGACGCGAAGCCACACGAGACATCCCGTTGGTCGATCCACCGTTCGTTCAACGAATTCTACGTCCTCGAATCGAAACTGAACGAGTTCCACGGCGACTCTCTCAGGTTCTCTCCACTTCCGACCAGAAGGACTTTTGTGACAAAGGACAAACCGTTTATGGAACAACACAGACTCATCTTCTCGACGTTTCTGTCGACTCTTTCGAAGCAAAGACTGCTCAATCGGTCGGAACTGCTGCTGGCGTTCTTGTCGTCCAATGAAGAGTTTCGGGAAACATTGAATTTGGGTAGGTGATTTTTGGAAATTAGGGAAAAAAGAAGAATTGCAAATGGCTAATGAAAATGAATATTCAAAAATCAGAAAAACTCAAGTTTTTTTTCAAAAAACTTTTTTTTTCCAATTTCAAAAATAAAGAAAATTCTCAAATGATTGAAATCATTTTTTTTCCATTTTTTCAAAAAATTTTGCAAAATTTTTTTGTAAAAAAACAGAATTTGAGATTTTTTTGGAAAATTGTATCAAATTTCTGAAAAATTGAAAAAAAAACCTTTTTTGAATTTTCCAATTTTTCCGTTTGAAAGAAATAAATTTGTAAAAAATTGACTTTTCTGAAAAATTGAAATGAATTTTTTCAGAATCAAAAAAATGTAAATCAATTTTTTATGAAACTTAAAAATTTTCAAAATTTTTTTTCAATCATTTTTTCAATTTTCCGATTTTTCGATTTTTCCAGTTTTTTCAATACCTCGAAAATCAAAAAATTCTGAAAAATGTAAATTGTCAATTTTTGGAATTTTTTTTTCAGGTTAATTTTTTTTTCTAAAATCATCTTTTCCCCTAATTTCAGGCGACCTAAACCCGTGGAAAGTCGTCAAAAAGATGCCGGGAAAACTCGGTCGTGAGAAGGGTCAAAACCTGAAACCGTTCCTTTTGAAGACCCTTGCCCACACGTTGGCCCCTCCAGATGTCGTCGTTGGAGACGTGACGCCTACTGTGGAAACGGGCAGTTCACTGGCGACAAATGCAATTTATTCGTCGGTTTATGGGAATAATTTTGAGGGAGTCGTTGATAAGGAACAGGCGAGGAACAATTCGGTGGATAGTGGAAGAGGGGTTTGGAGCAGGTAATCTAGAAGAAATTTAAATTTTGAAAATTTTGAAAAATAGAGAAAATGGACATTTTTGAAGCGCAAACTGTTTTTTTCATTCAAAAATTGTTGAAAATTGAAAAATTATTTTATGAAAATCAAAGAAAAAATCTATAGAAAAATGTGAATTTTTTAATGTCAAAACTGATTTTTTTTTTAATTTTTCCGTTTTTCAAAAATTTCGTGAACATTCTCAAAGTTATCTGCAATTTTTAAAAAAAATTTGTGATTTTTTCGTTTAAAATTTTTTTTCTGAATTCGGAATTTCTGGTTTTTGTGAAATCATTGTTTTTGAAATTTTATCCTTATTTTCTACCAATTCCCATTTTCTTGCAGTTCGGCTTACGACGCGTGTCTTCTTCTTTTCTGGAACCCTCTAAAATCCCGATTTCGATGGGCGACTCCAGTGTTATCAGCTATCAGATCACTGTGTAACCGGACGATCGACTCGGTTATCACTTCGGTGTTGGGAATTGCTTTTCAGGTTGGTAGGGGGATTCTGAAGGAATTTTGAAGGAATTCTGGAGACTCTAGAATTCTGAAACCATTAGGATTCTGAGTTCCAAACATTCTGAGAGGGAGGGGAGATTCTGAAGGGGTTCTAGAAGATTCTGGACACCCTAGGATTCTGAAATCACTGGGCTTTTGAATTTCAAAGATTCTGAGGGATTCTAGAAGATTCTGAATTTTCTCGGGACCCCTAACTTCTGGGATTCTGAAGTAATAAGATTCTGGAATTCTGGAATTCTGAATCTCTTGGGCTATTCTGAATTTATGAAGTCTTAGGATTCTGAATTCCAAAGATTCTAAAAGATTTTGGATGAACTTTCGGGACCCCTGTGGTCCAGAATCCTTATCACGTTTTATCACTTTTCCTTCCAGAAAGCCCTATCAGTCAGCAACTTGAATTACCTCGTCCAACACATCCAATGGTCCCTATTCTGTAATGAAGAACCCTGGCCAACGGAACAAGAAATGAAGATGAGAGAGGAGTTGGCGATGAGGAGGACTCTGGAGTTCTTTCAAAATAATGTGAGATTTTAGGAGAAAATTGAGGGTGAAAAATGGAAAATCAAAAATTTTTAAAATTAGAAAAAAAATCACAAAATCGAGAAAAATTTCAAAAATTTTTTCCGAAAAAAATTCAAAAATTTTTTTTTTAAATTTTTGATGGTTTTCCTGATTAAAAAAAATGATTTAAAAAAACAAATGAGAATGAAATTTCAGAAAAATTGAAAAAACTAATTTTTCTAGGTTTTTCTGAAATATGTCATAACAATTTGATAATTTTTTCCGAATTTCACAATTTTCTACTTTTTAAAAATTTATACGATTTTTGAAAAGTTGATAATCACGAAAAATCGAAAACAATCAAAATCGAAAAAGAATTAGAAAAAAATTCAAATTTTCCAAAACAAAAGTTTTTTTTCCAATTTTGATTGTTTTTCGGAAATTTCCAGATGTTATTTCCAAAAATCTCAAATTTCTGTAATTTTTACAAAAATCTATTTTTTTTCAAAATTTCAATCATTCAGAAAAATTCAGAAAATTCCAGATTTTTTTTGAAAATCGGATTTTTCTTTTAAATTTTCAAAAAATGCTTCATTTACCCAATTCCCCAGATTCCTCTCCACGCCCAACGTCTAATCGGTCGTGACGACGTCAAACAACTTCTCACCAGAACAATCACCGCCCTACAGTACCCCCGACTCAACAAACAATTGCTCTACGTGCTCATCGATCGATTACTAATCGATATCTTCCCGGAATTAGATCAATCCGGACAGCATCCCCTTCAGTGATAAGGATTCCTTATCACTTTTGTAAAATATTGATTTTGTGCCATTTAGCAACATTCCAGTCCTCCGAAAAGTTGTGTCACTTTGTAGAAAAATTGATTATTGATTTTTTTTCTTTGTAATTAATTCTTGAAGATTCCATTTTTTAAAACTTTATTTACAGTTCAAAATTGCATTTTTTCAAGCATAAAATCTGTATTGTTATGTAAAAAAATTTTTTTTTTCAAATTTTTATTTATTTTTTGTTTTTTATTTCTTGACAGTTGTAGTTGGCGCCAGCGTCGTTGTTGACGTACAATTGGTGCAAACATATCCGGAATGACAGAATCCGCAGGTACGGGCACAGAAATCACGACGTTGTTGGCAGGTGTAGTGGCAGTTGGTGCAGAAGCCGTTGAGGGCCCAGTTGCGGCAGCTGGAAAAAGGGGGATATCTTTTCAGTGATAAGAGATAAGAAGATCTTGTCAACTAGAAAGTTGTAGAGAATTTTAAGCTCTACAACTTTGTAGTTGACAACTTTCTTGGAGAGCTCATAGTTTTTGAGATATTGAAGCTAGAAGTTAGCCTACATTTCAGACGGTGATATCTCATCAGTGATAAGAGATAGGGAGAAGTTGTCAACTACAAACTTGTAGAGAATTTCAAATTGGTTATTTTATCAGTTTTTAACTTTTTCAGAGAGTTAATGATTCTCGAGATATTCCGGCTAGAAGTTGACCTACAGCAAAAGTGCATTGCTAAAAGTATTATTTCTACAGATTTCAATCTATGATATCTCATCAGTGATAAGAGATAGCAAAAAGTTATCAACTGCAAACTTGTAGAGAATTCCAAGTTCTACAACTTTGCAGTTGACAACTATTCCGGAGAGCTCATGGTTTTCGAGATATTTGAGTTTGAATTCAGGGTAACCAAAAAAGTTGAAAAAAAAATAATACAAAAATTTTTTTTCAGAACTTTTTTCTATTTTTGTCTCATTTTTGTCATTCTTATCACTTACTTTGCTCCATTATCCTTACAAGTATCATCAGCTAAGTTTTCCAAATTCAATTCCATCAGTGCTGGCGGCGGCTTGGCTTGAATTGCGATTATCACAAAAACCAGGGAAATCGTCAGGAATGTGTTCATTTTGGTGATAAGTGATAAGAAATTCAAACTCAAGTGATCAATTTATAGTTGATATCATATCAGTGATAAGAGAAAGGGGCGGAGCTTTGAAAAAATCGTAATAACTTTTGAGACAATGGAGAGGAAATGACAATCAGCTGATAAGCTGATAATCCGAGAAGGACAATGGGTATTAGTGATAATCAGTGATAAGAAAATTTGAATTTGAATTTATGGGGGTGGTAGAATTGATGGGTGTGGTCGGAGTGATCAGAAATTTGAATTTTGAAAAAAAATTGAATACTTTTTTTTCAGTGATAAGGATTTTTCTTGGACTTATCAATTATCAAATTTATCGAAAAAAAACCATAAAATTTGTAAAAAAAATTTTTCGAACAGAAAAGTTAAAAAAAATTTTTTCAAAAATTTCCATTTTTCCAATTGATCACGTTTTATCACTCCTTATCACTTATTTATCAACACAAGTTCCATATCCACAGAATCCACACGACTTGGCACAATACTTGATTTTATCGACGCATTTGTAGAAGGGATTCTCGCAGAAGCCCTTGATTTTCCATTGTTTGCAACTGGAAAGAATCAAAGAAAATCAGAGGATCAGGAAAAGCGTCAAGGCACGGGGAATGCGCAAGGGATCGAGAGAAGCGTCAAGGATCGAGAAATGCGTCAAGGCACTAGAAATGCGCCAAACATCCCCATTTGCGTCAAGGCCCCAGAACTGCGCCAAAGCTCTGGAAAAGCGCCAAGCTCCCCAATTTGCGCAAAGGCACCGGAAAAGCGCAAGGAATCTAGAAAAGCGATAAAGATCCATAAAATGCTTCCAGGTACTCACAATGCGCCAAGGGTCTAGAAATGCGCCAAAGCACTGTAAAACCGTCAAGCTCCCCATTTTGCGTCAATGCACCAGAAAAGTGCCCTAAACTGTTCCCATCACTCACTTATCAACCATATCATAACATGGTCCAGTAGTCGTCGAAGGCATAGTTGTAGTCGTCGATTGAGTGGTTACTGTACAGTCCTTACACTCGATTTTATCGTCTCCACAGAATTTGCATGTCTTGGCGCAATACTTGGAGCGGATGTCACACGAGTAGAAGCAGTTCTCGCAGAAACCGTTTTTGGCCCAACCGGCACAGCTGGAAAAAGGAAAAAATTGGTTGGAATCAAGGAAAGGCACGGGAAAAGCTCCAGGGATCGGGAAATGCGTCAAGGATCCAATTCTGGGTCAGAGAACTCAAAAAGCGCCAAGGATCTAGAATAGCGCCAGGGATTCAGAAAAGCGCAAGGTATCGAGAAACGCGTCAAGGATCGACAATAGCGCCAAGGATAAAGAAAAGCGCAATGTATCAGGAAACGCGTCAAGCATCCAAAACTGCGTCAATGATCTAGAAAAGCGCCCACCTTTCACTTGTATCCTTACAATCGTCATCTCCAGGTGCTCCACTTGAAAATCCCACGAAAATCCCGGAAATCAAGAGGAAAATCAGCAGAAACTTCATATCAGTTTATCAGTGTGAAATGGAATGAATGACAGCTGCGAAATGGAAGGGTGTGATGTTCTTTTGAACAACTATTTCTATAATCCGTCTTGTCTTTTTTGAAAAATTGAAATGTGATAAGGGGAGGGAGTAAACTATAGGAATTATGACAGTGTGGCGGGAATGATAGGGAGTGGATATGGTTTGAATTTCCAAAAAAAGAGGCACCGGGAATGCGTCAAGGAACGAGAAAAGCGCAGAGGAACGGAAAAAGCGTCAAGGATCGAAAATAGCGTCAGGGAATTGGAAATGCGCCAAGGATCGAGTGGTGGGTCAGGGATCCAGGAACCCGCCAAAGCACCAGGAATGCGTCAACGCACTAGGTGTACGAACTTGGGTCAAGCATACCAACAATGCGCCAGCTATCTGAAAGTGCGCCAAAGCACCAGAAATGCGTCAATCATCAAATTTTGCGTCAAGGCACACAAAAAGCTCCAAATTAACGTCAAGACCGAAAGATCTAAAAATGTGTCAAGAAGCGAGAAAAGCGCAAAGGATCAAGAAACGCGCCAAAAAGTGTGTCAAGCATAAAGTTTTGCGCCAAGGAACTCAGAAAGCGCAAGGTATTCAAACTTGGGCCAATCAACCAACAATGCACCAGCGGTCAAAGCACAAGAAATGCGTCAATCACCAAACTTCGCGTCAAGGCACACAAAAAGCGCCAGGTATCCAAATTCCCGTCAAACCCGATGGATCTGGAGGCACTGAAAGCGCGTCGTCAATCACAAAAACTAAAATTCTGAAAACTTATTGAAGAGTTGAAAATAAATTAAACTTTTATTGATTTTTTAGATTTTTGCATTCAATCAAATTTCAAAAACTCAAAAAACGTCTTTCTTTTTGTCCTCGGTTTCCCACAATCTTTACACTTTTTCTTCGTTCCACAGTATCCACAAGTCATCGGACAATACTTCATTTTCATTTCACAACTGTACAGACAATTTATGCAGAATCCATTGTGAGACCACGTTTGACAACTGAAAATAGAAGGAAATGGGGACGGAGAGATCGAGAAATGCGTCAAAAATCCAGAAATGCGTCAGGAATCGAGAGTAACGAAAATCATCAGAAATTGCGCCAAGGATCCAGTTTTGCGTCAAGGGCACGAGAGTTGCGTCAAGAAACTTGAAATCCGTCAAAGATCGAGAAAAGCGCAAGGGATCAGGAATTTCGTCATGGATCCAAAAGTGGGTCAAGTATCGAGAAATGCGTCAAGTGTCGGGATATGCACCAAAGATCCGAAAAAGCGTCAGGTATCACTAATTGCGTAAAGTATCAAGAAATGTGTCAGGGTTCAGAAAATACGTTAGTGAACTAGAAAAGCGCCAACTTTGCGCCGTTGCACCAATTCTGCGCCAAGACACCAACTTTGCGTCATGCCACAATTTTGACGTCAAGACGCCATTTTTCATAACACCAAAAGTGCGCCAAAGAACCAACTTTGCGCCAATGCACCAATTCTGCGCCAAGACATTAACTTTGCGTCATTTCACTAATTTGACGTCAAGACGCTACTTTTCATAACACCAAAAGTGCGCCAAAGCACCAACTTTGCGCCAAGACACGTTTTAGGCCGCAATTTTATTTTTCAGCTGTTTGTTTTTCATTTTTTCAAGCGAAAAAACTCACAAATCGCCTCGATCTTGACATATTCCATATTCTTCTTCAAATCCATATTTGTCTTCACCGAAAAGTATCAGAAAAATTAATGAAAAGCTGAAAATAACTAGGAAAATAGTGAGAGAAGTGCCCATTTTGAAATGTTTAGGTTTTTGGTGTGTTGGGTGCGGTTTCTAGACCAATGAAAAGGTCTAGTGATAAGGAAAACGTTAGTGATAAAAGTGGAGAAAAGTTCACATGTCATATTGGCAATGAATAGTTGGAAAAACGAAAATATGGAGTCAACACGAGAAATGCGTCAAGGCACTGGAAAAGCGCCAGCGAAAAATTGGGAATTTGAAAAAAAAATGGAAAAAAATCTGGAAAAAAAAATTTTTGAAATTTTTATTTTTCCATAATTTTCAATTTTTTCTACAATCAGTTATCAACTTTCTTATTATTAAAAATCTTCATAAATCCATCCAATGTCGCTGTTTTCTTGCACGGATTCGCATAGCAAAGTCCGCAAGACTTGGCGCAATACATGGCACGATTCTCGCAGGTGTAGAAGGAGTTGGTGCAGAAGCCGTTGTGGACCCAGTTTTTGCAGCTGAAAAACTCGTTAGTGATAAGAGATAAGGAAAAGTGATTAAGAGCAAAGTTGTAGAGTATTTCAAGCTCTACAACTTTGCAGTTGACAACTTATCCGTACACCTGATAGTTTCTGAGATATTCACTCACTTCGTCGACATATCCTGACAATTCGGGTTCAAAGTGGTTGAGGAAACAGCCACAGTCGTGGCCCCTGGGCACATGTTACAAGTGACCGGACAGAATTGTTTGAGCATTGGGATGAACTTGTCATTGGTACAGTACGCCTTCAAATCTGCACAATTCGAATCTGGTGCATCGACACATGCTTCAGTGGTAGTTGGGGCCAATGTTGAGGTGGACTTTTCATCATTGTGGTCTTGGCATTGTGCCAAGACGACCAGAATTGAGAAAATGAAGATCTTGAGCATAATTTAGAAGGTCTGCAAAAATATCAGTGATAACAAGTGATAAGAAAAAGTTCTAAAAAAATGACTCCAAAATGATGATTTCAATGAAAACTTCAACATTTGACCTCATTTTTATAATCATTCTAGAAGGGGTGGGGTTAGTGATAAAATGATAAGACACGTGCGGGGGTGAAGAACAATGATGAGTTTTTGGTGATAAGGGATTAAAATTGTGCAACTGACAAAAGTTGTAGTAAGTTTGGACAGGAAATGACAAATGGAGGAAAGGGTTATCAGTTATCAGGGTGGTTTATGGACATTGAAAGCTAAATTTGTGATTGTTGGCGCTTTTCTAGTGCCCTGGCGCTTTTCTGGATCATTGACGCGTTTTGTGATCCTTGGTGTTTCCGGGAGGCTTGACGCATTTCCCGATCCTTGACACAATTCCAGTTCCATGAGGTTTGGTGCTTTACCTTGACGCATTCCTGGTGTCCTGACGCAATTCTGGTGCACTTTGATTGCTGGCGCTTTTCCCGAGCTTTGACGCAATCCTAGTGCCCTGGCGCAATTCTGGTGTCTTGACCCAATCCCAGTTTCTTGACGTAATTCTGGTGCACTTTGATCCCTGGCGCCCTTCCCGTGCCTTGGCGCAATTCTAGTGTCCTGGCGCAATCATAGTGCCTTGGCGAAATTCCAGTTCCTTGACACAATCCTGGTGCCTTCCAATCCCTGGCGCTGCTCCCAACCTTGGCGCATTCTCAGTGTCTTGGCGTCGTTTCAGTTCCTTGACGCTTTTCTAGTGCCCTGGTGCAATCCTGGTGCCTTGGCGCAATACCAGTTCCTTGACGCAATCCTGGTTCCCTCCCTGACGCTTTTCCCGTGCCCTGACACCAAAACTGCCAAAACATTTCGGTTCCACTGATCCAATTCTCGTTTCCATCCCCATTAATTTTGCCATCTCTCTCCAAATCCGAAAACCACATGAAATTATACAGTTTCAACAATAGTCAAAGTGTTCCCTTTCCTTCACTTCTAATTAGTATCAACATGTCTCTGTTGTCCTTTTCCATATATATCCTTCCCGTCTCGTCCGTAATTACACACAAATGCCAGCAGGGCCAACAATCCTTTCCGAGGTTAATCGGTGGCTTCCCCCCGATCCGAAACCCGGTTGTTTCGGGGTGAAAAATCGACGAAATCCGCTTGGCTAGACGCCATTTTCGAAGCCGATAGAGCCTGTTTTTTTGTGTGTGATTTGACAGAATATTTGAAGTTTGGTCGGATTTTTAGGGAGGGATGACCTGGTTTTTTGGATTTTTTGAATTGAATTTTTTTGAATATTTTTTTTTAGAAATCTAAAAATTTTAATATTTTTTGAATTTTAGAAAATTTAAAAATTGTAGAAAATTTTGAATTAAAATTTTTTTTTTTGAAAATATTCGGATTTCTGAAATTCATTTTTTTATTGGAATTTTTTGAAAATTTATCTTATTTTTTTCCAATTTTCTAGCATTTGATCAATTTCGGAAAAATTCGAAAAATTTCAATTTCAATTTTTCCAGATTTTACAAATTTTTAAAATTTTCATCATTTACTGGAATTTTTCTAAAATGTTCTCCTAATTTACATTATTTTCCCCTGTTTGTTCCAATTTTTTTACCAATTTTGAATATAAAAAAAATTTGAAAAACTTCAATTTACAGTTTTCCATTTTTTTCAAACTTTTCCGGATTTTTAAAATTTATTTCTTTTACTGGAATTTTTTTTTAATTTCCCTTATTTTCTTTTTTTTCTTTATTTTTTCCCGATTTTTTTCAATTTTTATTTCATTTTCAAAATGTGAAAACTTCCAAAAAATTTCAAAAAATCCAATTTTCATTTTTTTAGATTTTCGATTTTTCAATTTTTCCAAATCCTTCCAGATTTTTTTCTGGAATTTTTAGTAATTTTCCCCATTTTTCCAAAAGTTTCAATTTTTTCTGATTTTTCGAACCTTTCTTCCTCCCCCTTCTCCCAATCACTCTCTTCCTCCTTATCACTTATCACCTAATCCCGTCTTTTTCTCTCCCATGAATTCAAATATCACCTTCTTTTTGGGTGTGGTTGTAGGTGTGAAAAAACACGTCACTTTCTCTTTATTTCCTTATCAGCTTATCACTGATTGTCAAGTGACAATAAGCTGGGAGGTGTACAAGGGGATTAGGAGTTTTTTTTGAAAAAAAAAATGGGAAAATGGGGAAAATTGGAAGATCGAAAAAACGTCAAGGCACTGAAAAGGCGTCATCAAAAATTTTTTCGAAAATGCGTCAAGACACTAGAAAAGCGCCAGGAAAAAATTTCAAAAAATTCGATAAAAATCGATAAAAATTAAAAATCAGTTTTTTTGTCATTTTTTCGTTGATTTTCCTTCCAATAACAAGCTTATCACCATTATCATCATTATCATATGGCTTATAGTGATAATGATAAGGATTACGAGAAAATGACCATCACTACACCATGGCTAGAAAACAGAAGATTGCGCAGGAAAGGAAAAACTTGATAAGGATTGGGAATTCTTGGAAGGCTTTCAGATGGGCAACATTGGAACAGACTCGGAAAATCACGTCATAAAGTGATCAGATTGGTTGGGAAAATTAATAAAAAATTTTGAAAAATCGGAAAATTTGAGAAAAAAATAAACATTTTTTTTTTCATTTTTTAACGATTTTTTTCACCATTTTAAAAAATTATTCAATGGTTTTTGATCAACTACAAAAATGTTTTTGACACTTTCATCTAACGGAAAAAATTTATTTCAATATGGAAAAAATTATTCTCAACGTTTTTTATCAAGTCAAACTTTGTGGGTGGAAAAAAGGCGAAAAACATTTTTTTTTTCGCCGATTTTTTTCATCTTTTCAAAAAATTTTTCAGCAATTTTGACCAACTACAAAATTGTTTTTGATAACTTTATCTGACTGAAAAAATTTATTTCAAAGTGAAAAAAAATTTTTGACTAAAAAATTCTGAAATTTCAGAAACGTGCCAGAATTGTTCAGTTTTCAAAATCTGATTTCGATAATCCCAGAATCCTGGAATTCTAGGATTCCAAAACTGCAGGGTTTCAAATATTTGGGATTCTGGAACCTTCAGAACCTCCAGAATCCTCTAAATCTCCAAAATCCCAAAAACTGAAAAAAGTCATTTTTCAAAACAAAACGTTTTTTTCACATTTTTCAGAATTCCAGAATTCGAAAAAATCAATTCTTATCCTAAAAATCCATTGATTTTCAGTTTTTCCAATTTTTTCGAAAGTTTTAAAAATCCCAAAATTTCCAGACTTTTATCCTACAAGTAAATCATCTGTTATCATCACCTTTAATCATTTTTCAAATCCCCTTCACCCCAAAAATCCAACTTCCCCATGTTCTCGAAAGCTTCTTCTCGAAACAAGCCCCTAGACACAAAGATACGCAGACACGTCGAAGGGACTGGTCTTGGATGTGTTCAGCCGGTTCCTTTGGTCATTTCAACATCTCTTCTCTTCTTCTTCTTCTTTTCATCACAGACAAATCTTCTTTCCCGTGAAGCTTATTATCCATTCCGAGAGAGAGGAGAGATGTTGCTTTGACTTCCTTATGAACAATAGCTAATAACGCGAGAATATGAGGAAGAAATAATTGGGAGAATTGGACACTTTTACTATCCTATCATTGCCTAATTTCCGCTTTCTTCAGAATCCCCCCAGAATCCCAAAATCCATTAAATTCTGTTTTTCCTCGATTTTTTTCTCAATTTCAAAAATTTTTTCAGTAATTTTGATCTACTACAAATATGTTTTTGACACTTTTATCTAACAAGAAAAATTTATTTGAAAGCGGAAAAAATTATTCTAAACAATTTTCTTCAAGCTGAATTTTGTGGATCCAAAATGCATAACTACCGTGTTTTCCTATTTTTTCCCCGATTTTTTTCTCCATTTCAACAGTTTTTTCAATAATTTTGTCCAACTTCAAATATATTTCTGACATATTTTTCTAACACAAAAAATGTATTTCAAATTTATAAAAAATCTTCTCGATCAGTTCTATCCAGTCAAACTTTGCTTACTCTAATGTAAGGCAACCCGAATTTCGCAATTTTTTGACGATTTTTTTCACAATTTCAAAATATTTTTCAGTAATTTTGGCCAACTACAAAATTAATTTTTACACCTTTCACTAACACAAAAAATTTATTTCAAAACCCAACAACATCTTCTCGATCAGTTCTATCCAGTCAAACTTTGCTTACTCTAATGGAAGGATACCCAAATTTTGCCAATTTTCAACGATTTTTTTTGCCTTTTCAAAAATTTTTTTAGTAATTTTGATCAACTACAAATATGTTTTTGACATCTTTAACTAACACAAAAAATTTATTTGAAAAATCTGAAAAATTGTCATAAGGGGTTTTTATCAGTTCTAACTTTGTTGACACTTTTCTCTGAAGAAATATTCGAATTCTTGAATTCCCTGAATCTTTGGGTCCAAGAATCTCCAGAATCCCTCGAATTTCAAATTTCTCCAGATTCAGAACCCCCAGAACTTTCAAAATCCTCTCCTTTCCTTCATTTTTCCCTGTAAACCCTTCTATTTGCATCCATCTTCCAGAGACATTCTTTCTCTATACACTTTTTTGTTAAACTTGTGTTTCAAGTACTTTTCAAAAAGGAAGTTGTACAACTGTTTGTACATAATATTATGCATATATGACACAAAGTTTGCGGTGTAAAAGTTGAAGAGGTTTTTTGGATGAGAAAGTGTATAAAAGATGGGGGATAGATAGGGGAAGCGGGTTTTTTTCGCAAAAGGGGATGAGAAGATTTTGATCTTTTTTTAAAGGATTTTTCGTATATGTTTTTTCAATTATACATTTATTGAGGTTTTCAGATTCTTCGTTGAATTCTCTATTTTTCTGTGAAATTTTTTTTTCAAAAAATTTTTTTTGTCCGAATTTTTCCGTTTTTTCAAATTTCCATAACTTTGCTCAAAATGCTCCGTTTGAGCCCGTTCTTGAATTTTTCAGTTGCTCAGATACTCAACAATAAGCTCCCCAAATTTCAGAACTCTAGCCCTGAATTCAGATGAGTGACGTCATCTGAAACATGAATTTTCGATTTTTCACTTTTTAGCTTTTTTGGAATTTTCATACCTTTGCTCAAAATGCTCCGTTTGAGCCCGTTTTTGAATTTTTCAGTTGCTTAGATACTGAAAAATAAGCTTCCGAAATTATAGAATCCTAAACCTAGATTCAGATGAGTGACGTCATCTGAAACATGAATGTTCAATCTTTCAATTTTTTTTCTTTTTTTTTCAAATGGAATTTTCATATCTTTGCTCAAAATGCTCCGTTTGAGCTCATCTTTGAACATGACATAGTGAAGAAATCTAAAAACTTTCTGAATTTTTTCCAGATTTTTTGGAAAAGATTCAGATGAGAACCGGCCTTCTGAATCCGGTAAATAAAAAAAAACATTTTTCAAATTTTATAACTTTGCTCAAAATGCTCCGTTTGAGCTTATCTCTTGACACAATGAAGCCAAAACACCAATAAATATGTCACATTTTTTCTAGAATTTTTGGAGTGAATTCAGATGAGAATCAGCCTTCTGAATCATGAAAACTTCATTTTTTCTCAAAATTCTTCAATTTTTTACTTTTTCCCCCTTTTTCCCCCTTTTCCTCTGTTTTTCCCCTAAGACGCGTTCTCCGAGAAACTCGAAAGTGGCCGGGAACAGCTTTTTTCATAGTCTCGGAAAAAATCCAAAAAATCATGGTAGAACCCTCGGGAGGTCCCCAAACGAAAAGTACAATCAGAACTGACACTTTATTTTTTCTCGAATTTTGGTGGTCCCGAATAGGTGAAAACTTCGAAAAATCATAACTTTCTTCAAACTCAACGTTGAGCGAGCTCTCTTCGCCAGTGTTTTTGTGGTTTGTATACGCACATTTAAAAATTGTATGCACATATTTCCACTAAAACCAAGCACTAGAAAAAATTGATTAATTTTTTAAAAGATTTTTAACTTTTTTTCCACGACAAATAAAATTAAGGTATTATTTTCATGAAATTGGCCGCATTTTGTTGTACATGTGTGATTTTTTTCATAATTTTAATAGAAATGGAAGTTTGTCAAAAAAATCGATGAAAACTTGAAACGACCTGATTTTCACCAAGTTTTCAGATGAAACTTTTTCTAAACACATTCCTGAGGCACAATATTTCATGGTTTTATTTTTTTCAGTTGTTACAACATCTCACTCACCTGTTCCCACAATCCTCTGAATATTTGAAAATCTGATTGTTCATATGAAATTTACTTTTCATCAGTCACCTAACTCATCACTTATCAGGTCAGGATGAAGAGTTATCAGAAAGTGATCAACTGAAGAAATGTTGGTCTAGAACACCTTCATGTGACTGCACTTGACCCTAGCCTCCAACTTTGAAATTTCCTGAATAACTGATTTTTTCATCATTCTTGTCACTTTCTCACTCTGACCCACTGATTTCACGTATAGGGATACGTTCGAAAAAATCGATAAATTCAGAAAAATTATTTTTGGGGATTTTTAATGCAATTTGATGTAGAATAACGTATTGAACACAAAAAAAAGTCTTTTGAATTTTTCTGAATTTATCGATTTTTTCGAACGTATCCCTATACGTGAAATCAGTGGGTCAGAGTGAGAAAGTGACAAGAATGATGAAAAAATCAGTTTTTCAGAAAATTTCAAAGTTGGAGGCTAGGGTCAAGTGCAGTCACATGAAGGTGTTCTAGACCAACATTTCTTCAGTTGATCACTTACTGATAACTCTTCATCCTGACCTGATAAGTGATGAGTTAGGTGACTGATGAAAAGTAAATTTCATATGAACAATCAGAGTTCCAAATATTCAGAGGATTGTGGGAACAGGTGAGTGAGATGTTGTAACAACTGAAAAAAATAAAACCATGAAATATTGTGCCTCAGGAATGTGTTTAGAAAAAGTTTCATCTGAAAACTTGGTGAAAATCAGGTCGTTTCAAGTTTTCATCGATTTTTTTTGACAAACTTCCATTTCTATTAAAATTATGAAAAAAATCACACATGTACAACAAAATGCGGCCAATTTCATGAAAATAATACCTTAATTTTATTCGTCGTGGAAAAGAAGTTAAAAATTTTCTAAAAAATTAATCAATTTTTTCTAGTGCTTGGTTTTAGTGGAAATATGTGCATACAATTTTTAAATGTGCGTATACAAACCACAAAAACACTGGCGAAGAGAGCTCGCTCAACGTTGAGTTTGAAGAAAGTTATGATTTTTCGAAGTTTTCACCTATTCGAGACCACCAAAATTCGAGAAAAAATAAATTGTCAGTTCTGGGTGTACTTTCCGTTTGGGGACCTCCCGAGGGTTCTACCGTAATTTTTTGGATTTTTTCCGAGACCATAAAAAAAGCTGTTCCCGACCCCTCCCTCAGAATTGAGTCCTCTCGGAGAACGCGTCCTAACTCTCCTCAAAATTCACTATTTTTCCAGAAATGGACGCCCGATTCGTCCTCTTTCCCTTCGTTCTGCTCATCTCCTCGGTCTCCACCCAATTCACTTCCCAAACCTATCCGGATCCCCGTCTCGACCCATTCTCTTGTCGTCTGGCCCTCCCATCCCAAGTCTGTGATCCATCGGCCATTGTTTCGGATGAAGAACGCACAAGATTGGTCCAACGGGTCTCCCAACTTCATTCCTTGACTTCCGGCATCAAAAACACATCGCCTTCGTGTGCTCTGATGCCTGATCGCAATTTGGAGATTATTGTTGCTATCATTGATAAGATTGGGTCAGTGCCGGGGGTGCCTGTGGATATTGAGAAGTTTGCGAATAATTTGAAGAGGAGATATCAAAATTTCCAGGTGAGAATTGGCTGAAATAGCTGAAAAAGCTGAAAATTAAAAATTTGCAAAAAAAATTTTTTTTTACATTTTTCAAAAAATCCTAAAAAGTCAATAATCAATCAAAAATTATAAGTGAAAAACCAATCAATAGCAAATTCACTGCTCTACAACTTTGCAGTTGATAACTTTTTCCTATCTGCTCTCCTTATCAAGTTATCACTAAAAAACAAAGAGGACCCCCAGGAAAACCATAATTTTGCAATTTCACTGATAACTTGATAAGGAACAAAGATATCAGTTAGTGATTTACTAAGCAATTGTAGATTTGATCATTATGTGTGTTTTATCAGTTGATCACTTTTTGCTATCTCCCCTCCTTATCAAGTTATCAGTGAAATCCCGAGATTAATTCTGAGAAGAGGTTTGAAAACTGCCTTGCCTTATTTTACTGATAACTTGATAAAAATTGAAGATAGCGAAAAGTGATCAACTGCAAAATTGTAGAGGAGCGAATTTCCTATCGATTCGTTTTTTTACATTAATTTTTCGAGCAGAATTTGATTTTTTAGGATTTTTCCAAAAAAATTTTTTGTAATTTGTAATTTGAAAAAAAAACCATATTTCCAGGACGTCGGAATGTGCGACACCACCGTGCTCATTGTAAATTCCCGCCAAGACCGTCAAGTGTTCACAGTTGCCGGAAGAGATGCAAAGATCTCCAAGGAAACTCTGAAATCTGCTTTCGAAAGAAATATCGGGCACTTCAAAACGGGAAGATATGCTCTTGGACTGGAGGGAATGATCGAAGTGATTGTGGCGGCTTATTCGAATTCTCATATTGTTCAGGTGCCGACGCCAGATGCGTTTAGACCCACTGAGTGAGTACAGTAACTCTGATTTCAAAATTTGGGATATGTCGTAAGATTCGGTGTATTCTGTACACTGAATCTCCAAAATGCACAGTTTTAAGCTACAGTAACCCTGAATTCAAATTCTGCATATTTCTGTAGTTTGTCGTATGGTGTGGTGCATCCTGTGTAGACACGCTCACGCCAAAACGCACAGTTCCAAGCTACAGTAACCCAAATTCAAGTTTCTGTGCTTTTTCGTGAGATCTTGTGGATTCTGTGCAACCAATAAAATCTCTTATTGTACAGTTTCTAGATACAGTAATCCTAGACGCAACTTACGCCAAAATGCACAGTTCGAGCTACCGTACCTCCATTTTTGCTATTTTCTGCAATTTGTCGTGAAATTTTTCGCAATCTGTGCATTCACCATAAAATCTGAGCTACAGTAACCACAATTCCCAAATTTTCCAGATTCATGCCGGCTCCCTCGGCCTCTGCCATCGAAAACACTCCATTCCGTGCCGCCGGTCTGCCGAACAGTGTTCAACCCGCCAAGAAACCATTCGCTGCCATAAATACCATTCATGAGAACATTGATGAAGATGATAAGGTGATAACGCATCCTTATCACTGATAACACAACAATCTTCCAGATCTGGGTATCAATCCTCCAACAAGCCATGGCCAGATGCGGACAAAACGATGCGGACCTGCCGAAACATGTCAGAGCTGTGGTGGAGGGTTAGTGATAAGAGTTGGGGCCTTATCAGCTTATCAACTTTTTGCAGAAGCCATGAACATCTCATTGAAGTTGATTTCGGATACCAGATACAACAAGATTGAGGAAGAGACCGAGCAGAACAAGGAAGTTTTGGGAAGTCGGCAGAAGTGAGTTCAATACGCAAAAATGCACAGTTTTGGGGTACAGTAATCCATAATTCAATTTTTGTGAATTATCGTAAGGTTTGGTGCATTCTGTGCAACTGCCACACGGAAAAATGCATAGTTTGAGCTACAGTAACCGATATTTCAAATTTGGGAATTCTCGTAAATCCGGGTACATTTTAACGATGAACTTACGCAATAATGCACAAAAACAAGTTACAGTAGGCCTAAGAATCAATTGTTGAATGTTTCGTGATATTTGGTGCATTCTGTGTAACCACCACACGCCAAAATGCAGAGTTTCTAGCTACAGTAACCCTAGCCCCATTTCTTGCTAGTTTCTGCAATTTTTCGTCGAATTTGGTGCATCCTGTGCATTCACACTTTCGCCAAATTGCACAGTCTCAAGCTACAGTACCTCTGAACTCAAATTCCCCCGTTTTTGAATTGTCGTACGATTAGATGCATTCTGTGCAATAACCACACGCCAAAATGCAGAATTACTAGCTACAGTAACCCTAGCCTCATTTTTACAACTTTCTGCACTTTGTCGTCAAATCCTCTGCATTCTGTGTAACCACCACACGCCAAAATTCAGACTTTCTAGCTACAGTAACCCTAGCCCCATTTTTTGCGAGTTTCTGCAATTTGTCGCCAAATCCGATGCCTACAGTAACCCTTTTTCCAGAGCCTGGGACACTGCCACTGCCGATTTCATCCGTCCATTGTTCCAAAAGTACCGTAACTCCATCTTATCAGGTGCTTCCCAAACATGTCCAGTCAGTGCCACACTTTCCAGAAAAAGAAAGCATTTGTAAAGTGGATTATTGATTTTTTGAAAATATCAAATTATCAAAAATCAATAACTTTGTTTCGTGTTTGTAAATCCGATTCTTTTCCATTTTTTTCCCATTTTTCTCCCAATTTTCTTTCATTTTCTTTCACTTTTTCTACGGGTTTATCAGTTATCAGTACATCTTTTTTTGATTTTTTCAATAAAAACGTGACATTTTTCATAAATCTTTATGAATTTGACCTTTTTGATCCAGTTTATCAGTTCGGGCGGGTTGAACACGTGGATTAGATTATTTTCTATTGAGAGCAACCTTTGCGGATGCCACGTGGAGTTCAGGTGAGTGTTTTGAGGGGGGATTTGAAAAAAATAAACAATTCAAAAATAGTTTTAAAAAAATGAATTGGGTCTACTGGAAGTGCACTCTATTGAGAAAAAAATGCACAATGTTTGAAAATTTTGATTTTAAAAAAATTTAAAAAAAAATTTTTTTTTCGAATTTTGAAAAATTGGATTTTACAAAAAAAAATTAAAATTTAGTAAGTGCGCTCTATTGAACAAAATTTTGAAAGTTTGAGAAAAACAGGAATTTTTCGAAATTTTGTGAAAAATGTTGGAATCGATTTTTTTTTTTAGAAAAATATGATTTTTCTGCTCAATTTTTATTAAAAATCTTTTTTTTGGCAAATACGCTCCATTGACAAAAATTGAAAAATTTTGGAAAATTTGGATTTTCTAAAAACCAATTTTCGCATTGAAACTCGACAAAAATCTGTATTCAGCAAGTGCGCTCTATTGAGAAAGTTTGAAATTTTCAAAAAATAAGCAATTTTTAAAATTCTGGAAAAAAATGAAATTGATTTTTTTAAATGAAAAAATTGAATTTTCTAGTCAAATTTTACTAAAATTCATTTTTTTTTTGCAAGTGCGCTCCGTTGAGAAAATTCAAGTTTTTTTCTAGAATTTTTTTTTTGAAAATTAAAAAATTTCAATAAAACTAATTTTTATTCAATTTTTTCTGTTTTTATCTCAAATTTCCTAAATTTCCTGCTATTTTCCATTCAAAAAATGTCAAAAATCTCAAAAATTGTGTTCTGTGGGTGGTTGTCTAAAACAAACAAACACTTGGCAACTCACACATTTCCATACGGAAAAAAGGGAAAATGATAATAAGAATAATGTGTGAGGTGACTATGTATATAATTGTTTCGAAATTTATCAATCACACATTTTACTCTGCTTTTCTGCGTCTAGTACTCTCTAGCTCCATTTATTTTCTATTTTTTTGTATTATTTTTCCAAAAAACAATTCAAAATTCCTCGTTTTCAAATATTTCCGGCAGGAGCGGATCTTCCCAATTTTTTTGGGAAAAAGAAAGAAGAGGTGAGGTTCAAAAAAAAATAGAAAAAATAAGAAAGTGCGCTCTAATGAGAAAAAGTTGGAAAATTGAAAAATCCAGAAAAAAATATATATAAAAGATTCATAAAGCCCAAAATTTGTAAAAACAATTTTTTTCAATATTTTAGTGAAATTGATGTCAAAAAATCACTGTTTCAAGCTACAGTAACCTTATAGTCAATTTTTGCAAATTGTCGTCAAGTTCAGTGTATCTTACTTTTTTCAAGCTACAGTAACCCCTAAAAGTCAAACTTTTGCAAAATGTGCAATTTTTCGTGAAATCAGTTGTAATTTGCCGATGACAAAATTTTAAGGTTACTGTAATTAGACTACAGTAACCCTATAAAGGTCCAATTCAAAAATTTCGGCAAATTGTCGTAAAGTTTGCTGTTTTTGTGCATTCCGTGCAATCACCTCTCACGCCAAAATGCACAGTTCCCCAGCTACAGTAACCCCTGATTCATTTTTCTGCCAATTGTCGTACAATCTGATGTATCACCTCACCTCTTTTTCTAACTACAGTAACCTTGAAAAACCCCAACTCAACATTTCTGCGAATTGTCGTGAAATCAGCTGTTTTGTGTGCATTCTGCCACCTCTCTTTCAAGCTACAGTAACCCAAAATCCCATTTTTTTTCCCTGTAGTTTTTTGTAAGATTCAGCGCCTAAATCATTTATTTTTGTTCTACAGTAACCTAGAACCCGATTCTCCGAGAATCCAAGGGAAAAGTCTTCATTTTGAATTGACTTCTCAAGTTCAAAATTCCATGAATTCTCAAACACCTATATCCATATCATCTTCATCTCTCCCCTTCTTTTCCACAACATAACGTATATACTCCTCCCAAAAGTATATATCCTCCTCCTCCCCGTCCCTTCGTCCCTTTTCCGTCCCCTCTTCTCTACGTTTCAATTGATCATAAATGCACATCTCCGCCCTCCGCCCTTTTCGTCCGCCCGTATCCCCCACTAATCCCCCCATATTTCTCCGAATTCTCTTCATTTCATGTTATCACTAGTGGTCCCTCACGGAATCCCCCCTCCATGATTATCATTTCGGAGGACATTTCCCCCCTATTTTTCCTATTATTTCGGAGCTAGTTGAACAACGTTTTACTATAGGAGCCTGAACATAGGGAACCCATTTTTTTGTTTCAAATTTTTTGTGATTGACCACTTTTTAGGCACTTGTGAAGCTTGAAATTTAAAAAAAACTAGTAGGAAAAATTCCGGATAAAAAATTTTTTTTAGGGACCCAAAATTTTTGTACATTTTTTGTAACTTCTGAATTTTCAGAATTTTTTAATTTTCAAAAATCATTTTAAAAACTACTTTTTCACTTAATTTTCACTCTGAAATAACTCCGAATTCACCATTTTTTTTTTCAAAAAATTCAAAAAAAAATTTTTTTGGGACCCAAAATTTTTGTACATTTTCTGTGATTTTCATTTATTTTTTAAAAATATTTCAAAACCTGATTTTTCAACTCATTTACTCAAAAATCATCCTAAATTCACTGTTCTTTTCCCAAAAAATTCTGAAATTTTTCTAGGATCCTACCACTTTTTCTAGCTCTCAATTGTATCTTTTTCTTCATTTTTTCCTCATTTTTTCTTAATTTTTTTTCAAATTTTCGATTTTTTTTTCTGTAAAAAAAACTACCAAAAAAATCCTAATCGTCCAAAAATCACCCATTTCTAACCAATTTTTTAAGAAAAAAATTTTTCAAAAATTTTTAAATTTTTTTTCCAGAACCCTTTTTCCGCCATTTTTCTAGCTCCAAATTGTCCCTTTTTTCAGATTTTTCTGTAATATTTAAATTTTTTTTGAATTTACCATCATTTTAGCTCTCAATTGTACTTTTCCCTTTCTTGATATTGTCTTATCACCTTATCAATGGCCCCAATATACCCTCTAAAACCTCGTGAATTCCTCCCTCCCATAGAAATTCCCCGTCCCCCGAATCCGATCCCTCCTGAAATTCCCAGTGGTCCCGATGTTCCAGAATCTCCAGAATCTTTTTATGATTCTGATTATGAAAGTATCGGTCCAAATGGTCTGATTATCAGTGATAAGCCCAATAGCCCCTCTGACCCAAAAGACTCAGATGTTGTGGACATATTCACTATTGCTGTTCCCCAAGTCCCTGTTCACAAAAGCACCCAAACTGATAAGCAGAAAAGTGATCAACTGATAAGACTACGGTTACGTTTCCAATTCCCCTTATCACTGGAAGATCAACAAATTATGGATGTGATTGGCATGACGCCTTATTGGTCTTTTGATCCGGAATTGAATCTAGACTTGCCGGTAATTTTTAGAGGGTTATCAGTGGGGCGCAATCGAAAACTAAAAAAATAAAAACTAGAAAAAAATAATACATTGAAAAAAACGAGCAAAAAAAACCAAAAGAAACGAAAAAAAATTCAAAAATAAAAAAAAATGAAAATCTTGAAAAAATGAAATTTTATAAAATTTTTGAAATTTTGAAATTTTGAAATTTTCAAAATTTTCTTATTAGAGCATGTTTACAATCTACAAAAATTGTCATTTTGAAATTTTTGAAAATTTACATTAGGGCGCACTTGCATTTCGAGCCAAAAATCTGAAAATTGGTAAATTCTCGGTGGGGCGTGCTTGCAACACCAAGAGAATTTTGGAAACTTTGGGATTCTCAATAGGGCGCACTTGAATTGCACAAAAAATCTGGGAAAATTAAATTTTCAAAAAGTAGTGTCAATAGAGCGAACTTGCCCTCCAAGCATAAATTTCAAATGTTATCAATGGAGCGCACTTGTGAATTTTCAAAAAACAATTTTTTCAGAAATTTTCCAAAAATTGTTCAGTAGAGCGCACTTGCTAAAAGCGAAAAACCTCATTTTCCTCCATTTTCTCACTAGAGCGTACTTTCTGAAAGTCCAAAACTCCCATTCTCCTCAATTTTCTCAATAGAGCGCGCACTGTAAAAATTTCAGAAAAAAAATCAAAATTGTCAGTAGAGCGCATTTGACAATATTCAATAAAATCAAATTTTTCAATAGAGCGCACTTCCCCAAAGTCAAAAATCCCATTTTCCTCCATTTTTCACCGATTTCTCCATAGAGCTCATTTGCAGCGAGAAGCAGTTCCGGAGCCTCCGCCGGGTTGCTGTGACGTGTTCGTGCAACTGTTGCGTGCATGTGGCATCGTGTGCTACGTGGCATGTCCCCCAGTGCCTTCGATGATCACTCGAAAGATTGCATTCCATCCGCCGGAAAAGGGACAAACGTACCGGATCGGAGTGAAGACGGACCCGCAACGGGTTGTCAAGAACATTTCGCAATGCAAAACCGAACAGTATCAGCTGATTGTGAGGAACTTTACCAACGGACAAGACTTTATTCATCCGGACAAGGAGGTCCAAGTGTTCTCTGTCACGACCGCACATCGCAATGAACTCGTTTGTATCAAGTGCTCTCCGGATGCCATCTCCAGAAATCCAGCCGTCGCTGATCAGGTATTGGGGAAATGGGGTTTTCGAAAAATTTGAAAAATTCTATTATTGCCGTCCCCCGGCGAGTCACCTGATGGGTCTCGCCGCGAAAACGATTTTTAGTTGAAATACGGCACGTGGACGAGGTTTTGTCATTTTTCTTTGAAAAACGGGTAAGAATACATCAATTCAGTTATTTCCTATCAAAATCCAGCAGTTTCCACCGATTTTCTCTAATATCAAGTGCTTTTGGGGAAAATCGTCAAAAAACTCAAAAATGCATGTTTTTGAACTGAAGATTGCTGAAAACAGCTGGAGTTTGGTTGGAAATGTTTGAATTCATGTCTTCTGATCCTTTTTCAGCAGAAAAAATGTCAAAACGCTGTCCAGAAGCCATAGTACAGCCAGAAATCATTTTCGTGGCGAGACCCATCATGTGACTCGCCGCGGGGCGGCAATAATAGAAAACCGAAACTTTTTTTTTTCAAATTTCAAATTTTTGGCAAAACATTTTTAAAAAAATGTCTCTCATCTTTTTGCAAAAATGCATAAAATTCAAAATTTTTTGGCTTTTTTTTGAGAAAAATTCAATTTTTTTGAAATCCGATTTTTTGATATAAAATTTTGGAATTTTTGAAAAAAAATGTTTTTCAATTTTTTTGGATTTTTTTAAAAATTAAACGTTTTTTTTCCGTTCAGACCCATCTCTAATTTTTTATCATCAAATAATAATCAAAAACCATATATTTTCCCTCCAAAAAAACTTCCAGGTAATCCTATTCTGCCAACCCAACTCGTCGGACCTTGGCGGGTTCCTTCAGCCGAATTCCATGAATTTTGTCACCTATGCCAACGTTTTCGAAACGGATTTTTATGCTTTTGACTATTCTGGGTAATCGATAATCAATCGATAATTGATAAATCTAAACGTTTTTCAGATACGGCTATTCGGGTGGAACTCAAGGCGAGAAAAACGTTTACGCTGATGTACGGGCGGTTTATCAGAGGATCAGAGAGACACGTCCTGATAAGAAGGTGGGTTATCTGAATCTAGAAGAAAAGGATTCTGAATCTTTGGCACAAGTCTGGTCCAAATTGGACCTGAAATGGGCCATTTTGAGCCAAGTTAAGCCCAGTTCATTGGAGCGCATTTTCAGCTCCTTCAGGCTCTTCAGGCTTTTAGGCGTTTAGGCTTTTAGTCCGTTCTAGGCCCAATTAGGCTTTTTAGACTTCCTTTTTTCAGATCGTCATAATGGGCTACAGTATCGGCACAACTGCCGCAGTGGACTTGGCAGCGTGCCAACCCGACGGCCTCTCCGGAGTCATTCTCGTCGCGCCGTTCACCTCGGGACTGCGGTTGTTCTCGAAGAAACCCGACAAACCCGACACGTGTTGGGCTGACTCGTTTACTAGGTATGGGGTCAGGGCATGGGAAAAGCGCCAGGGCTCTAGATGTGCGCTAGGGAACTAGAAGTGTTCCAACGCACGAGAAAAGCGCCAGAGCCAAAATTGTGTCAGGGACAGAGGAATTGCGTCAAAGCACTGGAATAGCGCCAAGGCTCTAGATGTGCGCCAAGTCACGTGAAAAGCGCAAAGGTCAGAAATGTGTAGGGTCTAAAAGGTGCCAAGCTATGATTTGTGTCAAAGCACTAGAAATGCGCCAGGTCTCCGAGAATGCGTCAAGACACAGGAAAAGCGCCAAGGCACCAAAACCACGCTAACGGTCTCAGAAATGCGTCAAGGCTCCACAAACGCGCCAGCTTACCAATTATGCGCCAGAAAATCAAAGCTTCAACCTGAATTGCGCCAAGCTGTTCGAATTGCGTCAAGAGAATAAGTGCACCAGAATCGTGCCAGCACACTAAAAGCGCCAGGACACCGAAAATGCGCCAACCAAATCACCGATTTGTTTCCAGTTTCGACAAAATCAACAACATCGAAGTTCCGGTGCTGATCTGCCATGGAAACCAAGACGAAGTGATCCCCCTGTCCCATGGATTGGCTCTTTATGACCGGCTCAAAAACCCTGTGCCACCTGCCGTGATCCACGGGGCCAACCATCAGACAATCCTCAGCGGAAAGTATATTCAGACATTCACTCGCATTGCCAGGTATTGATTGATAAGTGATTAGTGATAGCTTATCAGTTCAGCTTTCTCCGCACGGAATCCCTTGTCAGTTGCCGATCTACTGAAGCTGAATCGCAGAGTTCTCCGCCTAAAACGAAGCAGAAAAGTCAAGGCCAAAGCGAATGATAACAGTGATAACTGATAACTTATGGAACTGATAAGAATAAATTTACTGATGAATGATAAAGTGATAAGAAGTTATAACCAATCATTTCCTCTGCACAAACTTCAACGGAAATCCCATCGTCGGCCGCATAATGGTCTCTGGCAACGGCACGTTATCAAGCATCTCCTTATCAGTCGAAACGACAAATCGTCTCAAGACCCACGAGATGACGGTCTTCTCCTCCTGCATTGCGAACTTCTGTCCGACACAATTACGAGGTCCCGCACTGAATGGAATGTAGCAGTAGGGATGTCTTTTCGAGATCTCCTCGTCGGAGAATCTCTCCGGATCGAAGATTTCGTGGTTTGGGAAGGTTCGAGGGTTGTTTTGCATGAAGGCGGGAGAGATGAGGACGGAACAGCCGGCGGGGAGGATTACGCCTTCTTCTGGAAAAGATTTGGATTTTTAGGGAAGAGGGGAGGGGGGGGGCACGGGAAATGCGTCAAGGAGCGAGAATGGCGTCAAGGCGGCAAACTTGAGATTTGACAATTTAGAACTAGAAATACGTCAAGGATTTTGATTCACTGGAAGCGTGTCAGCAAATTAGAGCTTCAACTTAAATTGCGTCAACACACTAGGAAAGCGCCAATGCACGAGAATTGCGTCAAGGCGGTAGACATGCGTCAGGGATCTGGAATTGAGCCAAGGAGCCAACATTGCGTCAGCAAAACGGACCATCAATTTGAATTGCGTCAAAGCACCAGAAAAGCGCCAAGGCACAAAACTTGCGTCAGGTCACCGCTAAAAGCGCCAAAGAACCGAAATCGCGTCAAGACACCTCAAAGGCGCCATAAAACCAGAATAGCGTCAATATACCGGAAAAATGTCAAGGATTCCAAAATGCACCAGAGAACCAAAATTGCGTCAAGACACCCAGAAAGCACCAGAGCTCCCAAATTGCGCCAAGGGTCTCAAAATGGGCCAAGGCTCTCAAATTACGTCAGGGATCCCAAATTGCACCCAAGGCACTCAAAAAGCGCCAACCCCAGCCTTACCAATTTCAAATTCCTCATCGACAACTCTCGCAAATTGCGGAACGGACGGTCTGATTCTCAATGCCTCCTTGACACATTTCTCCAGATATTTCATCTTTTTTATGTCGTCAAATGTACAGTCTCGATTTGATTTTTCTGGAACAAACATGAATTATCGGTTGATTATTGATTGGAATACCAAAAATCTGATCCAATTCCTCATGGCACTTCTTCTGGAATTCGGGATTCGTGGCAAGACACCAAAGGGACCATCCGATGCCTGCCGACGTCGTATCGTGACCTTCGAACATGAACGTGTCGACTTCTTCACGGATGTCTTCGTACCCGAGACCGCCTTCTTCTTTCATCTGGAATACGGGTTACTGTAGACGTGATTGCGGACTTGGCACCAGATTTTACGACAATTTACAGAAATGGGGATTACGGGTTACTGTAGTTAGCGAAAAACCGGTCATGGTGTTTACGGACAATGCACCAGATCTTACGACACTTTCAAGACTGTCGTAATCGAGCCTAGGTTACTGTAGCCAGGGAAGGGGGATTCGGTGTTTGCGGACTTGGCACCGGACCTCACGGAACTTCACGAAAATGGGTGTTACGGGTTACTGTAGCTAGTGGAAAACCGGGCATGGTGTTTGCGGACAATGCACCAGATCTTACGACAACTTGCGGAAATGGCCTCTAGGGTTACTGTACCTAGCAAAAGTGGGCCTTTGGTGATTGCGGACTTTGCACCAGACCTTACGACACTTCCCCAGGATTACTGTACCTCGATCAACATATCCAAAAACGCCTTCCGCTTCCCCTCCTCCTGCTGCACTGGTCCATTCTCCTCGAACTCGTCCATCTTTTTCTCAATAACTTTCTTCGTAAAAGACGTCACAATCTCGAGATTCTTCTGATGATTCGCTTCGAATCCAGTCAACTGACGGATCGGTTTTATCCATAACCAAGGCATTCTCTGGTATTTGAAAGAGAGACTGTTCATCTCGTTGACGGCTTGGACATATGGGTGGTTGTGGTTGGTCTGCGCGTTTACAGAGGATCCCATCGCGGTTTCTGCAAAAAAGAGGGGAATTTGGGCTTTTTCGGGCTTTTCTGGGCTTTTCTAGGCCAATTTTAGGCTTTTCTAGACCATTCTAGACCGATTTAGGCTTACAGGTCCATTTTTGACCCGATCCCTGAAATTTTGGATTTTAGGCCATTTCAGACCGTTTTAGGCTTACAGGCTTTCAGGCTTTCAGGCTTTCCGGCTTTCAGGCTAGTCTTACCACAGATAATATCCAGCGCACACCGTTTCACATACGGAAACGCATCCACAACCCGATCCTCATCAGCTTCTGCGGCTTCTTCGAGTTGCTCAATCAATATCTGAATCAAATTATCATTTCTCTTATTATCGTTGCAACTCAAAATCGGAGTGTGTAGATTTACGGAGTTGCTGGTCTCGCATGGAATCCACGTATTTTTCACGCGAAAAATAGAACTGGACCTTCAATTCCGTACAAAGTGATTTTTCGCGTGAAGAAATACGTGGATTCCATGCGAGACCCGCAACTCCGTAAATCTACACACTCCGATTTTGAGTTGCAACGATAATATCAGTGATTCTATCACCTTTGACTGATAATCGAAAACCGCTTGGAAATCGTTCAAAACGTTGAAATGGAAAGATGGAGTCAACATCTTCCGACGGGTTCTCCATTTGTCACCACCGGCAAGAAGAAGGCCTGTTCCGAGCCAAGAGAGGAAGATATCGTATTCGGAGGATTTATTGATTAGGATGTTGGATTCGAGGACTTTCTGGAAAGATCGAGAATAGCGTCGAGGCACCGGAAAAGCGCCAGGGCTGGGAAGGGCGTTAGCTTCAAGGATCGAGGAAAGCGCCAGGGAGCTAAAAGTGCTAGAATTGCGTCTAGAATCGAGAATTGCGTCAAGGATCCGGGATTGCACCAAGGCACGGGAAAAGCGCCAGTGAATAAAATTAATCAGAGGATCAAGGAATGCGTCAAGCTTATCGATTCGACCAAGCGTCAAGAATTTCGCCAAGGATACCATGAGTGCGTCAAGGTACAAGAATTGCGCCAAAGCACGAAGAATGCGTCAAGAAAAAGCGCCAGTGGACGGAATTCCGCAAAGGATCGGAAAATGCGTCAAGGATCATGAAATGCGCAAAGCTTATCGATTGGGCAAAGCGTCGAGATTCGCGCCAATGATACTAAAAGTGCGTCAAGTTACAAAAATTGCGCTAAAGCAGGAAGAATTCGTCAAGACACGGAAAATGCGTCAAGCAAGGAAATGGTGTCAAGCAACCAGAAATGCGCCAACACAGTATCGCAGATGATCTAGAAAAGCGTGAAGCTCCCAAATAACGCCAATGCACAGGAATTGCGTCAAGGATCACAAAAAGCGTCAACCTTCGCCGCTTCCGGCGTCAACACCACGACCATCGGATGGGGTCCAATCCAGAATTTGGCCAGAGATGCTCCTTTTTCAGCGTATTCCATTCCCCAAGTGTACAGTTGGATTGAAAAGTCTGAAAAATGGGAAATTTCAGAAAAAAAGGCGGAAAAATGAAAATGTTGAAAAAAAATGTTTTTCAAAATTTTCGAAAAATCTGAAAAAAATCTAAAAAACTATAATTTTATCAGTCTATCAATTATTGATTTTTCAATATCTTTCAAAATTTTTATTTTTTAATTTTTTTTCCCTCACCAACAGCATCCAATTTGAACTGAAAAGTGGTACCAACCAGTGGCAGAGCCAATGGGCCATCGATTTTGGCAACCAGATCATAGACTCTTTTTCTTTTCTGAAATTCATTGATTATTGATTGATTTTGATAAGAAATCAATCAATAACTCACCTTGATAAAAGTCCAAATTTTCTGAAAATTAAAAAATATGTAGATGAGAAGAAGAGCGAACAGGTAAATTGCGACGCCCATTTTTTGGAGCTGAAATTTTTTTTTTAATTTTTGAATTTTTGATAAATTGATAAATTGATAATTGATAAATGATAAAAATCAACATTCAAAAAATTTTAAAATCGCAGAAAAAAATAAATTTTTCCCAAAAACCATGAAAAATTTGGCCATTTTATAGGAATTGTCCACATGTTCTAGTCTAGTTTAGACATGAAGCTGACTGATAAGGAGAGCATTTTTGATAAGTGATAAAATGATTGGCTAGACTGGCTAGAAGGTATTTTGGTGAGGAATGGGCGGATTCGAATTTTTGGGAATTTTTGGAAAATTCTGAAAATTAAAAAAAGAGGAAAATTTCAAAATTTCCCAAAAAAATTTTTTTTTGAACTTCAAATTTTTGTATGAATTTTTAAAAATCACAAAAATCACCAGAGTTGCTTCAAAGCACTGAAAAAGCGCCAGCAATATTTTTAGCATTTGCTGAATTTTCAGTGATGTTTTTGTTTTTCAAACTTCAATGTTTTTATAAGTTTTTGACAATTTTTCAAATTTTGCAAAATTGCGCCAAGACACTAAGAATGCGCCAAGGCACCGAAAGTGCGCCAGCAATTTTTTTTTCAGTTTTTCCTGAATTTTTTAAATTTTTTTTTCAAAATTTTCAAAAATTCAATTTTTTTAATGCACGGAAAAAGCGCAAGCAAACGTTCTTCTGAAAATCAAAGAATTTTTTTTCAAGTATCGAAAATTGCGCCAAGACACAAAAAAGCGCCAGTAATTTTCCTGAATTTTCAAAAAAAAATTTCACAATTTCAGAAATATTTTTCCAAATTTCAGTTTTTTTCATTTTAAAAAAAATTTTTCAAGTATCAAAAAATGCGTCAGCAACCCAAAAAAAATTCAAAGAAATTTCGAAATAAACTTCCTAACCCATGTTCTAGTCAACACAAAACTCGAAAAAGTGCAACTTCTTTGCTATCATTTTATCACTGATAAACCTCTAAAATTGTTGATTTTCCGTGCAAAGACAAACAATTTTTGAGGCGGTGGGGTGATTTGAAAAGTTGTACTTTTTGGGGAAATTTCAAATTTTGTGGAGCTCAAAAACTAATAATTCATCACTGTTTAGTTGGCCAAAAGACACAAACAAAATGGTGATCGAAATCAAAAATTGGAGAGACTGATAACTGATAAGAGGAGCATTTACTATTTTAAGGATGGGGTGTCATGGGGTTGGGACGGAAATAGAAAAAATGGAAAAAAAATAGGGAAATGAAAAAACTTTGGTTTTTAGGGAAAATTGGGTTACTGTAGTCGAGGTGGGACTCAAAAAAAATTTTTAAAATTTGAAAAAAAAATGGAAAAAAATGGTTTTTTTCGTTTTCGTGATGAGACCCAAATTTTAAATTTTTGGAAAACTTGAGGTTACTGTAATCGTTGTGAGACCCAAAAAATTTTTTTGTCAAAATTTTTAAATTTTCTTGGCGAGACCCAAAATTGATTTTTTTTTCAATAATTTTTTTATGGGGTACTGTAGTCGTGGTGGAACCCAAAATTCTAAAATTTTTCAAATTTCGTCGTGAGACCCAAATTTGCAGAATTTCGATTTTTCAGGAAACTAGGGTTACTGTAATCGTGGCGAGACCCAAAAATTTTTTTCCTAAATTTCAAAAATTCTGGAATTTTCGTGGTGAGACCCAATTTTTGAATTTTTTTTTGGAAAATTAGAGTTACTGTAATCGTGGTGAGACCCAAATTATCAAATATTCTATTTTTTTTTAAAACCACTCTTACTGTAGTCGTTGCGAGACCCCAATTAATTTTTCAAATTTTTTTTTTGAAAAATTAGATTTTTCGTGCCAAGACCCAAAAACCTAACTTTGAAAATTTCCGAATTTTTTTTTTCAGAAAAATTTTTTTTTTTGATTTTTTTTCAGGATTACTGTATTTTCGTTTCAAGACCCATCTAAAATAATCTTTCAAAAAATCGCTTCTGAAAAATCAATAATCCAATTTATTCTATAAAAAATCAAAAAGCACCACAAAAAACACACATAAAACCCGTCAATTCGTCATGAATTCCAGCAAAAATTTTGAACTTTTCTAGAAAAAATCAATAGAAACTACTCCAACTTATAGCCAAAAATGTAATAATCATGTTCGTATAAATAACGGAAAAGTCGCCATAAATCCTCATCTTGTCGCACTGTTTTCATGATTTTCAGCACCGGTTCAGTCAGTTTTAGGTTCAGTTCTGGAAGAGAAAAAAATCAATAAAAATTGATAAAATGAAAAATACGGAATTTTTAGATAAAAAAATTGAAAAAAAATCAATATAAAATTTGAAAATTTTTTAAAATCAATTTAAAAAAAAAATTTTTCGAAAAAAGTCAAATTTGTGAAGTTTTTCTTTTTTTTTAAATTAAAAAATTTGAAAAACCCAAAAAAAATGCATAGCTGATTTTATCAGTGATAAATATTTTTAACTCACTCAAAATCTCTTCCTTTATCACTCTCTGCTTCTCCTTATCAACTCCTTGCTCATCCAAAACCAAGTTCAAACTATCAGCAAATTCCACTTTTTCCGTCTCATTTCCGCCGATTTTCAGAGCTTTGATGATGTGAAAATCGCGATTGAAGTGGCAGTTCCTAGAAAAATGATAAACTGATAAAAAGCTTATCAGAAGTGAACGTCCTCAGACAGCCAAGGTGTCTCGACATGTTCTCATTTCGGCTGTTTTATTAGCGAAACCGAACCTTTTTCTCTCATCACCAGACGTAATTCATCCCTGGCACTGCGCTTGAGCCCTATAACCGCCGCAGCCGACATCTCGCGGGTTCCGCCGGCCGCCATGTTTTGTGTGCGGCCGCCGACGAGAGAGTGTGCGTGGCGCGGAGGGCGCAGCGTCCCCATTTTAAAATTGGCATATCTCGGTTCTTTTTCGATGGATTTTTACCAAACTTGGACAGGAACTTTATATTGATCTTAGTTAGTACTTGCCCAAGTTTGATAAAAATCCATTCATAAATAACTGACTCACCAAGACTGCGGACTGAAATTATTGGAGAGGAACGTCCTGACGGGTCCTTGAAGGCCTTCTGCTAGTTTTTGATGCTCTTTTAGGATTTTTCGCATGAAACAGGCAATACTATCCTTGCAATCAAAGCATTTTTTGTCTCTGAAAAAAAAAATTGAAAAACATATTTTTTTCTAAAATTTTTCAAAAAAAATTTTTATTTCTCTGATATTTCAAAATATGTTATTTTTGTAGAGAATTTTATGCTGATCATTTTTGAAGATGCCGACTTTTCATGAAAATCAATATTTATTGAGTTATTCTCGAAAAAAGTGAAAATTTTTGAAAAATTTGGAAAAATTGCATTTTTTGACCTAATTATCGATTTTTCCACATTTTTTTATCTACACTATTTTGTAGAGAATTTTATGCTGATCATTTCTGTAGTTGACAACTTTTCCGGAAAATCAATATTTATCGAGTTACACTCGAAAAAAGTTGAAACAATTATCGATTTTTTCACAATTTTCTGTTAACACTGATTTGTAGAGAATTTTACGCTGATCATTTTTGTAGTTGATCACTTTTCTTGAAAATCAATATTTCTGGAGCTATTTACGAAAAAAGTTTGAGAATTTTTGAAAAAAAGTGAAAAACATTTTTTTTTTCTGGTTTTTCCCATTTTTTCCAATTTTTTGTAACTCACATTTCGCAATGTCTCCTAAACTGTCTCGCAAATCTCTCCAATGGCTGCTGAACAATGGCAATTCTCCTAACATTGATATCCCACAACTTCCTCCACTGATCCCAATTTGTAAGTGTCAATGGAGCGTTTCCACCACAAAGTCTTTAATCAGTTGTTATCAGTTTATCAGTAGAGCACACTTACCCAGGATGTTTCAAGTCTTCAGATATCGATTGATTTTTGTATTTCTCGGAATCGAATAAATAACAAAAAATGGCAGCGTTGACTTCGGGAAAGTTGCCGTTTATGTAGCACGACGTCAAGTTGTACTTTTCGACGTACTGCAAAAATGAGGGAGGTACTGTAGGATTACGGTAGGTATGAGGGTTACTTTAGATATAGGGGGTTACTGTATGTAGGTCTAAAAGATTACGGTAGGTCAAAAGGTTACTGTAGGTTGGCTAGAGGATTACTGTAGGTCTGGGGGCTACTGTAGGTTTGGGGGAGGGTTACTGTAGGTGTAAAGGGTTACTGTAAGTCTACGAGAAGTAGGTCAGTGTCTTACTGTAAGGGTACTGTAGTTCCTGGGGGATAGCTTTTTGGGTCACGTTGGTTAGAGGGTTCTATGGGTTACTGTAGGGATTACTGTAGCTATGAAGGTTACTGTAGGGCTACGGTATGTTAGTTTCTTGGTTACTGTAGCTCCCTAGATTACTGTAGAGATTACTGTAACTCACTTTCTCTGCCCTGTAGCCATCTGCGAATGGCGGAAGTGTCTTCAGAAGATCCGGCATCCACCATACTCGTTTTTTCACTGAAAAAATGGAAAATTTTTCCAAATCCCAAATTTTATATCGGAAGTGCGCTCCATTGAGAATTTTTGAATGATATGTGATTTTTTGTCGAATTGTAAGTGCGCTTCATTGATAAATTGATAATTGGCCAAATTTCAGCGATTTTTGATGTTTTCAAAGGGGGAAATTGAATGAAAATAGGCTAAATTTCGGGGAAAAATTGGAAAATTGAGGTAATTTAGTCTGGAGAATTGGGAAATTTGGGAAATTTTTTTTAGGGATCAGAGATTGAGAAAAAATGTTGAAATTCAACGAAAATTTGGAAAAAATGAAGAAAAATCTTAGAAAATTTGAGAAAAAGTACAAAAATTAAAAAAAAAATTTTTTGAAAAATTTTCGATTTTCTTGTAAAATTTTATTTTAATTTCATGTTTTTATTGATTTTCTAATATTTCAAAAAAAAAAATTTTTTAACGGAATTTTTATTTTTCAAAAAAAAATTTTTTTGAATTTTTTTTTCCAAGTCAGAACATGTATTTTTCTCATCAAAACTTTGTAGATTTTTTAGAATCAAAACTCATAAAATTCAATTTCTTCGCAAAACCCGTCCCTTACCATTGGGATCCTCTGCCTTGACAGGTCTCTGCAGAACTTGTGGTGGATGATGCCATTGTGAATAAGCAAACCAGAGAAGACTAATACAAATGAGCATCGGAATCAACATGTACAACTTGTTAGAAGGGGGCGGAGTCGGCTGATTTCGGGATGCTGACATTCTTTTGTATTCTGCTGGCAGGGTGCCAACTTTGGTGGGCAATGGGACAGGGATTACGGTTTCGGAGGGTTTCTCCGTTTCAGGAGACATTTCTGAAATTATGAAAATAAGGGAATTGGGTCTCGAAGCGTAAGCGGAAAAAGAAAGTGAAATTAAGGAAAACATGTGGAAAAAATATAGGAAAAATGAAGCAAATTCTGGGAAAAATAGAGAAAATGGATCTCGTAGCGAACATTTGGAAAAAATGAAAATATAATAAAATTTTAGAAAAATAGAAGAAAACTATAGAAAATGGCCAGAAATTTGGGAAATTCTCGGAAAATTGAGAAAATTTGGGGTCTTGAAGCGAAAAATGGAAAAATGAGAAATCGTTGAGAAGAATTAGAGAAAAAAGGGGAAAATATCAAGAAAATCAAAAATTTGGAAAAAATGGGTCTCGAAACGAATATTGAAAATTTTTGAAAAACAGAAGTAAATTAGGAAATAATAGGGACAAATTATCAGGAAATTTGAAAAAATGTGAACATTTTTTTTTGAAAATTGCAAGAATTGGGTCTCGGCACGAAAACAGGAAACTTTGCGAAAAAAAACGTGGGAAATTGAGAAAAAATGACGAGAAATTCGGAAAATCGGAAAATTTGGGTCTCGAAGCGAAATATGAAACATTTTCCGATTTGGGTCTTGGCACGACAACTTTTCAGAAAAAAATAAAATTGAAGTCTCACAACGAAAATCTTTTTAAAAAATTGTAGAATTATCAGGATATTTGAAAATTGCGAAAATTTCAAGAATCAGGTCTTGGCACGAAAATGGGGAAATTTACAATGTTGGGTCTCACAACGAAAATCTAACCAGGTCATTTTTTTCATTCTTTTTCAAATATTTCACAATTATAACGAATAATCAATGAAAATTGGATCTTGACACGAAATTCCACCCAAAACTTCACAAATTTCACAATTTTGGGTCTTGACACGATTCCCCTTTTCCCATTTATACCCCTCCCCAAACCAATGTAACATTACTCCAAAATCCCTCCCTTTACAGTCTGAAAACTGCATAAATGTCTCCAAAATCTTGAAAAAATCTCACAAATTCCACAAAAAATTGCAAAGATCGGTTGGGAAAAAAGGACAAGGTGTGAACACGGAAAGTCGAGATTTTCGAAGAGATAAAGATCGGAAAAACGGATTAGATGAGGGGGAGGTGAGAAGCAGAGAAACAGATGAAAAGGTACAGTAATCCAAAGAAATAGGAAAAATCTGGAAATCTGAAAATCTGAAAAAAAATGACAAAAATGGCTGAAAAATCAGAAAAATCGAGAAAAATTAGGAGTGTGGGTCTCGAAGCGAAAATGAGAAAATTGAAAAAATAAAGGAAAATTATGACAAATTTAAGGGTATGGGTCTCGAAGCGAAAGTTTGAAAATTTTGAAAAAGTGAAAAAAATTGGAAAAATTTTTTTTTCTTAAAAATTCTTTTTTTTCATCTCGTTTTTCTTACTTTCCTTATCCTCAAATTCTCCCTTAAATTTGCCTCAACTTCCCAATTTCCCCCTCTAATTCGCATAATCTTGACAAACATCCACAACGAAAATCCGCCGATTCACATCTGATTTTTGGTCATTTCATTTCAAGTTCCCGAAGAGAAAAAAAATACGGGATACATATCATAGAGTGATAAGGTGATAAGGATATCAGATGATCAGTGGGTGGGATGCAAGACATCCGAAAAAGGAGGAAAAATTGAGAAATTGAGAAATTGAAGGCACCAAAAAGTTTGAGCTGTGAAAAATCTATCAAGAAGATTTTTTTTCATTTTGAAATAAATTTTTTCTGTTAGATCAAAATGTCAAAAACAACTTTGTAATTGAACAAAATTACTGAAAAAATTTTTGAAATGGTGAAAAAAATCGTTGAAAAATGATGAAAACGAGGTATTCTTCAATTAGAGTAGACAAAGTTTGAGCTGATGGAAACTCTTCAAGAAAATTTTTTCACTTTAAAATAAATTTTTCCTGTTTGATAAAAATCTCAAAATCATACTTGTAGTTGAACAAAACTTTTGAAAATTGTTTTAATGTTCACTAGAAAAAGTACGGTATGTATGTATTTTGTACTTTTGAAAGGATTTTGGTATTCAAGAATTCTGAATGCATACTAAATTCAAATCTGTGTTTTCTCTTCTCATCAATTCTCCCATATCTTCATCTTTTCTTCCAAAAACGATTGGATCATCGGAACAAACAAAAGCCTTCTTTCGCCTTCTTCCTGTCTATTGCCTCACTTGAATAAGCAGGAAAAATCGGTTAACCGTGACAAGTGACGTGTTGTATGTATTGGCAGAAATGAGGAAGAAAGCATAATGGAAATGTACTCAGAAAAGCATTATGACAATTGGCATCAATGTAACAAAAAAACATGGCCAAATTGAAAAAAAAGTGTTAATTTTTTTTGAAATTTTCATAAATAATTTTTAGAGTAGAATTCCGGAAATTTGTGGCAATTCTCAATGATCTTGAACAGCAAAAATCAGAAACGGAAATTATAAAATTTCAATGACTTTTTTCCGAAAAAAGAGTGTAGGCGCCTATTGGTACTTGAGATTATAATGATCTTCTCGATGATTTTTGAAGGATTTTATGGAAAAAGAGGGGAGATATCAAATGGAGATAAATTGATAAGCTGGGGAGTTTTTATCAAATTTCAAGTTCAAAGTAGGAGTGAAAATTGATTTTTGTTATCAAAAATTTTGAATATCGTAAGTTTTGGTACCGTAAAGTTTGAGCTTCCAGGACCTTCAAGAATGATTTTTTGGACTTGCAAATAAATTTTTTATGCTAGACAAAGGTGTCAAAATCAAGTTTGTAGTAGGTCAAACTGTTTGAAAAATGTTTTGAACTGGTGAAAAAAATCGTTGAAAAACGATCAATTCGGTAGAGCGCACTTGCGCGGGTTCTAAAAGTTTGAGGTGTGTGAAAACCCTCGAGGAGGTTTTTTCGGATTTTGAAATAAATTTTTTGTGTTACATAAAGGTGTCAAAAAAATACTTGTAGTTGATCAAAACTACTGAAAATTTTTTTGAAATGGAGAAAAAAATCATTGGAAATTGAAATTTGAAAAATGATTCATTTCACACAAACAAAGTTTGAAGTAATGAAAAACCACTTTGACAAATTTTTTTTACTCCGAAATAAATTTTCTCTGTTAGATAAAGGTGTCAAAATCAATTTTGTAGTTGATCACAATCACTGAAAATTTTTTTGAAAGGGAAAAAAAATCGTTGAAAAATAAAATTAGAAACATTTTTCATTTTTCATCCACAAAGTTTGACTCAATGAAAACCCACTTAAAAAATTTTTTTCACTCTGAAATAAATTTTCTCTGTAAGATAAAAAAGTCAAAATCAACTTTGTAGTTGAACAAAACAACTGAAAAATTATTTGAAATGGTGAAAAAAATCGTTGAAAAAAGGAAGGATTCAATTTTCACTAATTTCAAACTTTTTTCAGGAATCTCAAAAATCTTTCTTCTGATAATCCATGAAAAAATTACTGAAAAGTCATTCATTTTGGATCTGTCGGGCAACAAGAAACCATGGAAAATAGATCATAAACCTGTTTGTAGATCCAGTGTGTCGACCTGTCCAAAAGGAAAAGAACATTCCAATTTTTGCGTCTTTTAGAGAGACATAAACGAGATCTTCTTTTCCTCCTCCATTGGCAAATAAGTCTCTTTCGTCGGTGGATTCGGATTCGGAAAAAGAAGAATTGTGTGTCAATTGAGAGATGGCGTAATCGTAATCAAACAAGAAGAAGAAGCTGGAGAGAAGAGATGGGTTGGCAGGTGGTGGGTTACGTAATGCATGAATAGGTATCGGCGGGAAAAGAGATTTTCATTGATTAGAGAAAAGGGATTTGATGAGGGAAAAACATACCGGAATTTAAAGGTAAAATATGTTATTCAAAATTTCAAATTGGCGCGTAGGATATCTCACAGCGAAAACTACAGTAAGATACGCATTTTTCAGTGTTTTTTGGCCTATTTTTGAGTTTTTCCGACTGTTTTTGAATGAATTATTGCATTTTTCGTGTTTTCTGACAATAATTTACTCGAAAATAGCTAAAAACAATTAAATTTTCGAAAAATCAAAAAATAAAAAGATTTTCAAAAAAAAACTTGAAAATTTTGAAAATTTTCAAATTTTTCTAGGGAATTTCGAAAATTTTAAAAAATCTTAAAAATGACGAGATTCATGGAAATATAATGAATTTTTAGAAAAAATTTAAATTTAAAGAAAAATTTAAAAATTCCAGAGTTCATCAAAAAATAGTGATTTTCAATTTTTTTTTGTAGATTTTTTTATTCAAAAATTTTTTTGATTTTAAAAATACAGTAATTTTTAGGAAACTACAGTAATCCGAAAACAATTCCAAAATTTGAAAAATCATAAAAATCTCAACAAAAAAAATTCGAAAAAAATTTTTTTTTCTGAATTTTTTGAAATTCAAATTTTTCAAAAGTACAGTAACCCTATATTTTTTCCGCATTTTTCAAAAATCAATCAATGATTTTAACTTTCCAAATAAGAAGGAAAAATGTAAAAAACCACAAAAAAAAATTTTTTTTCCAAAATTTTTCTGAAAAAATCCCAAAAAAATCTCAGAATCCCCCAAAAAGCCTTCTGAAGCCTTCTGAATCCCTTCTAGGAATTCAGAAGACCAAACTAAAAAAAATAAAGTGAAAAGGAGAGTTGATTGGGTGAGGATCGGAAGGAAACCAGTCCCCTTGGCCATGGCCAAAAGGGGGCGGGGCCTATTCCAGCTTTTCCTTTTCAAGGTCAGCCGCTTTTTCCTATGACTATCACTAGAAATCACGTCTTATCACCAATTTTATATATATGCAATGTCCTTTGAAAAAAGATAGATAGAAAACATAATTACTTCCGAAAATTGCAATTATTAGGGAAAAAAGGGAAAAGAGAGACCAGAAAAAACCGAAGTCCAGAGAAAAAGAGAAAAGTACAGTAATCCCATAGGGGGATACTGTAGGTGATAGGAGAAACATGTTGCATGATAATGATAATGATACATGATAAGAGATGAGGGATTCTGGAGAAAAAGGGGCGTGGTCTAGGAATCTGGAGCACTTTGGAATTGTACGGCGAGCCGGGACTGCTTCTTCTTGCGCGGCTTCTTGGATTCAGATGGCTTCACGGCGACGGCTTCAGATGACGTGGCGGCTGTTGCAGGAGTGGTTGATAAGGGGGTTGGGGCCTTCTTCTGATTCTGCTGATCCTTGGTGATCATCGTGACCTTCGGAGCGTGGGGATTTCCACGGTGACCATGGGCTCGACGATGATTGTTCACGGTGGATGGTTTGAAGTCGGTTAGGGTCGGGTTGGCGCGTTTTCTGGAAAAATTGGAGGGATTTTGGAATTTTTAAAGTGAAAAAAACAACAATTTCGTAAAAATAAATTTTGTTTTATTTTTTCAAAAATTAAAAAAACCCAAAATTCATTTTTTTTTCTAATTTTTAAAAAATTTTTTCAAAAATCATAAAAGGAATAGTGAATTTTTTTGTTGAAAATTTAGGATTTATAGAAAATTTTTTTTAAAAATGAAAAAAATCAGATTTTTCTAGAAATTATTGAAATTTATCTGTAAATAAATTTTTTTTTTAATTTTCGAAAATATTCAGAAAACTAGATTTTTTAAAAATTAGCTAAAATTTTTTCAAAATTGGAATAATGATCCACAAAACTTTTTTTTAATCTAGAAATTGTGGAAATTTTTCTGACAATTCAAAATTCTCTGCAGATTTTCAAAAATAATGTAGCATGAAATTATCGATTGAAAATTACTGAAAATTCGGAAAAAATTGTGAAAATTCAAACTTTTCAGCAAAAAATAAAAATAAATCGGTAAAAACTCTAAATTTTCTTTTAAAAAAATTAGGATAAATTTCAACTTTTGAAAGAAATTTTTAAAAAAATTAAAAATCCTTCAAACTTAAAAAAACTCAAAAACTCAAAAAACCTATTTTCCATTTTTTTTTCAAATTTCAACATTTTTCCCTCCGAAAACTCACTGCTCAGCGTGAATCTTCTGCTGTTGTTGGTGCATCTTCTCAATCTGCTGATTCTGCATGTTCATCTGCTGCTGAATGTGCTGTTGCATCTGCTGCTGGAACTGCTGATTCTGAAGTATCGTTGTCGGATGGATCGGCATTCCGATCGGGACCATCGGTGGGCCAACGATTCCTCCGAACATTGGTGGTGGTGGGAAGTTGACGGGGTGGAAGCCAGGGAATCCAGGGGGCATTCCGAATGGCATTGGTGGGACTTCTGAAGCTGCGGGGGCTTCTGGAGCAGGTCCAGGAGCTTCTGAAGGCGGTGATGAAGATTTTGGAGCTTCTGAAGGTGGTTCTGGAGCTCTTGGAGCTTCCACCTTCTTGTGTCCCCATTTCTCCTCCTTCGGCAATTTCTGCTTGGGCTTCTGAGCGTCGCTGAGCTTCTGAAGGATCGACGGAACTCCTGGAGCCTTCTGAATCTCTTGACTCTTCTGATTCTTGGTCTGCTGCTCCTTCTCAATCTCCTCCAACGTCTTCGATCCCTCCATCTTTTTCTTTCCAGCTCCACCGCCCATCAGTTCCATCAGAGACACTTGTTTGCCGGGTTTCGAAGTGGAATTCGAGGATGATGACGTGGCAGGGATGGATTCAGAAGTCTCCGGTTTCATATTCAGCAATTTGTGGATCGGAAGAGATTCTGGAACTTTCTGAACTTCTGAAGTCACCGCCGGCGGCTTGATATTCAGAATCGCGTTCAGCGAAGCCGTCATCGATTCAGTCGATTCTCCAGAAGTCACAGCGGGCCGTTTCGCAATCTGAACTTTCTCGGGTTTCTCCTTTTTGCCAGATTTCTTGGATTTCGACGATGTCGACGCTCCAGAATCCTTCCATTTTGATGACGTGGCTCCAGATGACGTTGTGGCTCCAGAATCTTTCCAGGCTCCAGAATTTGTGTCCTGCTTTTTGTTTTTCTGCGGCAACGGAACATAAGCTCCTTCGAGCTGTTTTTGCTGTTGTTTCTGGAAAAAAGGAAATTTTTTGAAAATTTCAAAAAATCAATAAACCTTCTTCTCTCCGCCGTTTTTCCTGACCAGACCATACGTCACATTAAAAAGAGCACTTCTCGGAACACGATACGCCGACGAGAGTTTCGATCCGCGCACTTTGGAACCTCCTTCGAAATTCCGATCGAATAGCACGTCGATCTTCTCGCCGTGGATTCCGACGACTGTACCTTGCACCGTTTTGGGGCATCTCTGCAAGAAAAAGGAAATTGATGATGGAATTCGTGGGAATTCGAATCCCAAAAAATAGGACTCCAAAAATTTACAAAAATAGGATTTCTGATTTTTCTAACTCAAAAAACCCAGTACAAGTCCAACAAGGAAATTGTCAAAATTTCAGAATTCCAAAAATCAAGATGACAAAAATTCAGAACCCTACAATTCCAAAAAACCAGATTTTTCAGTACCCCAGAATCCTAGAAGCCATAGATTCTCCAGAATTCCACAATTGAGAATCTCAAAATTTCAGAACTACTGAATCCTAGAAAACCAGAAATTTAGAATCTCTCAATTATAGAATCTTCAGAACCTTCTAGATTTACAATCCCGAAACTCCAGAATCCTAGAATCTCCAGAGTCTCAAAGCTTCAAAATCCTGGAATCTCCAAAACCCCTTTTTAGAATCCCAGAAGTCATAAACCTCCAGAAATCGAAAAAACTGCAGAAAAATCCAATTTTTAAAATCCGAAAATCTCCAGAATCTCGAAGATTCACAATTCTAGAATCCTCAGAATCTTCTAGCTTCAGAATCCCTGAATCCTAGAATCCCTCCAATTCCCTTATCAAACCAAACCTACCGTATGCGATGACATCAACGCGACCCTATCCAGAATCTCGAAATCCTGTTCCGAGTCGACGTGAACCTTTCCATCGTACAGTTCGTATCGGAACAAATTCGCCGGCTGCACCCAGAACGTGCTCATCACCCGTTTCCCGCCGTCTCCCTGTAGCGCCTTCTCGATTTCACTGATAAGGGCCCTATCAGCGTAGACAGTTCCGCACGGGAAGTTCTCGGCTTCTCTGGACGGAAGCGTGTCCAGGAACTCCTTCAACTCGGCGAATCGCTCGTTTCGCTTCTTCTCGTCGAACCAAATGTCCTCCGAGTAGTAGACGTCGTCCATCACCTGCAAAAACCAGAATTGTCAACTTATTGATAAATTTCAAAAAAATCAAATGTTTTCTAGAAAAAAAACTTATTTTCAGAAAAAAACGCTGAATTTCGCGAGATTTTATGACTTTCAAAAATAAGTTATAAAAAATGAAAAAACTAAATTTTTTTAATTAGAAAAAAATTACAATTTCTTTAAAAATTATATTCTCAAAAACTAGAAAAAAAACCAAAATTTTTAGAAAAATGCGGGAAATATTCAAAAATAGATTTTTTTAGAAAAATATTTTTAAAAAAATCAAATTTTTGTTGGGAAAAGTCTGATTTTTAGAAATATGCAGAGTTTACATGTGATATTTTTTTGAACTTCTGAAAAAATGAAATTTTTCGAAAAATTAGAATTTTCTCTAAAAATCGAAAATTTTTGAACTTCAAAATTTTTAAAATATTGAGAATAAATTTTTGTTCTAAAACCGAATTTTTAGAAAAAAGCCGAAAATACTCAAAAATCTATTTTTTAAGGACATTTTTTTTAAGATCTCTCAGAAAATTCGAATTTTCTCAAAAAATCAAAATTTTTGAAATTCCCCATTCTGTGAATTTCTAAAAAAAATCATAAAAATAGAAATCTACCAACTTCTCTAGATTTTCAAAAACTCCATCTAGATCTTACCTGACTAGTGGCCTTCTCCAAGAACTTGATAACTTCGGGGAACTTCTTCCTATACTCCTGAACCAATCGACACGTGAGACTCGAGTAGAACCACGTCTTCTGCGTGACTCCCCGTTGATTCGTGAAATCAGTCCGATCCGTGTAGTCCGCCAGACAGATCTCCCGTTTGCTAAACTTCAGAGCCAATCCACAGTTGATCTTCGACTCCGACGACAGTTGTTGTCCTTTTTCGACGCGTTCTCGGGGCTCATTCCACATCAGAATCGTTCCCGTGATCCGTGCGAACAACCGGGTGTCCATTTGGATTTGACGGGCACAGTCGTGACCGCCCATCCATCGAAGCGACTTCTCATCGTATTTCTTGCGCACTTCTTCGAGCTCGTCGATTCGGTTTGATTGCACCATTCCGACCACTTTGATACGGCCTGAAAGAAAAAATGAGGAAAATTGATGGAAAAATTATTTTTGAGAATTGAATTCTACAGAAAAATCAGTTTTCAAAGCTAGAAAGTCTGAATTTAAAAATTCTCGAATTTTCAGAACTTCCAAAAAAAGAACTCCCAAAAAAATTCAGATTTTTTAAAATTTGTTTTCTTTTTCCCAAATTTCACAGAAAAATGCTGAAATTTTTCGATTTTCTGTAAATTTCCGGGACTTTCTTGATTTTCAACAATTTTTTGGAAAAAAAAGAATTTTCACAAGAAACAGTTTTTTTCTAAAAGATTTTCAGAATTCAATCTTATTTCTCCAAATTTTCATGATTTTTCCATAAATTTCGTAAAAACTAAAAATAAACTGAAAATTTGAAAAAAAAACGTTTTTTTTTGGTGAAAATCAGATTTTCGACTTTTTTGATTTTAATAAATTTTTGGATTTTTTCAGAAAAATTTTTATTTGAAAAATTTATTTTCCATTTTTCAATTTTTCCTTTTTTCTCCCAATTTTTCCAAATAATCCAACCAACTCACACTGCTCCTCTCTTTCGTTCTTGTATCCGGATACCATTCCGGGCATTCCGAATAAAGTGATCTTTGGATCTGTTATCCATACAACCGATTGTTCCGGATAGGCTTGTTTGATGGGAAGATCCGCGAGAAGACGAGAACTTTCCAGAAGAATGTCCTGCAGAAAAAAATGAGTAGATTTTTAAAAAAAGAAAATAGGAAAATCTGAAGAAAGGGAACCCTAACTTGAAAAAAATATTTTAAATTAAAAAAAAACCATACATTAAATAAAATCCTCAAAACCCCCTGAAAAAATTACTAAAAATGGGGGAAAAATCAGAAAAATCTCTATTTTCTGATTTTTCCATAAATTATTGAAAATTTAGAAAAAAATCTGGAAAATCTTCATTATTTGCTGATTTTTTGCAAATTTTTTTTCAAAGGAATTTTTACTAAAAATCCCAAAAAATAGGGAAACATCTGAAAAAAAAAAACAAGAAAAATCAGGAAAATCTCAAATTTCTAATTTTTCCATGAATTACTGAAAAATCAGGAAAAATCCGGAAAATCTACATTCATTGCTGGTTTTTCTCTTTTTTTTCAGCATTTTTCAAGGGAAGCTCATGAAAAAAACCAACCCTCGACTCGGAAGAGCTCCATGAGAATTCTGATCCCGCGTCGGAAAAATCAGAAGTGTGCATTATATGTTTTTTGATGGGAAGTGAAAATTCAGGGAGAGGAAAAAATACAATTGACTAGAATTTGGTAAACTTTCTTGGGGGTAAGCTTCACGTGGAGCTGAACACGCTGGAGCCCAGTGGGGACGCTTCTAGAAGGAGCTATATAAAGGGGTCACGTGATAAATTGAAAACTGAACAGAATTGATTTTCACGTGAAAAAAATTCGAAAAAAAGACCGAACACCCAAATTTTCAGTGTTTTGAAAAAATTTGAATTTTTTGGAATTCTCCCAAGATTTAAAAACAAACAAGGGAAAAAAGTCCAGAATACGTCAGGCGGTTCAGAATCCTCCCAGAAGTCCTAAAAATCTACTTTACAAAACTTCCAATTTTTGAAAAATACAAAATCCTTCAGAATTCCTCCAAAAAATTTTAGAAAAAAAATTCAGAATCACTCTAGCAGTCTCCAGACATTTTTTAGAAAATTCCGAATCAGTCAAAAAATTCCTCAAACATTTTTTCAAATTTCATAATTGCCACAATTGTCTCCAGAAGCATTTTTATTTAAATTCCAGAATACCTTGTCATTCTTCAGAAGTGCAACTTGTTTTTTTGAACTTTCCCAACCTTTTTTGCCTTATTTCAAATTTCCTCACCTTGACAACCAACGGCAACAACACTGGAACCAGTGATTGCGGATTAGTCCACTGCTTGACAGCCTTCAACATGGGCGGTTTTCCCAATTTTCCGGGAACAGTTTCATAGACCAATCCGGTGAATTTGCGGACCCAGACGATGGCCGGACGGATTTGTTTGTTGCGAGAGTCACGGAGTCCGCCGATTTCGATGGCATATCGGGTTATCATGTGCTCGGTGAGCTGGTTGACGTGAGCAATCCACTGCTTTTTCTCTTCTTCCTGCAACAAAAGGATTTTTTGGGAAAATTGGAGAAAAAAAGAGAAAAAAAACTTTTTTCGAAAAATTGACATGAAAATTACAGCGTTTTGAACGTTTCCATATTTTTTTTTTGAAAAACATATTTTTTAAAAATTTGAAAATCCAATTTCCACCAGATTTCAGTTCAAAAAATAAATTAGAAAATTTTGTTTTTTTTTCAAAAATTTTCAAAAAAAATAAAAAAAATCTTCTTTTCGTATTTTTCAAAATAGTTTTTTTTAACTGAAAATTTTCAAATTTGACAAGGGAAGGTTGTCAGGTGATCAAATTGGAAAATTCTGAAAAAATTCTCAAAAATCCTATAAATCGTCCTGGTCGTGCTCAAATTTTTTCAGAATATACTCGCACCTCCTGACCTAGATATGGCGATCTACTTTTCTTCAAATTGGCCTAAAAATTCTAAAAAAATATCCAGAATGCGTGGAAAAATCAGGTGAATCCAATGCCGTATTCAGAATTTGGTTTCGACACGTCTCTGATGTTCTATGGCGGTTTGAAGACCCAAAATTCCGCGTTTGGACTTGTGATTTTTTTCAAGTTTTTCACGTGACTTGGAAAAATGAAAATAAAATCACAAGTTCAAACTCTGAATTCTGGGTCTTCAAACCGCCATAGAACATCAGGGACATGTCGAAACCAAATTCTGAATACATCATTGGATTCACCTGATTTTTCCACGCATTATGGATATTTTTCCAGTATTTTTAGGCCAAATTTAAGAAAAGTAGGTCGCCATATCTAGGTCAGGAGTGGCGAGTATATTCTAGAAAAAATTGAGCGTGATCAGGACGATTTATAGGATTTTTGAGAATTTTTTCAGAATTTTCCAATTTGATCACCTGACAACCTTCCCTTGTGAAGTAAAATTTGAATTTCTTTATCCTCCAATTTTCAAGTGATCCCATACCTTCATATCCTTGACAATAATCTCCTCATCTTTGGATTTTCTCACAATCTTCTCGTCTCCCCATATTTCTTCGACTTTGGCCAACTTGAGAATTGGCCAATCGATACAGACCTGAAAAAAAAGCAATAATGATAAGAATGTGTCAAAAATAGTAGAAAAATATGGAAAATCAAAAAAAAAAAACAAAACACATGGAAAAATATGACTGATACTGACTGAGTCAAAAAAATTTTAATTCAGAAATGTATACAAAATTCCAAAAATTTAAACTTTTCAAAAAAATTTCAATTTTTTAATAAAAATGTGTCTTTCTGCATTTATTCAAAAAAAATTCTGAATTTTTTCAGAACTCCTAAAATTCTAAAAATTCCAAAAAATTCCAAAATTTTTAAAATTTTCTGAAAACAGCTGAAAATAAATACAAAAAACTGTCAGGATCCCACAAAAAGGGTGAAACTTTGATTTTCATTTTTTCTTCAAATTCCTCTGATGAATCTTCAAAATAATACAAAAATGGACCAGAATTTGAATTGAAAAAAAGGGAAAAATTGAAAATTTTTCAAAACTTCAATTCTACCAGAAAGCAGCTCAAATTTTAATTTAATTTTTTCGAAAAATTAATTTAGATGTTTTTTTTTTGAAAACTTTCAAAATTTTCAAAACTTTATTATGCTTGGTTTTTGGATTTCTCAACTTTGCCTGATTATTTATTCTATTTTGTTTTTTTGAAAAATTGCCTCATTTGTGCTCAAATTCTCTAAAACCCACCTCTTCATCACACAGAACCGATCCCATTTCAATGACATCAATCGGCAGTGCCTCCACCGTCAAAACCATCGATTCCTTCCTCGATGCCATTCCAAATACATTGCAATTGGCATGTCGAAGGCCTCCGGAATGCGACAAATGCTTCATCGTCGGAAATCCCGGGAAGTAGACATCCATTTTGACATTCGGAAGGAGACCCCATTTGACATCGGATCGGGGGATGCAGAACAACTCTTTTGGGAGGGTTTTACGGTCCACGATCCAATGACCTTCTTCCCCGGGACGGGAACCACGGTGAGAGATGCACTGGAATAATAGAAAAAATAGAACATGTGGGAAACAAAGGGAAAATTAACATTAAAAAAAAAGGAAAAACTTTAAAAATCGGAATTTCAAAAAAAATTGAAAAACATTTTTTATATATTTGGAAAATTAAAAAAAAATAAAATTTTAAAAAGATTTTTCGTAAACTGGGAAAAACCAATATTTGCGAAAATATTGAAAAATAGCCGAAAAATCTAAAAATTAATTCTCAAAAAAAATTTCACCAATTTTCTGTTTTTTTGTTCGAAACTTGGGAAAATTGCAAATTTTCAGAAAATCACAAAATTTGAAATGTGGTTTTTTGTGGTTTTTTGTGATTTTCTGAAATTTTTCGTTTTTATAAAAACAAAAAATATTTGAAAATTATCAAGAAAATATTTTTTAAAAATGGAAGTAATTTTATAAAATCCAAAACTGTGATTTTTTTCTGGAAAAAAATTTCAAATTATCAGTGATTTCTAGATTTTTAGAAAAATTTCCTCAATTTGTTGGATTTCTTGCTCAAAAATTGGGGAGATTTCAAATTTTCAAAAAATATTGAAAATCAAAAAAAAAAGTTTATCAGAAAAATTTCAGAAAATCACTGATTTTCCTTGTTTGTTGGGATTAAAAAAGCCAAATTTCAAAAAATCAATCAGAAATTCTACGAATTTTTTTTAAATATATTTTTTTTTTATTTTTTTTATTTTTCAATATATTTTTATTTTCATTTTTCTACAATAATATTTTTTTTTTCAATTCTGAGTTCACAAACCATAATATGTCCCCCATGCGAATTCCTAGCCTTCTCCTCCTTGGACAACTGATTCTCCTGTCCCCGAATCGCTTCCAACAACCTCTTCTCATCGATAAACGGAATCAACACAACAGCTTCCCAGTCATTTCTCTTTCCGTTCAAGTCAGTTTCAAAGTTCATCGGATAGAAATCATGAATCGGTGACTCTGAAGGATTCGCCGTCATCAACTTCTGAAGAGGTTTCGGAAGACAATCAGAAGAAGCTTCTGGAAGGACTGCGAGGAGTTGTTCAAACGGGCGGAATGGCTCAGAGAGCTCGAATTCAATGGTGCCCATATCGGAGAATCCGAAGACATCGGAGATGAACGGGGCGTAGTGATGCGGGTAGAACCAGGACCAAGAGGCACATCCGTGGTAGTAGTAATGCAGATTCCACTGGATCGCCCGCACGTATCCCTCCGCCTGGGCTCTCAACTCTGTTTTACTTATGTTTTTGTATCTCAGCTTCTCGTTGTAATACGCCTTTTTGTGTCTTTTGAACGAGTTGTTCAGGGTACGTGTCCAGCACGCCTCCACATTGTTCGCGAAATCTTTATCATCGAGAGCTGATAGGGCCAAGGTGGCCAGTTCGTCGTTGAAGTCTTGTTCTAGGAAGAAGTCTTGCGAGGACTGCAAAAAAAAATAAATTGCAAATTTTAAAATTAATTTTTTTTTTAGAAAATTGAGGGTTTTTGAACATTTTTAGAGATTCTGGAGTGAGAAAAAAATTAAAAAGTTAGAAAAATGCAGAAAACCCTTTGATGTTTTCAAAATTGAAATTAATTTTTGGAAATATTCAAAATTTGCAGAATTGTTCCTAGAAACGTCCAGAAAGCTCCGGAACACTCCAGAATTAATAAGAACAATTTTGGGATTTCTGGAATTTTTTTTGAAATTCTAAATTACCAAAATTTTTTTGAAATTTTACAGATTTCCAAAAATCCGTAAATTTGGGATTAAAAACATTGAAAACTTCAGATTTTAGGAAAAAAATTTAAAAATCCCTTTAGAATCTCCAGAATCCAGTAAAATCTTCTTTCAGCGACTCTAATTTTTGAAAAAATCTACTTTTTGAAATTCAGAATTTCCCAGAAACCTAGAAATTCATTTTTTCCATCAAAAAACTTTTTTAAAAATTCAAAAATTCCTTCAAAATCTCCAAAATTCAAACAAAATTTCATGGATTTTTATATTTTTCAAAAATTTATTTCAATCTTTCAAAATCTCCAGAAGCTTCAGAATCCCTTCAGAAAAAAATTTAAAAAATCCAGAACTTCAGGTTTTTTATTCCAAAATCCCCAGAACCCTTTTTCAAATATAATTTTTCAAAATTCCAAAAAAAAAACAAATTTTTTTCAATGAACAAACCTCACTCTCCTCCTCAATCTCCTCCCTTTCCTGTTCCTCTTCATAACCATCCCCCTCATCATCACTAACAAAAGCCGCATCCTCCTCTTTCTCATCAGAATCCTTCTCATCTGAATCCTCCTCGTCATTCTCTATATCCGAAGACTCGAACGGAACAAGTTCCTCTTCTTCTTCCATAGAAGACCCCTTAGGCTTCTTCGAGACATTCTGTGCATTCTGAAGATTCTGATTCCTCGGCTGATTCTGAATCCTCTTCGAATCCAAAAACTGCTCATCTTCGATTTTTTCCATAAAAGAGTCCTTATCATTGAGCGACAGTTGCTTCAAAAACTTTTCGAATCTCGCCAGATTCAGATATCCCGATTCGTTGATGTATCCGTCCAGTGTCGGCAGAACCTTTTTGTACGTGTTGTAGAGCAGTGGAAGAGCGTCGTCGTGGATGTGGATGTTTGGGAGATGGGGAAGGAAGTCGTTCCCGACGAGCAGACCCATCAGGATCCAGTCGTCCGCGATTCGTTCCATGTCGTAAGCGAACGGGAGAGCGTCCTGAAAAGTTGGGAGAGGTTTTGGGGGAAATTGAAGTTCAATTTGATTTTGAATTTTTTTTTGAGTTTTGAGCGAAAAATTTTAAACATTAAAAAAATGAAATTTGAATTTCTTTTTAAAAGATTTTCTGAAATTTCAATTTTCAAAAATTCCTCCTTATCGTGTTTTTTTTCATTTTTGAAAAATGTTTCGGTGGTTTTTTAAAATTGAAATTGGCCAATTTTTCTAAATTTTTGAAATCCAAAAAAAAATTAGAAAATCATGAGAAAAATTAGAATCTTTTGAAAAATTCAAAAAAAAAATCGGAATCGATGGAAAATAATTTTAAAAAATGGATTTTGATTTTTTGCAAAAAAAAATAAATTTTACAATATCAGGGCATTTTTGAAAAATAAAAATTGAAAAAATTCGAAAATTCGAAAAAAATGCAAAAAATCCGGGAAATTTTCAAATTGAATTTTTAAATTTTTCCAAACTTTTCAGGTTGTCAAATAAATTTTCCAGCCATTTTTCCAGAATTTCCAGTAATTTTTTTGTGAAAAAAATTTCCAGAAATTTTTAATTTAATTTCTCTTTTTTTCTGCTTTTTTTCTCTGATTTTCCCAAAATTTTCAGTAATTCGTTTCTCAAAAATTGTTTTTTTCAATTCAATTTTCAGAGAAAAATCCCAAGAATTTTTGAAATTAAAAAAAAAAAAACGTTGATAAATAAAATTTTTCAAATTCATTTCTCTCACTTTTTTTCCAATTTTCCAGGTGATTTATCCCCAAATTTAGCCAAAAAAGAATAAAAATTTGATACTTCGGCCTACCTTAACTCCAGAAAACTCCCATGCCAAATACTCCCTCAAAAGGGACAAATGCAGCAAGTGGAACGTCTTCTCGACACAATCCGTCCGTTGCGGCTTCTTTGCCTTCGAATCATTTCGTCTCGGCCGTGTATTAAAGTTGACTTCCTCACGGAGCAACGAGAAATGCGGCTCATGGGAAACGATTCCGAGCATGATTAGATCGGCATCGAGTCCGTACATGCAGTGACGGGTGTTGGGGTCGTAGCCGTCGGAGGCCCGTTCCGCACGGATAAAGTCCATGATCTTGTGCTCACCTTCACCGGGGCACTGCAAGAAAATAGATAGAATTAGCGGAAAAAATAGAAAAACAGATTCAAAATAAGAGCAAAATATGGGATTTATTGTGAGAAAAAAACCAAAAATCGAGAGAAATCTTGAAAAAAAACTGAAATTTATTTTTTTTTTAATTTTAGAAATTTTGGAAATTTTTTTGTGACAATGAGATTACTGGGAATTTTTTTAACACAAAAATTTTAGAAAAATCTTGAAAATTGTTCAAAAATTGGGGAAAAATCCCTAAATCGTTAAGAGAGACTATTTGTAATTACTCAACAATGGCCACTAGGCCAATTCACAGGAGCCGAAAGTATTTTTAATCGGACTGCTATTTTGCATAGGGATACTATGGGGACCCCTAAGTCCAAAATTACAACTTTTGGATTTTTTGCTCACCGGCTCGCGGAGCCCCGGAGCAAAAACGGGCTCGGAAAAAAGTTGTCCATTAATTCTGAAACTTTTTTTCCGTGGGTTTTTTGGGCCGTAGAGTACGAAAATCATAATGAAAAGTTCTGGAAAAAATTCTAAAAAATAGTCATAGTGCAAAAAAGTGGAATTTTTTCAGTTTTTTTGGCCTCCTGAAAACTTTAGTACTGGAGGTACACGAGATCTCTTCAGTTTTGAGTAACACGACCATAGATACATAACATATCAAAAAAGATCAAAAAATAACCAGTATATATTGAACGTTTTTTGACGATTTATGATTTTTTAGTACTGGAGGCAACCTTTTTTCGGTTGTAGTGAAAAATTTTTAACTGAACTTTTCAAAATGATTATTTTTTTCGTATTCTACGCCTTGAAATACGTCGGATTGCACTAATGGATAATTTTTAGAAATCGAAATTTTTGCCAAAAAATTTTCATGAAAGTTGTCTTCACATTTTGGTCATTTTCGAGTACTGTCTCAACTGAACTATTTTCAGCTCTTATCGTGGTATAGTAACTGGGACATGTACCCATCAGTTCCCCCTAACCACTAGTCTTTAAAAAAACTTCCCGATTTTTTTTGATTTTTCAAACATTTTCGACCTCAATTTTTTGTGGGTTAACGTATAGGGGTACGTGGTGAGGAAATTGAGGAAAATTTTTGAGATCGGAAAAATCGGAGTTGAGGTTTTTAAGTTTCTTTGGGCCATAAAATGTACGAAAAACATGTTCTGATATTTTTGAAAAATATTTGGAATGATCGAGTTTTGACATGGCACCACGTATAGGGGTACGTTGTGAAAAAGTCAAAATTAGGAAAAGTTTCCAAATTAGCGCAAATTGTGCCCAAACGCCATAATTAGGTCAGATAAGGCCAAAAAACAACATTTAGAATTTTTCCAAATTTCCGATTTTTGACCAATTTTTCGAACGTATCCCTATACATTGAGTCATTTTCAAAATATGGTGAAAAATGTTCAAAAAATTCTAAAAAATTGAAATGTTTTTGTTGAGACTAGGAGTTAAATTTAATAAATAGGTATGTGTCCCAGGTACAAAATAAAAATACAAACTGATATTGGACCAGTTGTGAGTTTTCCCGAAAAAAATCAATATGTGATGACAAAATTTTTCAACTTTGACCTCGATTTTTCGGCCGGTAGAACTTTTCCAAGTATTGTTTTCAAAAACTAATCCGACGTATTTCAAGGCGTAGAATACGAAAAAATAACCATTTTGAAAAGTTCAGTTCAAAATTTTTCACTACAACCGAAAAAAGGTCGCCTCCAGTACTAAAAAATCATAAATCGTCAAAAAACGTTCAATATATACTGGTTATTTTTCGATCTTTTTTGATATGTTATGTATTTATGGTCGTGTTACTCAAAACTGAAGAGATCTCGTGTACCTCCAGTATTAAAGTTTTCAGGAGGCCAAAAAAACTGAAAAAATTCCACTTTTTTGCACTATGACTATTTTTTAGAATTTTTTCCAGAACTTTTCATTATGATTTTCGTACTCTACGGCCCAAAAAACCCACGGAAAAAAAGTTTCAGAATTAATGGACAACTTTTTTCCGAGCCCTTTTTTGCTCCGGGGCTCCGCGAGCCGGTGAGCAAAAAATCCAAAAGTTGTAATTTTGGACTTAGGGGTCCCCATAGTATCCCTATGCAAAATATCAGTCCGATCAAAAATACTTTCGGGAACTGTGAATTGGCTTGTCGACCATTTACGAATAGTCTCTCTTAAAATTTTTTCAAATCAAGAAAATTCTTCAATTTTTGAAATATCTACAGAAAAATTCAAATTTTTAGTAAAAAATCACACTAAAATGTTTGATTCTCGTTGAAAAACTAAAAAAAATTCTGGGAAATGTCAATAATTTTAAAATTAAAAACATTTTCTTTTCTGAATGTTTTTTTGACGTTTTTCGTTGAAAAATCTCCAAATTTCAAGAAAAAATTTAATTTAATTTTTTTCAAGTGTGTGTGAAAATTTTGGGATTTTTTTTTGAGATTTTTGAATATTCAGAAACAAAAAAAATCGAAAAATTGAAAAAATAGAAATATTCCAAAAAAAAAATTTTCAATTTTTCTGGAATTTTGGTCATTTTTCCTATTCCTTAAATTCATTTTTTGTTGAAAAATCACCGAATCTTGCCGTTTTTTTTTTAAATTTTTCTATCTAAAAAATGGGGGAAAAAACGGAATTCTTTTGAAAATTTTCAAAAACTCACATCTTCGTTTTCCCGTCATTTTCCCTGGTTCCCATTGACCAATTTTTCTTGTTTTTTCCCAATTTTCCCCCCTTCTCCCTATCCCAATCCCTCACATTATGTCCCGAAAGAATGATACGTCTTCCATGCCATCTCGGATCGCTCGCCGATTTTCTCTCAATCCAATCGGCCAATTTTTCGTGAAGTCGAACCATAAAAAATGTGCCAGGAGTGATACAGTTTGAGTCGAAACGCTTCTCTTCCGGTAGAATTTCACCTTTTTCTTTCGCTTTTTTCATTTGCGCTTCGGCAGTTCGAGCTGACCTGAAAAATTGGAGGGAAATTTGAAAATTTGAAAATTTGGAAAATTGAAAAGTTGAAAGAGAAATGAAAAAAAATAGAGGAAAATCCAAAAATTTTAGAATTTCCTCTAAAAATCGCTTATAATTTCAATTTTTCAAGTTTTTTTTTGAATTGAGATAAAATCGAAAGAAAATAAGAAGGAAATTCAAAATTTCTAGAATTTTCCCTAAATTTATTGTAAATTCTGCTAAAAATCGCCCAAAATTCCAATTTTCCCTGTTTTTTTCCTGATTTTTCCCTTTTTTCCATAGATTTCCCTGTAAAACTCACATGAAACGACGAGCTCTCTGCTGATTCATTTTGGCTCGTGGAGCCACGCCGTCAACGGCCATGAAGAATGTCTTTTGCGGACGGATCAAGTTGTACAGGTTCTGGAAAAAAAGACGGGAACTTGAAAAATGAAAATAAATAAAATACAATTTTTTAAATTAGTGAATTTTGAAAACTCCTTTTCTTCAATTTTACAAAATAATGGAAAAAAATAGAAAAAAAATTTTTTTTTTCAAATTAATTTCCTAATCTTTGATTTGAATCAATTTGCGCCAATTTCTGGTCTCGATTTTGAACATTCTATTTTTCAAACTTTATCGGCATATTTTTAGAACTAGAATAATTTTTTTCGAAAATTTTTTTGAACTTCCAGCCAATTCTAGTTTGCATTTTTTAATTGAATTTTTAATTTTTGCAAAAAAAACCGGTCATTTTTGAAAAAAAAATTAAATTTTTTTGCATCCAAAATTCTAAAAATGTATTTTTTATTTTCGCATTTTTGGTCAATCTCCTGCCTATTTTTCAAAAAATTTCCAAAATTAAAATTTTTTTAAATTAATTTTTTTGAAGTTTTGGAAATTTGCCTAAAAATTGAAAATAATTTTTTTCCAAAAAATCTTTTTTTTTTCCGGATTAAAAAAAAATTTAATCAAAAATTAGTATTTTCTATTTTCAAAAACGCTATTTTCCTGATTTTTTTATAATTCGAAGATCAAAAAAAGATTTTCCAAAATTTTTTTTTCGGTTTTTCTGGCAAGTTTCCGAAAAAATTGAATTAAAAAAATTTTTTTTTCGGAAATTTGCCAGAAAAAAAATCAACTTTCTAAAATAAATTTTCTCGCTGTTTTTTATTTTCATTTTTTTTAAAATTTTACCTCAATATACGCAAAAATATTGGTAAAAATCTCGTCTTCAGTAATTCGAAAAGTGACGTCATCATCGTTGGGATGCGAACAGTTGTGGATGATTCCGTTCATGTCCAAGTACAAATTGTCGAATTCGGGAATCTGTGATTCGTTGATCACCTCCGAAAGACACGGATATCGTTCCGATGTCCAGCGGTAGAACTTGGGCACTCCCATTGTTGATAAAGTGATAAGCGATTATCGATTACAGAGGAAATTTGGGAAAAAATACAATAGTGAACAGATTCTTGAGATTTCCGCGTGTTTTATCGTGTTTTAACCTGGAAAAATGAGAAGAATAGGGGAAATTATGCGAAATAGGACAGAAATAGAAGAAAAATTGTATTTGTAGGAGAAAAAAGCAATAATGAGGAAAAATGAAGAAAAATCGGGAAAATGAAAAAAAAAAAAGAAAAATTAATTTTTTCAAAAAATTTTTTGAAAAAAAAATTGAAAAAAATTTTTTTTTCTTAATTTTTGTTCAAATTCCGTTTCAACGCCATTTTTCTTTTTAAAATAAAAAAAAATTATTTTGTAAAAATCTGTGAATTCTCACTGTTTTTCTATTGCCAACTTCCGCAAATTTGGTAAAATTTCACAATTTTTTGAAAAATTTTCTAAAAAATAAGGAAAATTTGGAATTTTTCACTAAAATGGAGGAAATTTTTGAAAAACATGAGAACAATGAATAAAAATTCTGAAAAATCTGAAAAAAAAATTATTGAAAAAAAATTTTTTTTTCAATTTTCTCTAGATTTTTCATGTGAAAAATCATGAAAAAAAAATTATTGAAAAAAAATTTTTTTTTCAATTTTCTCTAGATTTTTCATGTGAAAAATCATAAAAACATGATATTCACATGAAAATTTAAAAAAAAAACAAGCAGAAACCTAGAAAATCCAAAAAATACGCCATTTTTCCAAATTCCCTAGTAAAACCCGCCAAAATCCCATAAATTTTTCAAGAATTCCATTTTTCAATTCAATTTTCAGAATTTTTGTTAACTTTCAAAGCCCAAACTCATAAAAATAAGAGATAATCACAACAAAAACAGAAAAAAATGAATCTAAATTTTCAATGTAAAAAATCATAGAAAATCGCCCAATTTTCCCATTTTTAATTTTTTTTTCATAAAAAATCTCTAAATATGTTTCTTTCCCATATTTCTTTGGAAAAAAGTAAAAAAAAAAACAAAAACAAATCAAGAAAATCGGGAAAGAAAACAAATCCGCAACTCCTCGAATCACACCTCTCCGACAGGAGGCGAGAGACGCAGAGAAAGAGACGAGAGAGGGTGAGAGAGTGTGTGAAACGAGGAGGGTGCAGAGAAAGAGAGAGAGAGATAGAGAAACGAGGAAAATGACCGCATTGGGAAGGAAGAGGGGAAGCCGCCCGTCTTCACGGGCAGGGGAATCACACGCTAATGATGCGTTTATTCAGGGAAAACATGTAAAGAAAAGGAGGAGGTGAGAGATATTTGGAGGGGTAGAATCAATCAATAATCAATCGATAATCAAGAATCATCAGTGGAAAAAAGGACAATTTTTCAATTTGAAAAAGGACTGTGAAATTGTGAATTTGGGCTAAAATATGGGAAAAATAGCTGAGAAATTGGGGAAAATGGAGAATTTTTTAAAAAAAGGCAGCTGTTATACAGATTAGAGAAATGCAATTTTTTTGGGGAAAAATTTGGAAAAAATGGTGAAAAAGAGGGGGAAATTGGTGGATTTTTGAATTTCCGAGATGAAAAAATTTGAAATTAAAAAAAAAACAGCGAAAAATCGGAAAAAAATCAAATTTTTTTTTGTTAAATTTTTCGGAATTTTGGCAATTTTTTAAAAGGTGAACTTTTGATTAGAAAATTCAAAAATTTTGAAAAAAAATGGCAAAAATTCAGATTTTTTGTTGAAGCTCCAGTAAAATTTCCGGAATTTTGGTAATTTTTCAAGAAAAACCAACCAATGTTTCTTTTGAAAAAAATTTCAAAAATTCCGGAAATTTCAATTTTTTTTTTCAAAAAATTTGGAATTTTAGATTTTTTGCTGATTTTCAATTTGAAAAATGGAGAGATAATGACGATTCGAAATTTTCTAAAAAATTTCAAAAAATTCAGAATTTTAAAATAATGAGAGAGATACTGATAACGAGATGGGGAGGGAGTTGAATAAAAATCAGATGATAAATAGGAACTGATAAGAAGAATTTATCAATGGAATTACCAAACACGCTTCTGTGTCTGATTTCCGATCCATTTCCAGACGGCGCACTCGTTTCCAGATGGCAGCACGTGGATGTCGGTGGCGATGCGGGACTCGTTCGTGTCGATGAACTTGACGGCCTTCTCCCAACGGGCCATTTCGGCGGAACGTCTGAAAAAAATGAAGGAGATTAAAAAGAACAAGAATACGATGTATTTTAATTTGATAAATAAACATTTATCACACAGATTTTTAATTGGGAAAAATGAAAAAAAATTGAAAAAAAATGTTTTTTGCTTTTGATTTGTAATTTTCTATATTTCTCAAACTTTTCATTTTTTTAAAAATCATACAGATTCGAATTGAAAAAATCACTAATTTTTCGGCTAGCAATCTCTTTTTTCTCTTTTTTTTTCTCTGAAAATTCAAATTTCCCGCTTACCTCTTTGCCGGCGGGAACATGACATCTCTGACGTGTGGCTGCGAGACGTACGGCTCTCCCTCAGAAGCGGACAATCGGACGAGTTCAGTGATTCTCTCGATCAGTTCGTACAGCTGTGTCTCCTCGATTTCCAGTGCTTCCTTGTATTTTCGATGACCGAAGAAGAGACCGGCGCCGAGAAGGACCACTGAAAATTGAGGAATTATTGGGAAAATCTAACAAAAATCCTATTTTTCTAGATTTTTCCACCAAAATTTCAGGATTTCCTTCAAAAAATCAAGAAAAATCAGTGAAAAACGGGGAAAGCAAGCTAGAAACAATAAAGAGGCAATAATTGGGAAAAAAATAATTACAAAAATTCAAACAAAAAAACAGAAGGCAAAATACCCAAAAAACACACAAAAACCTTATTTTTCTTGTAATATTCACCGAAATTTCAGGATTTTTCTAAAAAATCAAGAAAAACCACTGAAAAATGCCAAAACTCTTATTATTGTCATCCCCGCCGATTCACCTGGTGGGTCTCGTCACGAAAATAGTTTCAGGCTGAAATACGGCTTTTGGACGGAATTTTGACACCTTTTCTTATGAAAACAGATAAAACTACATGAATTCAGACATTTTCAGCCAAATTCCAGCAGCTTTCACCAATTGTCAGTACAAAACCATGCATTTTTGGGTTTTTCTGCGTTTTTTCCCAAAATACATTTATTTTTCACTAAAAATCGGTGGAAACTGCTGGAATTTGGCTGGAAATGCTTGAATTCATGTGATTCCACCCGTTTTCATCAGAAATAGTGTCAAAACCTTGCCTAGAAGCCGTATTTCCGCCAGAAATCATTTTCGTGGTGAGACCCAACGTTTCCCTGGATTTTTGACATAAATTTTCAGGATGTTCACTGAAAAATTACTTTAAAAAGTCAAAAAATCCCATTTTCCTGGTATTTCCCCCCAAAACTCACACAATCCCAGCGAAACAACCGGCAGAATGGCATAGTTGTAGAAGAAGTTGATCGAATCCTTGCCAGCCGCTTTCAGCACCGCCCAATACCCCAAAAAGTTGGTGTTTTCCGACGAGAAGCTGGTCAAAAAGTAGGCGACAGTGAGGACGGCGAGCAGGATCAGAAGTGCGTAGAAGGCGATGAGGATGGCGTCGTTGCACACGTTCGACGTCTTCACCGTCACTTTGCCCGTCTTGGAGTTCTTTTGGACACGGATGCGCGAGGAGCCGGCACGAAGATCGTAGGAATCTCCCGGAGTGTTGGAAGCGGCGAATCCGTAGCCGAGAACCCTGTTCCACGCGGACTTTACGATGCCTTTGGAGGGTTCCTTGGATTTGTAGATGATTCTGGAGCTCTCCTGGCCTTCATAGTCGTCGTCGTCTTCTCCAGTGGTGTTTCCAAGGTCGTGGAGCACTTTTGAGTAGCTAGAAGTCACGATTCTCTTCCGGGGAGGAGTGGCACCCGGGCGGTCCCCACTGAGAGAAGATCCCATTGGTCCAGAAGTTCCAGAGAAGGTTGAGAAGGACGGGGTGAAGTCGGTGATGAGGTTGGGGACGTGAATGCTTCTGGGCGTCGTCGGGACTCTGGTAGCCGTAGTGGTAGTTGAAGACGTGGAGATTCTGGAGACCTTGGAGGACACTGACGGCTTCGGCGAGAGATTCTTGGTTGGCGTGGAGGATACCGGACGAGCTGGAGGTCTGGCCGATCCTTGAGTCGATCTGGATTTCGGTGGTGATAAGATCTCCTCCTCCTCCTCGTTATCATCATCGTCCGAATCACTGTCCTCCTCGACTTCCGATCGATTGAACGTCGAATTGACGGTGGAATTGGCGGCGGCACGGGGGAAAGAGCGTCTCGAGGTGTCTGGCGTCTTTTTGACGGGCGGTTTGGCGACGGGGGTTGGTTTTGGTGGTGGTTTGGAGATGGTCTTGTTGGCGGAGGCTGCGGGTTTTGAGGTGGAGGCTGATGGACGAGCTGGGGTCTGGAAATGGAACGTTTTGATGATTTTTGAAGGGTTTTTCTAGATAAAATTGGGGAAAAACCGGAAAAAAAATGAAAATTGCGAAATTTCGGCATTTTTCGAAATTTCTTGAAAAAAGATTTTTTTTCGAATTTTCCTGGATTTCCAATTATTTTTAAGCCTAAAACAGTGTGAACTGCCATTTTATTCACAAAAATAGTAAAAACCGGTTAAATTTTACAAAAAATCGGGATTAATCGCCATTTCCCCATTTTTCCCCGGATTTTTTCGATTTTTCCCAAATTTCCCACTTTCCTACCTTTCCACCAGCGGCAATCAGCTTTTTCAGCTTCTTTTCGTACAAAGAACGCGTCGTTCCAGTAACCGGACCGACGTTCTCTCCGCGAACGCTCAATTCCGCTCGCAACTCGGCATCCGTCATTTTCTCAACGTCCACCATGATTTTTGCTGGAAAAATTGATGAAAATATGTTTAAAAATGATTATTGATTGATTTTTGATAAGAAAGTCCAAGAAAAACGAAGAGAAACGGGCAAAAACAAAGGAAAACGAGTGATTTTCGAAGAGTTGCCGAAATATTTTGTGTTGCGAAATTTGAATTGCGTTGGCGGGAATTCGCAATGGAGCGCGCTTGCTGACAAGCGTAGAGTGAAATTTTGGGGATTTTCTAAGAAATTGCCGGTTTTTGACTGTTTTGAGACCCAAACATTTTTTTTAAAAATTCCAAAAAAATTTTAAAATGTAAAGAACACATCTGAAAATGTTCACAAAAAATTTGAACGCTAAAAATCAATAAATTCAATAAAAAAATGTTTTTAACTTTATTTCACTTTTTCTCATTATAAAACTGTAACAACTGATCAGTATGATTATTAGCCAGGCTAAACGCCAAATGATGCAACTTCGCAATGCCATGAATCAACTTTCCCGTATCGATTTCATGATTTTCCCGGATTCTCGGCGATTTCCTGAAAATCCCAATGCAATTGCGCTCTATGGACAAGTTCTGCTACATTGGAGTTACAGTAGTCGTCTGGGTTACTGTACAAGCATCACAAAGATGCAAATGGACACAAGCCGAGTGATCCGGCTCGAATTTCTTCAATTGCGTGTAAATTTCACCCAAAATGTCTTCAACTGCAAGGAAATCATCAAAAACCATGAAAAATCATTGAAATTGATGAAATTGTAAATGCGCTCTATTGATAATCACTTATTATTCAAGTTTTCCACTGAAAAATTCAAATTTCCCGCCAAAAACCACCAAAAACCGTCAATTCTCAATGGAGCGCACTTGCAACACCTCTATTTTAAGATATACTTACCCACAGATTTACAAACTTTCTCCACAATGTCATTAAAGCCCAATACGGCTTCACAAAGTGCATTTGCGTCCTGAAATTTAAATTTCGCGCCATTCTGCAAACACCGCACGCCAAATTGCGGACTTTTGAGGTACAGTAACACGAAAATTGCAAAATTTGGCAGATTTCTCGCAAAATTGCACAAAATAAAGCTACAGTAACCCAAGAATCGTGAAAAACCGCTAAAAAAGCATATTTAGCTGTTTTCTGCAAACACCGCACGCCACAATGCAGACTTTCAAGCTACAGTAACCCAAACTGCTAAATTAAGCTTGATTGACGCAAAAATGCACAAAATAAAGCTACAGTAACCCAAAAATCCTAAAAATCTGCCAAAAAACGCAAAAATCAACTTTTCTGTAAACACCGCACGCCACAATGCAGACTTTTGAGCTACAGTAACCCAAATTGATGAATTCAGCTCAATTGACGCAGAAATGCACAAAATAAAGCTACAGTAACCCGGAAACCGTCAAAACTGCAAATTTTACGCAAAAATGCACATTTTCAAGCTACAGTAACCCAAATTCCGCCAAAAACCGCACTTTTTTCAAACTTTGACTATCGATTGCTCCATCTATGAACATCACGACTTCCTGGCATCGGGTACACAAAAAAGTGAAGAAATTCTGGATTCTATGAATAATATCTCCAATTCCTTCGTGTTCTTCGGCCGAAATTCGGGGAAAATCGATAAAAATCAGGGAAATTGATAGAAGGAATAATTTAATTTTCATGATAACAGTAGAAAAATGTTTTTAGAACAAAACAAAAAATTTAGAATTTTTGACAAAAAAATAGGGGTGAAAAATGAATTTTTTGAGGTTGATAAGGGAAATGATAAGGATTATTGAGGTTTGTGGGGGGTGTCAAGGTGTCAAAACAGTTTGGGAATGGAGTATTGATTATTTATCAGTAGTAGTGATTAGGTGGTTAATCACCATTCGTCATTAGCCTCGTCATCAGTGGATTCTCCCTCGAAGTAGGCTTCGTAACGATCGTTGATGGCGATGCTGGAAAAAATATTGATTTTTTCAGAATTTTTGGAGTTTTTCAGTAGAATTACATTGTTTTTCAGAGAAAATGAACTTTTTTTGAAAATTAAAAAAAATTTAGAAAAAATTAATTTTCAAAAAAAAACATTTTTTTTAGAACTTTTTTTTCATTTTTTTTTCCAAAATTTTTTTATTTTTCGTTTTTTCAATTTTTTAAATTATCCACTCACTTTTGCATTCTTCTATGCAAATTGTCTTCGGGAAATCCGACTCCGTGCCAGTTCTCGGCCACCAACTCGCCGTACGGATCGCCGTCGTCGCTGACCTGCAAAAAATTGATTTTCAAATAAAAAAATGTTTTCAGATGAAATGAAATATGAATTTGAAAAATTAATAAATAGAAATAATTGTATTGAGTTTTGAAATTAATTTTCAATTTTGAAATTTTTAGAAAATTTTGAAGATTATAAAATTAAATTTTTTTTTAAATTTTGTTCTAAAAATTGCAAAAAATTGCACATTTTTTATAGAATCATTTTTTGAAACGTTCTTGGATTTTAAATTTAGTGAAAAAATTCGAAAATGGAAAAAAATTGAAAAATTTAAAAAAAAAATTTTTTTTTTGATAATTTTTGAAATTTTTTTTTTCACAAATACAGTATTTTTTAGGAGAACAGGGTTAATTTTAAAAATTGGATTTCAATTTTTAGCTCATTTAATAACAATTCATTTTTGGAAAATTAGGTAAATAATTGAAAATTTGAAAAAAAAAACCATTTCCTTTTATTTATTTCCAAACTTCCCAAAACTTTTTTCAAATTTTCGAAAAAAAATCAGTGTGTTTTATAAAAAAACATGGTCAATATCACAAATTGGATTTGAAATTTTTGCGCATTTTATCACAATTTATTTTTAAAAAATTCAAAAAAAAAATTTTTTTAGCCAAAATTTTTTTTTAAATTTCCAAATTTTAAATTTTATTTTCTACATTTTCTTTTTTTTAATTTCCCCTTCAAAACTCACATCATCATACGAATCCTCATCAGGATAGTCATTTCTCCAGTTGTCTTCATCATTCGAATCATCATCATCATCAGCCCGATCCGAATCCTCTTCCTCCACAACATTCAACATATTCAGCTCTTCTCGATTCGCGAATTTCACATCCAATCCAGCAATTTCCATTTCTTTTTCCCAGTCAGGAACAGCCTGTTTTTGGATACGGTAGTAGTCGAAAACGAGCTCTTCTTCTGGAGAAACTGCTGGTGGAGCTGGGCCGGCTGCTGGTTGGAGGACACGTCCGTTGAGCTGGAAAAATAGGAAAATTGAAGTTGAGAAAAAATAAGGAAAAGGAAAAGTGATGAAATTTCATAAAAATCTTGAAAAATGCATTTCTGATGTTTTTCAGCTAAAAAAAGAGAAATTTGGCATTTTTAGGTTGAGAATTACTAATTTTTTAATGAAACTTGATAGAAATTTGGGGATTTTTTTTTCAAAAAATGGACGAATTTTTTTCAAATTTTTTACATATTTTTAAATATTTATTCACAGTTAGTTTTTTTTTATGAAAAATCAAAAAAATGGAAAAAAAATTTTTTTTGCAAAATTTCCAAAAAAAAAATGTTTTTTTTTCAATATTTTTAGAAAAATTTTCTGACATTTATTTTATGAGATTTTCTCTGGATTTTCAATGAAATTTTGTAAAAATCATTGTTGTTTTTTTTAAACTGGCAATTTTTCTGATTTTTAAGAAAATTTTTGAATTCAAATATTTCGATTTCCAGATTTTCTTTTTTTTTCTCAATTTCACCTCCTAAAACCACATTTTTAACTAAAAATTTAAAAAAAAATTCAAATTCTCAGAAATTTTTAATTTCAAAAATCTAGAATTTCTGGATTTTCAAAGATTTTCTAGAATTTTTTTTTCGAATTTTTTGAATTTTTTTAGAAATCAAAAAATGACATTTTCCCACTCAATTTCACCACTAAAACCCCAATTTTAACCCAATTTTCAGAAAAAAAGAAAAAAAATTTAAAATTTTCAAATAAAAATTCCCACGACGATCCTTCTATTGTTACACGCAGCTTCCCCCTTTTCCGATTTTGTGTAGTCCGTGTTTTGTATTTTGATATATGAATTTCACGTTCAATTTTTCCAATTTTCTAGTGTGTGTTCTGACTGACAAAAAATGTAGAATTGGAACATATATTTTTTAGTCACTAGTTTTAGTCACTTGGGTCCCGAAGCGAAAATTTCAAAATTCAATTTTTTAAAAATTTTTTCAAAAAAAATTTGAAATATTTTTTTAGTTTCTGGGTTCTGTTGATCTAATTTACTAGCTACACTTTAGAATTTTTGGAAAATAATTTTTTTTTTTCAATTTTTATAATTTTTTGATCTCCCCTTATTTAAAACTGCGTACGTGACTGACTAGACGGCGCGTATTTTCGCGGGAAAACCATGGCAACTTTTCGGAGAGTTTTCCGTTCGGAAAACCCGATGACACTGTTCGTTTCGTCATTTGTTCCCGTTTTAGTGCTCACAAAATGGACGCTTTTTGTCATTTCTTTCGTGATCTGATGAGTCCGAAACATCAAGCTTTCTAATATTTTCGTGTCGAGACCTCATTTGTTTCAAAGCACAAAAATTCAAAAAGTGGAAATTTTAAAAAAGAAAAAAAGGAAAAAAGAATCCATCAAACTTTTGAAAAAAAAACGAAAATTTCAAAAAAAATTTTTTTTTGTTTGAAGAATTTTTAGAAAATGTTTTTTTTGGAAAAATTTCAAGGAAAGGCTGAAAACAATGGGGAAGAATTCTGAAGATTTGAATTTCCCACCCAATTTTATAAAAATTTAAAAAGCCAAAAGAAAAAAAAATTAAAATTGACCAAAAATGACGAATTTGTCATTTTTCTGGGATTTTTACCGTACAAACCAGTATAAAAATTATGATTTTTAAATAATTGATAAAAATTTGCATAATTTGATGAAAACTTGTTCAAAAACCAGAAAATTTGGCAACAATGTTGAAAAATTCGAATTTTCATAAAAAATTTGGAAAAAATGCCAAAAAATCTAATTTCATCCCAATTTCTATATGTTTTTGCTATTTTTTGACCCAATTTTCGATTTTTCGGTTTTATTTTCAAATTTTTCCCATAATTTCCTAATTTTTGTCAATTTTCTCCCAATTTCCCAGAAACCTTCACAAAATTCCAAAAATTGAAAAAACAAATTTTTTTGATCTCGATTTTTGCACGTTTCAAACCAATTTTCCCAAATTTCCTAGATTTTCACCTAATTTCCCGTTCAATTCGTCTGTTTTCTCACACTTTCCCATATAAAGCCATGAATTTCTAGAAGACTTGCAAAAAATCCAAAAATTTGAAAATTTTTTGAAAATCCATCAATTTTTGTCAATTTTTGCTTGTTTCTACCCAATTTTCCTAGCTTTTAGCTCATTTTTCCCCATTTTCAGTCAATATTTCTCTATTTTTTGCAATTTCCTTACCTCAACCACTCCGTCGTTTTCCTTCTTCTTCTTATCCTTCTCTACTTCTCCCACCAATCCAACAGCTTCATCCTTCACGAACCCCAATGGATTCTCTGCCATCTCTTCCACATGATCCACTGGATGCATCGGCAGATCCACCACTCGGACACCATCGAATTCTTCGCTCCGCTCCTCAACGGCCGCTTTGTAGAGTGTGAAAACCAGCGGATTCGCGTGTTTCGCCCGTTTGTAGTTGAGCAGAAGGGCCTCGTGCGGGTCGGCGGTTCGCTTTCGGCTCACACGGATTAGAGCTGAGTTGTTCATTCTGCAAATTGGCAAGGGAATATTGGGTGATTTGGGGGGAAGAAATAAAGGGAAAAAGAGGGAAATTGCTAGGAAAATGAGGAAATCCAAAATAAAATTTTTTTTTGAGAAAATACGAATTTTGGTGATTTTTTTTTAATTTTTTGTTTTCAAAAATTTTGAAAAATTCGAACTTTTGATTTTCGCACTTTCGGAAAAAATTAGGAAAAAGCGGAAAATAAATTTCTGAATTTTCCTGATTTTCTAGACATTTTTGGAAAAATCAGCAAAATCCGGAAAAAATGGAGGAATTTTTCAAATTTAGGATAAATGAAGATTCCCAAAAATTCAAAAACTGCTAAATTTTTGGGAAAATGAGCAAAATCCTTTAAAAATGGTGATAATGCCAAGAATAGTGCATTATTTTTGAAAAATGGCAAATTTTGTGGGAAAAAAAACGAAATTTCTAGAAAATCAGCAGAATTTTGGGAAAATTGTAGAAAAAAGCGAAAAATATTTGGGAAAAATGGGAGAAAATCAATAAGACCGTCAGATACGACAGAGCTCTCTGCAGAGACGTTTGTTAATGAGAGTGGAGAAAAGACATAGCCAATAGCGTTAGCGTACATAGCGTACGCGTACTAGAACCTGTCGATACATTGTCTAGAACGGTTAATAATAGACAGCCTTCTCACTGTCTGCGTATCTACTCTCTAGCGGGTTTTTGAATATTATCGGTTTTTTGGGTGAAATAGGATAGAAAAAATAAGAAAAAAAAGGACTAAAAATATTATTGCCGTCCCGCGGCGAGTCACCTGGTGGGTCTCGCCACGAAAATGGTTTCTGGCTGTAATTCGGCTTCTGGACAAGGTTTTGGCACTTTTTCTGATGAAATGAGTAAGATAACGTGAATTCAATCATTTCCAACCAAATTCCAGCAGTTTCCAACAATTTTCAGTACAAAAACATGCATTTCTGGGTATTTTGCCGCTTTTTACCAAAAACACCTCATTTTCACTAAAAATTGGTGGAAACTGCTGAAATTCGATTGTAAATGATTGAATTCACGTTATCTTACTCATTTCATCAGAAAAAGTGCCAAAACATTGTCCAGAAGCCGAATTACAGCCAGAAACCATTTTCGTGGCGAGACCCACCAGGTGACTCGCCGCGGGACGGTAATAATAAGAATTTTAAAAAATTATATTTAGAAGTTTCCAGTTTTCCTCCTGATTTTCGTCAAATTTTCTGTGAAATGGAGGAATTTGTGAATTTATGATTAAAACATTTTTTTGGAAGTTCATAGAAAAACTTTTTTTGAATATCAGCAAAAATTCGGGGAAAATTAGCAAAATCCTTGCAAAACGGGAGAATTTTTCAAATTTTTGAATAGAATTGGTGGAAATGCGAAGAATAGCACATTATTTTTGAAGATTTCTTTGAAAAGTGAAAATATTCCGGAAAAACTGCGGAATTTTTAAAAAATAAGCTAAACTTCGGATAAAACAGTAAATTTTGGAAAAAAAAACCGAAAAATGGCAAAAATCAATAAGACCGTCAGTAACGACAGGAACGTTTGGCAAAGAGCCTCATTATGTGAGTGGAGAAAAGACACAGCCGATAGCGTTAGCGTACTAGAACCTGTCGATACAATTACTGCAACGGTTAAGAATAGACTGCTCTCTCACTGTCTGCGTCTCCATTCTCTCGCCGATTTTTGAAAAGATTATCGGATTTTTTGGGGAAAGAATATGAAAAATAGGAAAAGGAGAAATAAGAATATGAAAAATTCCAGGGTTACAACCCAATAGACCACTTCAAAAAATCATTTTTGTTTTTTTGATGAATAAATGGATGAAAATCCAGCAAAATTCATGAAAAGTATGAAAAATTGAACCGATAAAACCAAGAAATTGAAGATCAGTGAGAGTTTCGTGAAATAATCAATAGAATAGGGCGTTTCAATTGTATCCCCGCTCGTGCTCGTTCGACTGATTGCACTTCTTTATGGCGGCGTCGAGGCGATGTTCGACAAGGGAGAGCTCTCCGATCAGATCCGTGATCGCCGTCGTCAACGCGTCGGCCGGCGTCGTTTTGTTTGTAGTTTGGACGCGGAGCAGGATTTTGTGTTCCAGTGGATGCGGGTTCTTGTAGCCGGCGAACAGCACTTCCGGGTCTTTCAGCAGTTGACTGCAATGATTTTATTGATTTTTCGAGTGAAATTCTTGGAGTTTGGTGGATTTTTGTCATGAAAATGGGAATTTTCAAGATTTTTCTAAGAATTTTGAAAGACTTACCGATTTTTGCTGGATTTTTAAAGAGAAAAGAGCGTTTTCCTGCTTTTTTCTCGCATTTTCATTTAAAAATTGAAAAAAAACGGCAAATTCCGTGTTTCTCACTGATTTTTGGGACTTCAGTGTGCGTTGCTAGATTTTTAGGGAAACTTGAGGAAATTTTGCATTTTTCAACTTACGCCGCTCATTTTTTGGTTTAAAACGCAAAAAATCGATTTTTCCTTGTTTTTTGCCGGGAAAAATCAAATTTCTCCCAATTCTTCCAAATTTACTCACATTTTCAGCATATTTCCTATCGTGTGATCCTCCTTGTTGATTGTGAAAATTGCCGCATTCGGAACCTGCAAAATAACCCGTAAAACATGAGAAAACTACGAAAATCACCTTTGTGTCCTTTTCAATGTAGAATTTCTTGTCGTCGAGCAACAGGAATGATTCGAAGGCCGCTGGAGCGTTCATTTTTGCTGAAAAACACAGAATTATTGATTTTTATCAAGTTTTTATCAAAAATTTTGAGAAAAAATGAGTGGAAACGAGGAAAAATGAGTTGAAATAGGCGAAAATCGCGACGAAAAAACTAAATTCGAAAAAAACGAAAGATGCGTCAAGGTGCACCGTTGACGCATTTCTCGTGCCTCCTTGACGCGTTTCTCGTTTTGCGAGGCAATTCAAATCGGGAAAACCCCCAAAGTGAATGTATTTTGATGTTTGCACACTTTTTAAAAGCGTTTTTCGCGCGAAAAGTGAGACTAAAACATCAACGACAATAATTAAGCACACAAAAAGTGATTTTTTCGCCTTTTTGCACTGTTTGCCGAACACTTTTTGGGTGTTTCGTGATGATACACATACTTAACCCACTCGAAGTGGGTTTCGGATAGAGTTTGGCGGTACAGTAACCGGAAAACATTAGAAAAGCTGGGAAAATACAGGAAAAACCAGGAAAAATAGGGAAAAACCGGAAAAAATGGGAAAAGTGAGAAATTTGAACTGGTGGCCGAGGATTTTCAGCTTTTTCTAGGCCAACCTGAAATTTTAGCTTATTTCCATGATTTTCACTGTAAAATTAACACAAAAAATCAAGAATCAATAGAAAATTGCATATTTCATTCCATTTCCGTGTGCCACCTCACAAAAGCCCATTATTATTCACAACACACACCACATAGACACATATCTCCCCCGCAGACACTATTTTCATTGGTTTTTTTGTGGATTTTGCAGTGATTTGCTGGTTTTTATAGTTTTTTGAAGGTTTATTAGGAAAAAATGCGAAAAAACGCTGAAAAACTTGAAGGAGTCAGATTTTTTGAAGATCCTGGTGATAAATCGATTGATATCTGCTTTACTGTAGGTGATGGTAAAAAGTTATCAACTGCAAAGTTGTAGGGAATTTTGTGAGAATCATTTTTGTAGTTGACAACTTTCTTCCATCTTTTCATTTTGGTGAGTTACAAGTCAAAATGTAAAGGTCACACAAATCAATCGATATCTGGGTTACTGTAGGTGATGAAAAAAAGTTGTCAACAGCAAAGTTGTAGGAAATTTTATTAGGATTATTTTTGTAGTTGACAACTTTTTTCTATCTTTAAAGCTAACAGAGTTATGATGCAAAAACTAAAGTTCATGCTCATATTTTGTTGGGTTACTGTAGATCCAGGTGATTCCCCACACTTTTCCATCATTTCCCAAGTTGAAAATTGAGCCCAACGGCCCGGAAGTCCTCAATTACCCCGTTTAAACCTAAAAATAACCTCTTTAGTCAATACGTCCGCCTATTTTTAGCACCTCGGCCATTGGGGGGTTTAAAATAGGTTTTGCTTACTATTTAGTTGACACAATCAGCCGAGAGAGTGTTGGATTTCGAGAGACGCAGACGACAAAGTTTGTTTTGTTTGACCGACCGGGGGGTTCCGATGGCAAGGGCGAAAGAGTGGTAGGTTAGTGGATTTAGGTTGGTCTCTGGGAAGTCTAGACAAGTTTTAGGATAGCTGATATGGTGATGGTAATGATAAGAGAGTGATGAGAGTGATAATATTGATTAGTTCGGTAGAGCACATTTGCATGTTTCATTTTTTGGGATTTTTAAAAAATTTTTCTAGAAAAAAATAGTTTGAAAAAATTGATTTTTGTCTTGATAAAGATGAAAATTGATGATTTGTTCGGTAGAGCGAATTTGCATTTTTTTAAGTTTTGAAAAAAATTTAAAATAAAAATTCACTGACCAAATTTTTAAAAATTTCGTTTTTTTCACTGATTTTGGAGCAAATTCGCATTTTTTGAATGTTTCAAAAAAAAAATTTTTTTAAAGAATTTTTTTCGAGGTACAGTAACCTAAAATATTTTTTTAATTTTTTTTTTAATTCATCAATTTTTGGCCTTGATGTTAAATAATCTATTCGTTCGGTAGAGCAAATTTGCATTTTTTGTTTTAAAAAAATTCAGAATTTTTTTTGAGGTACAGTAACCTAAAAACGTTCTTCTATTTTTTTAAATTATCGATTTTTGGCCTTGATAATGATAAAAATGATTGATTAGTTCGATAGAGCGAATTTGCATTTTTTTAGATTTTTCAGAAAAAATAAACTTTTTTTGAAGTACAGTAACCTAAAAATGTTCTTCAATTTTTTTTTCAATTATCGATTTTTGGCCTTGGTAATGATGAAAATGATTGATTAGTTCGGTAGAGCAAATTTGCATTTTTTAGATTTTATTCAAGAAAAAATATTTTTCAAAAATTTTTTGAGGTACAGTAACCTGACAGTGTTCCTTTAATTTTTTAAAATTATCGATTTTGGCCTTGATAATGATAAAAAATGATTGATTAGTTCGGTAAAGCGAATTTGCATCTTCCCTAATTTTTTCGGAATCTTATAAAATTTTTGAAATTTCCAAAATGGTACCATAACCCAAACTTTTTCAAAAATCGATATTTCGAGCCCTAAATTTACAGAAAATTAGTTCAAGATCTTACAGATTTTTGTGGATTTTTGTGGAAAATCTGATCTTTTAAAAATTGAAAAATCAATTTTTTTTGAGGGAAAAAAAATTTGAAAAAAATTATTTTTTTACCAAAAAATCAATACCAATATTTCCCAGACTTTATCACCACCGTTATCAGTGATAAGTGTGTCCAAATGGTTGATTGTAAACTTGATTCAACAGTGATCACAGAAAAAATACCCTTTTCTTCTTATTTGGCCGTAATAAAACTGGATACGGGGTTCACCCGGGTCTGTTTGTGTCTCTCTGTACTTATCACTAGGACACTTATCATTTATCAGTACAAAAACTATTGATTTTTTTTTCCAAAATCCCAAACTACAGTAATCCTTGCTGATAAGACGGTTCAATTGAACAACCTACCGTAACCCCGCCGGCGCCGCGGCGGCTCATAAAAATTTGCATTTCGTGCACCTCGCAGCCCCATAACTTTTATCACTTTATCACTTTTTATCACCTTCTTCTTCCCCTCCGCCGGGTGGTCTGTTGTGTTTGTCTCCTTCCCTTTTGAGCCCCTTTTTTGTTTGACTTCTTCTTCGTTTTTGTTTTTTGAGTGAATTGGATCAAGTGACCTTTAGACGGGTACAGTACCCCCTAGAGGTCAAGGAATAGAAAATTTGCATTCGAGCATACATGCATACATACATACCGTAGTTTCTCTTTTTTTTTGGATTTTCATTATTCAACGATTTTTTTCGGCATTTCGAAAAATTTTTCAGAAATTTTGTCCGACTGAAAAATTGATTTTGACACTTTTATCTAACAGAAAAAATTTATTTCGAAGGGAAAAAAATTTCTGAAGGGTTTTCATACCTTTGAAAATTTTTGGGCCTTTTATTTGAGAAAATACGGTATTTGAATTGAGTATTTTTAGCTTGGCGCTTTTATGGATACTCGGATTATAGACTGGCGCATTTGTAGAAGTTCAAATTTTTCGCTGGCGCAATCGGTGATCCTGAAAATCTCCTTGACGCGAAACTAGATCCTGCCGCCTTTTCAGATCTTTTCAAATTTTTTGTTTTTTTTTGCTGGCGCAATTCTTGACGCCTAAATTTTGGGATAACGCCAAATTTGATCTTGGCGCTTTTCCAGATGCTCTAATTTTTCGCTGGCGCCTTTAACGATCCACATACTTATGCTGACGCCGATTCGGATCCTGACACCTCTCCAGACTCTCAAATCACTGCTGGCGCAATTCTCGACTACTAAATTTTTCCTTGACGCCAAATTTGATATTGACGCATTCCCAGATAATCTCACTTTCGCTGGCGCATTTCCAGACACACTGATTTTTCGCTAACGCAATTCTCGACGTCTGAAATTTTTTGTTGACATCACATCCAACCCTGGCGCCTTGTTGGATGCTCTCATTTTTTCATTAGCCCTTTTCCAGATGCTCTGATTCTTTTCTAGCGCAATTTTCGGCGTTTCAATCTTCATTGACGCGTTTCCCATTTCTGACGCTTTTCCCGATCCCCCAATGTTTCCCCTTGGCGCTTTTCCAGCCTCCTAGTCACATTTTCGTGGAGTGTGGTTTGTTTCCAGTACAACCCCCTTCCACCCCCGCCTTTTCTCCCCCTTATCACCGAAAAAACGGAAATTTCATGTCTCGCTTCCAATGTCTTGTGATGTAACGAATAGTTCCATGTGGGCAGGCTACAGTAACCCAGTGATCAAACTACAAACGGACACTATGTACAGTAATCCTCATTTTTACGCAAAACTCATTTTCCACCTGCAAAAAAAAATCAAGTGTCTATACAAGCGCCTACTTCCGCAAAAACATGGCTAGAGGATTTTGAAGGATTCAGATTCAGAATCCGAAGACGTCAGACGCCTTCTGAATCCGTGAATTCAGAAGGCGTCGAGACAGCTGAAAATGGCCGAATCTTGCAAATCGGCACGTCTCCCCCTTGATTTTTGAGCGAGAAGTTTCGATTTCTTGAACTTTGGGTTACTGTAGTTTTCGTGGTGGGACCCAAAAGGGTTAACAATGACCTATACCTTTTTTTTCTCTTCGAGACCCAAAAAATATATTCATTTTTCCTTTTAAACTTTGGGTTACTGTAGTTTTCGTGGTGGGACCCATTTGGGTTACTGTAGCCATGAATTTCCAGGCGAGACCCTCCAAAGGCCTAGAAATGGGTTACTGTACCACTGGACTATATTCCATTGATTTTATTGATTTTTCATGGAGTTTAATTTTTACTCATATAAAAAATTCTATTTTTTCTATCAAGATTTCTGTATCTCATTTTCGCTTCGAGATCCAAAAAAAATTTTTCATTTTTTTTTTTCTAATTTTCACCTAAAAAATGTCAAATGACTCATAAAAACAGGTGAATTTCGCCCATTTTTTCAGCCGAAACTTTTAGGCCCGTCTAGTCGCTTTTCGGCTCTTATCAGTCACCTCTTATCACTTATCAGCCTCACAAACAACCGCCGTTTTTGGCGATGAAACCGAGAGTTGGTTTTCGTGACTTTTCCGGAATTCGCAGGGGAGGGAATGTGTTTCAAAGGGTGGCTGGGTCGGAAGAGCAAATTCAAAGGACTGATAAGCCTAATCAGGTCTGAAAATCGAGTTATAGCACTAAAAACATGGTTTTAGACCCGAAAAACTTGTTGTAGGCTTGAAAATCAGGTCTGAAACCTGGAAAAACTTGAAAATCAGGATTTTTTAACTTCAAAGGCTGAAAATGTATGGTATTGGCCTGATAAGCCTAGTTTGGTCTGAAAATTGGGTTTCAGCACGAAAAAACATGTTTTAGACTTGAAAATCATGTTTTTCCACCTGAAAATGTATGTTTCAAAGCAATATAAATGTCTTAGGCTTGAAAAATGGGTCTGACACCTGTAGAAGCTTGAAAATCATAATTTTAGGCCAAAAAACCTTTTACGCAATAGGAAACATGTTTCAGACCGAAAGAAAACCTGTTTTACCCTTCAACCTGGGCCAAAATGAGGTCCAGGTCTTGAAAAATCATGATTTTAGGCCTGAAAATCAGGTTTTCAGCCTGTAAAACTTAATTTATGCCAGTTTAGCTCAAAAAACATGAATCTGATCCTGAAAATATGATATTTGGTCACTAAAACATGTCATAGACTTGTCTAGGCCATCTCAGGCCTGAAAACGGGCTCCAGGGCCTAAAACATGTTTCTAGGCCTGAAAAACATGTTTAGAACTTTTTTTTGAAACTGAAAAACTTGAATTTGCATTCAAAATTAAAAATTGGCGCGTACGATTTCTCGCAGCGAAAACTACAGTAAGATACGCATCTTTCGTGTCAATTTTTGTTGGAAATAGCCTAAAAATCGATATTGGTAAATCTTACTGTAGTTTTTGCTGCGAGATATCCTACCCGCCAATTTGAAATTTCCATCCCTTTCTCATCGAATTTTTTCGCATCTTCCCATGCCAGACGCCACCATTTCCCATTCCCCCTTCCATTTTTTGTCTCCTTATCAGTCCCTTCCATTTCCCTTATCAAACCCCACTTCTGTCTCCTTTTCCCAGTTTTTCAATCCATTTTATGTACCTTTTTTGAATTGGAAATTTGAAAAAAGTAGGCGGAGCCTATTGTGATTACTGTAGTAATTCGAGACAGTCCCCGGTGGGCGGAGTTTCACGTTTTTTGTGTGCTTTATTTGTTTCATTTTTTGGGTGAAAAACGGGTATAAAAAGAGGTCTGGCGGAGAGGTTAGAGGTCAAATTTTTGAAGGGGGTGGTTACTGTAGGTACAGTAACCCAAAATGTATATCGGAAACTTGAAGTAATTATTGATTTGTTCTCCTTATCACTTTCTTATCACCAATCTGATTTTTTGATTTGAAACTTTTTTTTTTGACTATTGGGTTACTGTACCTCCAAATAAATTTTTTTAGATATTATCTGATTATTAATTTTTTTCTTATCAACTCCTTATCACTGATTTGATTTCTCGAAATTAATTTTGAAAGATTTTTCCATTTTCTTAGAATTCATGTTTTTTTTCAAATTTTCATTTTTTTTTTGAAAGTTCCTGATCATTGATCCTTATCATTATCACTCTTATCAAAAAAAAATCAGTAATTTGTTATTGTCGTCTGAAAATGTTTTATGACACATTTTTCTAATGATCCTCATTAGGAAAATCGTGTTTTTTGCTCATTAGGGGCTGTTGCTGACGCATTTTTGGATCCTTGACGCATTTCTCGATGCTTGGCGCATTTTTGGATCCTTGACGTTTATTTGGATCTCTTGCGCACTTCTTGATCCCTGGCGAAATTCTTGATCCCTGGCGCAATTCTAGATCCTTGACGCATTTCTAGTTCACTGGCGCATATCTCGTGCCTTGACATATTTCCCGTGTTTTGAAGCATTTTTAGATCCTTGACGCTTTTCTCGTTCCTTGACGCTTTTCTCGTTCCTTGACGCAATCCTTGATCCCTTGACACAGTCCTCGTGTCTTGACGCTTTCCCGATCCCTGACGCAATCCTCGATCCCTTGACGCATTTCCCGTGCCCAATTTGTGGTGCTTTCTGTCCCTTTTCCATCACCGATAAAAACGCGATGATGTCTGGGTAAGCGTCTGTCTCCATATCACCTGCCTCCTATTCCCTTATCACCCCTTATCACAACATCCCTCGTATGTACTTTGATATCGGCTCTCTCAGAGGCCACGCCCCTTTTTGTTTACGGCTCCTGACTCATTTTTCACACATTTCTTCCTGTTTTTCACAAGTTTTCCTGAAAAATTAAAAAAAAAAATGAAATTTCAGGTAGAAACTTCTGGAAGCCGTCAACGTCAAACATCAAGCAGAGACTTGTGAATTTTGAATTAGTTTCGGATTCTGAAGTCATTGGCCTTCTGAATCATTAGAAGACGTCACTGGCCTTCTGAAGGGATTCAGAAGACACAAACAAGAAGAAGAAGGGCCCCCCGTTTTATTAGCGTAAGTCTGCATGACGTGTATTTTCAAGAAGAAGCGGGAAATTGAAATTCTTCGGCTCATCTGGAGCCTTTTGACGTCATCTGGAGAATCCGGACGTCTTCTGATTTTTCAGTTGATGACGGTGTCGGGATTATGAGTCAGAATTGTCTGATTCTGAAGGATTCAGAATCAGAAGCTATAATTATAGGATTACTTTTTCTGATTTTTAGAATTTCTGATCTTTTGCTCATTTTTCATAGTTAGATGTGCAGGTTTTTTGGATACTGTATTTAACTAGATTTTTAATTTTTTTTTTTAATTTTGCCAATTTTCTGGATTTTTTGCGTAATTACCACAATTTTCGTGTCATTTTTTGTACTAGTCAGACGAAATTGGCATAGTTAGACAGTTTTTGTTATTTTTGGATTTTTTTGGGGACTGATAGTGGCTACACCGTATCTTACGCTCAAATGCAGAAAAATGATTTTTTTGATTTTTTAGTGATTTTTTTGAAAAATGAATTATTTAGAATCCTATTGAAAAAGGGGAGAAAAATTAGAAAAAAATGGAAAAAAAAAATTTTTTTCACAAAAAGCCCTGATTTTCAGATATTTTGCGCTGTATTTTACGCGCAATTGCAGAAAAATGATTTTTTTATTTTTTTGGCAATTTTTAAAAAAATAAATTGATCAGATTTTTTTCAAAAAGAGGGGAAATATTAGAAAAAATTAGGGAAAAATCAAATTTTCCATAAAATGTGCAAATTTCCGACAATGCGCAATATTTTACGCGCAAGTGCAGACAGTTGGGTACCGTAATCCTAGAGTATGAATTTTATCAGAAAAGCTGAAAAATTGACTGGAAAAGTGCGAAAAAGAAGGGAAAATTGATATATTGAAAGCAAAAAAAAATTTTCACTTGATTTTTAGAAATTTTTAGAAAATTGAAAAAATTTGAATTTACTAGAATTACAAGACAAAACGCTGAAAATTTTTGCAAAAATATTTGGAATTTTTTTTTGAATTTTTGTCAATTTTTATCTGACCTCCAACTTGCCAACTAATTGTCAAATCATTTTTTCTGATTACAAAAAATCAAAAAAAAATTTTTTTTTTTCAAAATTGGAATCATTTTTTAAATTTTCAATTCATTTCACATAGAAAAATTGGAATTTTTTTGGAAAATTCCCTGATTTTTTCTGATTTTCCGGGAAATGTCCAATTTTTTGAAATTCAAATTCAGTTTTTTTTCTGATCTTCCTCCACCTGTTGCTAATGTCTCTTATTTCCGTTCAAGTATCCATTCTCATCAACCAGTTTCTTCCTTCCTTTCAAATCACCTGACTCTTCTCTTCTTTTTCTTCTAATTGTTGACCTGATCTGTTCTGTTCTTCTGTCGCTCTTTGATACTCTTTTTATATCGAAAAGTGGGCGTGGCTTAGACTAGACAGTTGATGATACGCGTCTGCTACGCGGTGGTTTTTGATTGAACGATTCGATTTGTGTGGGGGAGAATGGTCATGTGGTTGGTTTTGCAGAGAAAAGACTGTATGAGGGAAAAGAAGAAGAAGAACGGCTTGCAAAAAGGGAAAAGAGAGATTGTCTAGTGGTTGCATGCAAGAGAGATTATGCTGATTTTTACGAAATTCCTTCCAAAAATTGTGTTTTTTTGGAAAAATAATTTTTTGCTGGAAATTCTGAACTTGCGCGTCAGATATGGTGCATCAGAGGAAATATTGAAAAAGCTCCATTTTTCATAAAAATTTCAGCTATTTTTGAACAATTTCTACTGAAAAAAATGTCTTATTTTTTCGACGTTTTTTTTCGTAGCTTCGAAAATTTTTTCAGAAAGTTTGATTTTGACACCTTTATCTAACAGAAAAAATTTATTTCAAAGTAAAAAAAATTCTTCGGGTAGGTTATCATCAAGTCAAAAGTTAGCTTGTGGGACCTACATGTCAACAAAGTTTTCATTGATAGAGAACCCGAAAATGATTTTTCCTGTAGTTTTAATAAATTTTTTCAAATAGAGAAAAGTGTAAACAACATATTGGTAGTTGATCAAAATCATTCAAAAATTTTTCAAGGTGTGAAAAAAATCATTGAAAAATGGAAATTGACTATTTTCACCAACAAGCTTCAACTTTATTTTGGCCGATAGAAACCGCCAATACAAATTTTTTCGTGATTCAAATAAATTTTTTCAAATAGATAAAAGTAAATAAAACATAATTGTAATTGATCAAAATTACTGAAAAATTTTTCGAAAAGGTCAAAAAAATCGATGAAAAATAGAAATTAGCTGTTTTTCATCATACAGCTTCGGCTTTTTTTGGCCGATAGAACACCCCGAAACGATTTTTTTCCTGATTCAAATAATTTTTTCCAATTAAATAAAAGTGTAAAAAACAATATTGTAGTTGATCAAAATCCCTAAACAATTTTTTGAAGGTGTGAAAAAAATCAAAAGTCATTGAAAAATCAAAAGTTGGAAATTTATGAGCCTATCCTAATCACTGAAACTTATTTCCCAATCCCAATAATTTTTACACCTTTCTTCCCAAGAACTTCTTCTTCTCCCCTCTCTCCCCACATACACGAAACCAGACGTCTCTGTTATCTCTAGCACCCTCTCCGTCTGGCACACTATCTCGGTTTGCCTCCCGCACGGGTGCACTTGTTGATGGGCGTCAAAGAGAGAGACAGAGAGGACGGGCGGCCTTTTCGGAAGAGACAGAAATTGAAAGTAGACATTGTTTACTCGGTCTCTTCTCTCTCTCTCTCTACGTCTCAAATAGTTCAAATCGTTCATTTTCGGAAAACGAATCGGAGCAGTTTGTGTGTTTGGAATGGATCTGTCTGTATGTGTATTCCTAAGATGATTCATGTGATTTTTGAAGTTTCACAATGTTGCATTTCAAGTTTTTTCATTTGAAAGCCCAAAAGCCTGAAGGGCCTGAAAAGCCTGCAGGCCCAAAAGCTCAGAAGGCCTAAAAGTCTAGAAGCATAGAAACTTGAAGATTGGCCTAGGAGCGTTTGAAATTGAACTTTTTCCATATCAAACCGTTTTTTCGAGAAGCCTGAAAGCCCAAAAGGCCTGAAAGACTAAAAGACTAAAAGCCGGAAAAGCTTGAAAAGCCTGAATTTTGGCCTGAAAGCCTAGAAGCTTAGAAACATGAAGGTTGGCCGCATAGAAGCCTGCTACCTTTCTAGAAGATTGCAAGTCCGTAAGGCCTGAATGCTTGAAGGCCTGAAAGCCTTAAAAGCTTGGAGGCCCGAAAGCCCAGAAGGCCTAAAAGCCCGGAAGGCTTGAAGGCCCGATGCTCAAAAGCCCAGAAGGCCTGAACAGCCCGAAAAACCTAAAAGTTGGCCTAGAAGCCTAGAAACATGAAAGCTGGCCGCCTAGGAGCCTGCTACAGCCGTATAGCCTGATTGGCCTAGAAGCCTGGAAGCTTGAAAGCCTAGAAGCCTGGAGGCCTAAAAGCCTGAGAGCCTAGAAGCCTGAAAGCCTGAAAGCCCAAAAGCCTAAAAGCCTGAAAGTCTAAAAGCCCGAAAGCATGAAAGCCTTCAAGCCCAACCAACCAACCGCCCAGAAGCCCCTAGACCCAACCTAGACCCAACTCTCCAAATCCATCCCCTTATCACCTCTTATCAATCAATATGCACACCTTTATTACAATCCCTCCCTCTCTCTCCATCTGCGTCTCCTCCCTCTCCCTCCCCCAACCGGACCTGATCTTTCTCTCGGAAACTTCTTCTTTCCCGTCAGCCGCCCCAGACACACTCTGCTTCTCTAAACCTCTTCGGGAACAAAGTTCTTCTTCAGACATTTGCATTTCGTTGAAAAATGCGGCCGATTCTTCGGGATTGATA
>LR539395.1:227402-333795 GCA_900536315.3 Caenorhabditis becei
TAGCCAAAAGTCTAGACGGGAGGAAAGATCAAGAAGATTTGAGGCCTGAGGGCCTGAGGGCCTGAAAGTCAGAAAGCCTGAAAGCCTGAAAGCCTGAAAGCCTGAAAGCCTAAAAGCCTATTTTCAAGCCTGAAAAGCCCAAAACCACCCGGAAATGCCACCCCATCACAACTTTCTCTATTTCACAACTGTTTGCGCCCTTTTTTGTACTGGATGTTTCGGTTTTTGTTGATTTTTTGGTTTTTTATGTCCATTTTTCTCTCTTTTTCTCCCTTTATTTTGCCCCCCCCCCCCATGAATATGATAATTATGGGAAACATTTTGGAGCTCTTGATCTATTGATCTCTCTTCCTCTTTTCCTTTTCTTTATCAGCTGTTATCACGGAGACGTGGAAAAGCGCATGACCATAGCACAAACTATGTTTGGAAAGGGTTGAGAAAAAATTTGGGGATTTTCTGAAAAAATTTGAAAAAATTGAAGAAAAAACTTTTTTTGCTATTTTTTCAACGATTTTTTTCACCATTTCAAAAAATTTTCCATCAATTTTGATCAACTAAAAATATGTTTGTAACATCTTTTTCTATTAGAAAAAATTTATTTCAAAGCCAAAAAAAATGTTTCGATGGGTTTTCCATCAAACTTTGTGCGATCATTCACACCATTCAGCTTTTCCAAAGGGGGGAAAAGGACAAACAAACAGACGGGCACAACAACTACAGTCTAGTATATATTGCGCGCAGCTGTGTTGAATCGGGGCGGTCTGGACGGGACGGGGAGGGCCGAATGTCTAGAGAGAGAGAAATGGAGGAATAGAGAGGAAAAGGAGAGGAAAAGTACAAGGTACACCATCTGATAGTGATGGAGGAGTGGGAATTGGTGGAGAAGAAGATCATGTGAAGTTTCGGATTTTTTTTGTAATTTCTGTGGAGTTCAGGAAGTCTATTTCTATGCTCTTCTTTACGTACTTTTTCACCTGTTTTTTTCCAATTTTTTTTTTGAAAGTTGACATTTTCTCCTTCTACCTGTTTCTTGGCAACTATCAAACTTTGACTTAACTTTGACCTGACTTGATCCCCGTTAAAACATTTTTTATCACTTTAAAATAAATTTTTTCAAATAGATAAAGGTGTTAGAATTAATTTTGTAGTTGATCAAAATTTATGAAAAATTTTTTGAAATGGAGAAAAAAATCGGTGAAAAATGGGAATTTTTCACTTTTTCTTGAAATTTTTTCTGATTTTTTTGGATTTTTCTAAACTTTTTCCTTATCACTTTTTTATCATTTTGTTATCTTTTTCTTGGTTTTTTTCCTATTTCCCCATCTTTTTTATTAAAAATTATCGATTGAAAAAAACATTTTTTTCACCATCATCCTCAAAGTTTCCTCCTACTTTTCCTTCTTCAGTCCTTCCTTTTCCTCGAAAAAACATTTTTTTCCATTTTCAAATAAATTTTTTCCGTTAGAAAAACGCCTCAAAAACAAATCTTTAGTTGATCAAAATTTATGAAACAATTTTTGAACATGCGAAAAAAATCGATGAAAATTGAAAATGAGGTTTTTTGCATTTTGCATTGATAAAGTTTGAGTTGATAAAAAACTATTCTGAAAATTTTTTTTGATGTTCAAATAAATTTTTTCTAATAGATAAAGGCCTTAAAAACAAATTTTTAGTTGATCAAAACCTCTGAAAAATTTTTTGAATTGGTGAAAAAAATCATTGAAAAAGTTGTCCATTTCCAATTATGTATTCGTTTTCCAATTCGTACCAGATCACCTCTGCCAATTCGTTATTGATCTTCCGAACCCTCTGGAAGAACCAGGAATTCCCCCGGAATAACCCGTTTCCCAGCCGTCACTTAATTGTGTCTCTTCCTCTCTCTCTGTCACTTGTCCCATTAAACTTTTCCTCTCTTTCTCTCTATTTTCTTCCGTTTATGAATTATGGTCAGGTACAAAGACTAGAGAGATCAAAAGAGGAACTTTTGAGGTCAAAAGGTCACACGTGGGCTTTAGGGTCCATGTTTCAATTTTCACCGATTTTTTTCGCCATTTCAAAAATTTTTTCAGCAATTTTGATCAACTACAAAGTTAAAGTTTAAACCTTTATCTAACCCAAAAAATTTATTTAAAAAAAAAAAAAAATTTCTAAACGGTTTTTTTTCAAGTCAAACTTTTTTTGGTGCATTTTTTTTCTTTTCTTTTTTTCATCGATTTTTTTTCTCCATTTCAAAAAATTTTTCAGTAATTTTTATCAACTACAAAATTGTTTCTGACACCTTTATCTATCACAAAAAATTTATTTCAAAGTGATAAAAAATCTTCTTGATCAGTTCTCTTTAACTTTCTTTTCTTTACCCTTTCAAAAAACGGGCCCTTATCAGGATCCCGAATTCCACAGACCATCAGAACAGACAGAACTTTGAATTCCATTGTTTACCACTTTTTCCTTTACTTTTTTGCTTGCTGCTGATAACAAACACGTGATATTTCTGCCCTCGAGAACTTTGGACGGCCGAAAAGTGGGTGATAGTGGCGGCGCAGACCAGAATCCGAAAAAACACGGAACTTCCGATTTTTGTGGTTTTTTGCACATTTTCAAAGTTGATTTTTGATGAAAATCGAGCTAAAAATGGAATTTTTTGACTTTTGGGACACCGGGGGCCCATCTAGGACCCCTATGAACTCTGGAAAACTTTTTGTTCCAGAATATAGGCTTTATGGGTGTCAAACTTCCCCAAATTTGATAAGGAATTCACAAATCCACATGGGACTACTTGAAAAGCCACGTAGACTTCAGAATCACAAAAATTCAGAAATTTTCAAAATTTTTTAAAACACCAAATTTGGCCAATATGGGTGTCAAAACTCGTCAAATTTGATGAGAAATTCAAAAATCCACGTTAGAAGTCACGTGGGACCTTAGAAACTAAAATTCCAGGTAGGACCCCTTACGGGACCCCTATAACCCCTGCGGGACCCCTCTAGGACACCGTAAAAGCGAATTTTCAGAATATAGGCTTCATGGGTGTCAAAACTCGTTAATTTCAATGGAGAATTCAAAAATCCAACTGGCAAGTCATGTAGACTTCAGAATCTCAAAAATTCTGAAAATTCAGAATTTTTCAAAATTTTTCAAAATCCCAAATTTAGCCAATATGGGTGTCAAAACTCTTCAAACTCAATAAGGAATTCAAAAATTCACATTAGAAGTCACGTGGAACCCTAAAAACGTTCCAAACTGAAATTCCACCTAGGACCCCTTACGGGACCCCTATAACCCCTGGCGGGACCCCTATAACCTCTCGACGCTCTTCCGGTGAAACATAAAAGTTTCGTAGCGAAGCACAGCTGCTGCTCTCTTCGTCTTGAGCCCCTTTGAAACCCGACTCCAGATGCTCTTTGGCTCGGCGGCACGTGATGATAGGGGTCCCGACTAGACACCCCCTCGGTCTAACTGGCGAATATATAACTGAACTCTGGGTTCTATGAGAAGAAAAAGAAGAAGATAGAAGTGTCCTGCGTGCAGAACTCGAATTCCGGATGGGTGTTTACGAAGAAGAAGACGCCAAGAAAATGACGTCGGGTTTTTTTTGAGGGACCCCGGGGATAGGGGTTCATTATGGGCAAGGATAGACGAGGAGGAATTTTAATGCATTTTAATGAATATTTTGGAAAGATCAGAAGATCAAAGGATTATGGGAAAATTTTGGGGAAAAAAACATTAAAAAAATTTTTTTTTGGAATATTTCCAGAATTAATATGACATTTTTGAGCTTCGAAAATTTTGGAAAAAAGTCAAAGAGTGTTCAAAAATTGAGAAAAAAAATTGAGAAAAAAATAATTTTTCAAAATTGTATTATTTTTTGTTGCCATTTGTCATTTTTGAAGATTTTCATACGAGAAAGTTTATTTTTCAAATTTTTTGATAATTAGGTGTTTTTTTGTAACAAAATTATCAATATTCCTCAAATAACTCTAAATTTTCTAAATCCGACTTCTGAAGATACCCCTGGATAGGCTCCAGGACCCCCGGGACCAAATTCCATAAGGAATTCAAAAATACACATGAGACCCCATGAAAAGTCATGTAGACTTCAGAATCCCAAAACCTAAAAAATTCAAAAATTTCCCCAATCCCAAATTTGGCCAATATGGGTGTCAAAACTCATCAAATTCTTTGGAAAATTCAAAAATCCACATGAGACCCCTTGAAAATTCACCTATACTTCAGAATCCAAAAATCTCAAAAATTCAGAATTTCAAAAATTTTCAAAACTTCAAATTTGGCCAATATGGGTGTCAAAACTCTCTGAATTTCATAAGGAATTCAAAAATCCACATGGGACCCCATGAAAATTCATGAAGACTTCAGAATCCCAAAATCTCAAAAATTCAAAAATTCAGAATTTTGGAAAAATTTCAAAATTTCAAACTTGACCATTATGGGTGTCAAAACTCATCAAATTCATTGGAAAATTCAAAAATCTATGTGGGACCCCTTGAAAAATCATGTAGCCTTCAGAATCCAAAAAAAACAAACTTTCAATTTTTCAATTTTTTCAATTTTTTTCAAAAATTCACATTTGGCCAATATGGGTGTCAAAATTTTCTAAATTTGATAAGGATTCCAAAAATCCACATGAAAAATTGAAAAAAAAATTTCGAAAAATTCAAATTTCTCCATTTTCCCCCAAAAAAGGCCTCAAGCTTCACCTATTCCCATATTGCTCCAAAGAGCCCCGTCCCTTCCGGGCCATATGCCAATACCTACCGTATCCCCCAATTACCATTTCCTCCTTGCCTAGCTCAGATAGTCATCGAAGGTCCACCGGGGGCCCACCGGGCGGGACCTTCTCCTTCTCGGACCCGTTCTATCCGATTAGACCCATCTGCTGACCTGATCAAACTAGAAACATTTTTGTGCAACGCGCCGAAACCGGCCATTGTTACTACCTTACGTATACATTGCCCGTCTGGGACTTATTGATCACCAAGACACTTTCTCAAGGCTTTTCCCTTTTTCCCCGCGGTTTTAGGCTTTTCTGGGCCGTTTTCAGGCCGAAAATTGGTTCTCTAGATTTTCCCCATTTTTCCGTGACTAGACAGCTGAAAAATTGACTTGTTTACAGGTTTTCTCTCATTTTTTCCTTTTTTTCCAATTTTTTTTCTAATTTTCCAGCCTATTATGACGCATATCTCACGCCTTTTTTTTCAGATTTTTTCCTTATTTTTTTTGTAATTTTTTTGCTGTCTTGTGACCACACATCTAGTTTTCTGAAGCAATTTTCATAGGGATCTGGTCCCATTCCATCGGAATTTTTTCTAGAGATTTTTGGGATTCTGGAAATTTTTTTGGGATATTGTTGTGATTATTTGATGATTTTTGGTGTTTTGGAAATTTTTTTGAGGTTGGAAAAAAATTTGAAAAAAAAATTTTTTTTGACCAAAAAATTTCAAAAATTTTTTTTGGGTCCCTAGGTCCCAGCTCTAGGACCACTGGGATTCTGAGTTTAAAAATTTACAAAAAATCCTATTTTTTTTCTTCTAATTCCACAAAATTTTGCAAAAATTCAAATTTTTTCAATTTTGAGACCCCCAAAAATTCGGAATTTTTCAAATTTTTCAAAATTTCAAATATGGTCATTATGGGTGTCAAAACTCCCCAAATTTGATAAGAAATTCAAATATCCACGTAGGACCTCACAAAAATTCCCTCAAAATTCAGAATCCCAAAATCTCAAAAATTCAGGATTTTTCAAAGTTAAAAAAAATTTTCAAAATTTCAAAAATGACCAATATGGGTGTCAAAAATCCCCAAATTTCATAAGGAGTTCAAAAATTCACATGAGACCTACAGAAATTACCCTAGACTTCAGAATCCCAAAATCCCAAAATCTCAAAAATTCAAATTTTTTCAAATTTCTCAAAATTTCAAATATGGTCATTATGGGTGTCAAAACTCCCCAAATTCAATGAAAAATTCAAAAATCCACATGGGACCCTACAAAAACACATGTAGGCTTCAGAATCCCAAAAATTCAAAAATTCAGAATTTTTCAATTTTTTCAAAATTTTCAAAATCTCAAATCTTGCCAATATGGGTGTCAAAACTCCTCAAATTCAATAAGGAATCCAAAAACCCACGTGAGACCCCTCAAAAATTCCCCCATAGCTGTCCCAAGTTGCGGGCGACAGTGATAGGGCATTTTTTGCAAGTTTGCAGTGTTTGGTGCCTAGCCCTTCCATTTTTTATCTGGGGTTCCTGGCATGGTTTTAAAAACGTGTGCAAATTTTGAAGGGCGTAGCACCAAACACTTTTCAGAAAAAATTTTTCAAGTTTTTAAAAAGTTAAAATCGGCCCACTCCGGGACAGCTATGAATTCCCCTAGCCTTCAGAATCCCAAAAACCACCCCATTTCGCCCATTTTTCCAAGTTCAAACCCAATTTCCGTCAGGAAATGCGTCATTCCACCTGCTGATCCTCCAAAAAAAGAGGCGGAAATTGGAAAAGCTCACATCAAACATTATCACATGATAAACTGATAACGGGCTGTCTGGGGGGATATGCGTCAAGAATAATCTGATCTTTCGGGAACTCTTGGTGGTTTGGCCTTTTTTCAAATTTCCCGCCCGACCTCCTCAAGTCCATTCCACTTGAACCTTCTTTTTCAAATTGTTTTTCCCGTGGAAACATGCGCCCGCGAAGGCATAGATCATTCGGAAGATCCCAAGGACACCGTCTAGACCCCCCAGCAAGTGAGAAATAGAGAGATAGTGTTGGGGGATGGGGAGACACGAGAATTAAACTGGGTGGTCTTCAGATTCTGATGGATCGGTTAATCGGTTAGCGGACGAAGGGGATGGAGATGAAGGAATTTGTTTTTGTGACGTAGTTGCCAGTGATTTGGAATGGAATTCGGTACGATTGGCACAGATTTTGGGCTTCAATTGACATTGGCACTTAGCTGGTGCCCTGGCGCACTTTTGGTGCTAGGCGCCATTCCCGTGCCCTGAAGCTTTTCCAGTGCATCACAGGTTCTGGCGCCATTTTCGTGAAAGATTAATCCTTGACACCGTCTTGGCGCACTTCTCGTGCCTTGGCGCTTTTCTGAATCCTTGGCGCTATTCCAGTGCTCTGACCCTTTCCTGTATCCTTGACTTATTTTCAGTGCTCCAGGCCTGGCGTGAGGTCTTAGCGCAACTTCAGTGCCCTTTCGCTTTTCCACTGTTTATGGTCTGGCTTCCGTTCCTTGACGCTTTTTTAGTTTCTTGACGCATTTTTGGTGTCCCATCTCATGTGTTGTACCTTGACGCATTAATCGTGCCCTGGTGCTTTTCCAGTTTATCCAGCACAACTTCAGACCATGGCGCTTTTCCGGTGCTTTTGAGTCACGATTCTGCCTTGGCGCAACTTCAGTGCCCTGGCGCTTCTCCAGTGCTTCAGGCATAACTTCAGTGCCTTGACACATTTCCCGTGCCCTTGAGCTTCGAGCCTGGCTTCAGGCCATTGCGCAATTCCAGTGCTCTTCGGTCAGGGTTCTGTCTTGGCGCAACTTCAGTGCCCTGGCGCATTCCTAGCTTCTTGACGCTTTTCCAGTGTTTCAAGCCTGGCTTCAATGTCTTGGCTCTTTTTCAGACCCTTGACGCACTTTTAGTGTCCCATCACATGTCTTGTATCTTGACGCATTTCTGGTGCCCTTGCGCTTTTCCACTGCTTTCGAGTCGAGGTTCTGTCTTGGCGCAACTTCAGTGCCTTGGCGCATTTCTAGCTTCTTGACGCTTTTCCAGTCTATTCCACCAAGTACAATTTGAACTTCCCTTCGCTCTTCCCAGTAGTCCATCCATCAACCATTCCCCTTTCCTCTCAATCTTTCTTCTTCTTCTCGCGCCCATCTCGAAACGTCATCACACACATCCGTCCGTCCCATCTCTTTCCCCTTTTTTTGCCCCCGTCCTAAATGTTCCATCCAATTTCCCCCGGGAGCCCCCTCAGGCGGCCAAAAAGACGAAGGAGAAGAAGATTTCTGGCCAGTTTGTTGCAAATTCGAACCCGCCCATCTTCCCGCTTCTGCCGTTTCTCACGTCTTCTGGAGACGTCTTCTGGAGAGGGTCTTAAGAATTGATAGTCTGGAGCCGAGAAAGAGCCGGAGCAGCAGAGCACAAAAGATGGAAAGAGCACATTGGGGGTACGGTAGCTAGAAATTGCAAGTCCTACAATTTTGTGGTTACAATCCGATTTTTCCAGAATTTTATGCCCCGCCCCCTTTCTTTTGGAAAATACATTCTAGCAGGGTAAAATTGTGATTTCTAACATGCTAGTCTTTCAGAAGATTGCGTAGTTGGCCACTAATCTCCTAATCTTTTTGATTATCTTCAAAATGTCAAGGATTTGGGTTTGGGATGACTAGACGGCGGTTTGGGGAGTCACGGGGGTCCAGGGAAGGATTCAGGGATTCTGGAGGAAATTCTGAAGTTTCACATTGCGTCAGAATTTGGTCCTAGAGGGATCAGGAGCTTGGAAATCTGGAAGTTAGAATAAGGATTTCAAAATGGTTAGTCCTGCTTGGTTAGTCCTGCTTTCCTAGGCTTTCAGGCTTATCTATTTGGGCCTATTCAGTCCTACTCATTTGAGCTCTCAGACCTGAGCTATAGGCCTGTCATTCCAACTTCTAGGCCCGTTTAGGCTTGTCCTAGCTATTTAGGCTTCCAAGCTTGAGTATCAAACTTCAGGCCTAGACAGCTAGCTTTAGGGCCTGTTAAGGGCTTCAAGATTCAGGCTTTTAGGCCGTTCCAGCCCGGGCCTGACTATCTGATCATGAGGCCTAACTGATTGTAAGCTTCAAGGCTTGTTTCAATCTTTAGACCCATACAAGTCATCTAGTCATTCAGGCCCGAATCTCAAGTTTTAGACCTAGGCTCCAGGCCTTGGTTCAGGCTTCAGACCTGTCTATAAAGCTTCAGGCCCTTCTTTAGCTTTCCAGCCCTGACTTTCGACTGACTCTAGGCTCTCAGGCTCTCAAGCTTCAAGCCTCGGCTTCAGGACCGCCTTATTTTTAAGGTTTCAAGTTTCAAGGCTACTTTCAGGCTTCAGGCCTGTTCATTAGGCTTCAGGCCTATCTATAACGCTCTAGGTCCTTCTTTCAGCCCCCCCCCCCTAAACCGCGGCGCCCTTCTGATTGCAAGTTCCCCTGCACAAACCCTTCCCTTCCACACACCCCCTCATTTCTCTCTCATTACCCGTCGCCGCCGCAGAGGAGCTCCTTCTTCTGCAAAAAGACACGAGGTTGCTCAAGGGGCTCGGAATGTAGGTCCCTTTCCTTCTCTCGGGGCGGGCACAAAAAAGAGGGAAGCGAGAGAGAGACGGGCGCCTCGCCCATTCATGAGGTCTAGCCGCGGCAGCAGAGCAGGGTTTGCAAACCGACTAGGAGCGAGAGTCTAGACGAAACGAAACGACACACACTCCTTTCTCTCTCTCTCTCTCTCTTTGCCTCTCTCTAGCATTGACGATTTTTCAACGGAGGCGCGGCGGCGCGGGCGGAGTGTCGTTCGGTCACATGTCCTCTCCTGGAGAAGGGGGGCGCCAGACGCCCCTATCCCTCTCTAATGTTTCGTCCACACATTTTCCGCAAGGACATACACATACACATAGCACTCCGCCTTCTTGCCTCCTGCAAAGAGAAAAGAGAAAGATGGGTGATCTCTTTTTTGTTGTTCTTGGTTGCCTTGGCTTTGGCTTGGTGGTTTTTGAAAGTTTCATGGAGGTCTTCATAAGAGGGCGTGGCTTATGGGTTACTGTACTCTAGTTTTTTTTTGTTGGGATTCTGGATTTTTAGCAGGATTCGCATTGTTCTTGAGATTTTCTGAAAGATTCAAATTTTTTAGAAAATTTTTATCGGTCAATTTACTGTAACCCAAAATTTTCAAAAAAAAAATTTTTTTTTTCTGATTTTTCAATTTTTTCAAGTCATAATTTTCAACTTATTTGCCTACCGTAACCTGGAAAAAATTCTAAAAATTTTTCTGATTTTTTTAAAATTAAAAAAATCATATCCTCATCTTTTATCATACCGTACCTCGGAAAAGTTGTCAAAATTTTTTTTTTCATATTTTTCAAATTTTTTCAATATTTTTACCCGCCAATTTTTGCATACCGTAACCCTAAAAATCAAAAAAAAATTCCAAATCTCCGAAAATTTTTTTCTAAATATTTTCTGCAATTTTTCATCATACCGTAACCCTTTTTTCAATTTTTCATGTTCAATTTTTCTGCTTCTTTGCCTACCGTAATCCTGGAAATTCTGGATTTTTTCAAATTTTCTCAAACATCTCTGAAACACCATAAATCCCTTCCAAATCTACCCCTCCTTCTCCTAATCCCCATGCTTCATCTGAAACTTAATCTTAATTCTAATCCTTATCACTCCCGTCTAATCCGTGTCTATCACATGCCTAAATTCGTTTGACGTTCCAATTTGTGTCTAGTTCCTTTCCGCCACCCCAATTGTTGATTTTCTCCGCTTGCTCTTTCTCTTTTTTTTCATTCGATTTGTTCCATTTTTCGTCAAACAGACTAGACTTTTGCGAATGAGCACCTTTGAAAATTTGACTGATTTTTAGTGTCTTAGCGGCTAAATTTTGATAGCAAAGGGCCCTTTTTTTTGGAAAAATTGGCATTTTTTATGAAAAAGAGCTCATTTTTGTAAAAAAAGGTCCCTTTCTTTCAAGAAAGGACTCCTTTCTTCTAGAATTTGCTTTTTTTCCCACAGAATTCTCACTTTTCTTCAGAAATTTCCACTTTTGTGACAAAAAGGCCCCTTTTTTTCAAAAAAGGACCCCTTTCTTTCATAATTTTCACTTTTCATGCTAAAAAAGTCCCTTTCTTTCAAATTTCACACTTTTCTTCAAAAAAGGTCCCCTTTCTTTCAGAATTTGCCTCTTTCTTTCATAATCTTCACTTTTCTTCAAATTACTCTTTTTTCCCTAAAAATTCCTCGTTTCCCCGCCAAATTTTGAAACTTCCGACCTTTGGAACTGCGTCTAGACGCGAACTTTTCTATTTACACAAACCATTTCCCCAACTTTCCATTCTTATCAGTCCCTTATCAGCTCCTCTTTTTCATGTGGATTCACCATCTTCTCGTTGATTTTTTCTCATCTTACACACTCACAGTTTTCATTGTTTCGGGACGTCTAGACCCCATGAGATGATTGTAATCTTTGAGAAACGAATCCTTTGATCGAAGGGGAGGGGGACGGTTTTTGAGGTCGGAAAGGGCCTTGAGAAATTGGGAAATTGGGGAAAAAATGATCTTTTCGAAAAAAAGGAGCCTATTGGGCCCTAGACCCCTGAAATTTCTGAAATTACCGTATTCCTTCTGATAGAATGTGCCCTCAAACATTTGTCATGATAAAAATAGCTTCAAAAATTTTCTCCCATTCTTAAATAAATTTTTTCCGTTAGAAAAAGGTGTAAAAATCAAGTTTGTAGTTAATCAAAATTTTTGAAAAAATTTTCGAAATGGTGAAAAAAATCGTTGGAAATAGAAAAGGGGTACGGTAGGTCTCTAAAAGTTTGAATTTCCAAAAATTTCCCAAAAAACTTTCCACTTTTCCTGTCACCCTCTAGACACCCGTCCATCACTCGTAGACACTAAAAAACGCAGCGCCAAAACCCATCAACTCCAACGGAAAATGCATCAAAAAATGCATGTCGACAACTTTTCCAAACCCGGCGGGGTTCCGGACTTTTGATTCTCAAGGGGTCCAGAAAAACAAGAGAAAACGGGGAAATGTTCCAGGAAAAGATGGGGGAAAAATAGGGAAAATAGGGAAAAATAGAATAGAATAAAGAAAAGAAAGTGATGGTCAATTGTCTGAAAACAAGCCTAAAAATATTAGGGCTCCATTTTCGATGATTTTTTTCTCTATTTCAAAAAAGTTTTCTGTAATTTTGACCAACTGGAGACATAATGCTCAGGCCTTTTTCTAACGGAAAAAATTTATTTCAAAATTGGAAAAAATTTGGGGAACTTGGAATTGATGGTTTTCCTGAACTGCTTGAAAACACGCCTGAAATAGGTAGCTCCGATTTTTTTTTTTGATTTTTAAAATTTTCTAAAAATTTTTTTCCTGTCTGAAATAAATTTTTCCACTATGTTGAATATCTGTAGATTATCAAAATCATTTTTTCAAATCTCAAAAATTTTCTAGAAATTTTTTAAAAATCCAGAAAAATCCAAGGTTTCAAATTTTTTTTTCATTTTTTTTTTCAAATTTTTCCAACTAAACCCAATTTTTCCTGCAAAATTCTCTATTTCCCATCAATTTCCTTCAATTCCCCCTATTATTTTCCCTATTCCCCATACCTCCTAATTCCTAGAACCCAAGAAATGTCTGCGCCAAAATAACATACCTACATGATCTCATTTTTGTCTCTTGTTTTTCTAATTATCCTCTTATTTTTCCACATTTTTCCCATTTTTCTCAGTTTTCCCAAGAGTCCAAATAGATCAAAAATCACTCGGAAATTCTGCGGAAAATTGGGAAAATGAAAGGTTTTCTAGGTCAAGTTGTGATCATTTTTGAAAAAAATGTTTTTTGAATTGTCAAAAAAAAAATTAACAGAATTTTTTTTGAGAAGAGAAAATGAACTATTGGCCCAACGTTGGCCCAACCCAAAAAACTTTACACTCTTCGTCTAGTATATTCCCACAGATCCACCAGCTCCATTTTGTCACGTACACGGCCTTGTAGACATCGGAAGTGATGTTTTTTGAAAAAAAATGTTCTGGAACATTTTTTGTATCTAGTTTGATACCTCCCAGCTCTTTTTTATTTTTAAAAAATTTTATTACTTTTGCCAAATATTGACTTGTAGTTTGATACCTCCTAGATACAGCTAGTCATCACTATTTATTTATTTTTTCCTTTTTTTTTTGGATTTTTCCAAAATTTATAAGTCAAGCCCTATAATCCTTGACGGATCAGTGTTGTCCAGACATCAGGAATAAAAAAAGAAAACATAACGAAGGATTATGATAAAAAGTTATCAGGAAGGCACATGGGTGACCGAAAAATTGAAAAAGAATTTTTGAGAAATTTTTGGAAAAATTTGGGAATTTTTAGAGTTAAATTTGAAGTTTTGGGATGAACAAGGACTTCAAAAAAATTGATTTACTTTTTTTTTGAATTTTTAAAAAATTTTTTAGAAAAATCTGAAAATTTTCAGAAGCAAATTTGAAGTTCTTGGATGAAAAAAAGGTCCAAAAAATTTAATTTAATTTTTAAATATTTTTTAAAAATTCCAGAAACTCCTTATAAACCATTGGAACTCTTTTAGAGAGTTCTAAAAATTTTTTAAAAATTTCTAGAAAAATCTAGAAAAATCTGACAGTTTTTAGGAGCAAATTTGAAGTTCTGTGCTAAAAAATAGTTCAGAAAAAATTAATTTAATTTTTTAAATTTTTTTAAAAAATTCTGGAAATTTTCTAGACCAATTGAAACGCTTATAAAAATTTGAGAACATTTTCTAAATTTCTAGAAAAATCTAGAAAATTCAAAAAAAAATTTGAAGAGATTTACAGGTTTTCAAGCATTTTTAGGGATTTTTTACAAATGTTTGAAAAAATTTTGAAAATTCTGACAAAATTCTGACATTTTTGATTTTTTTCAAAAATTTTCAAGCTTCATGTTCCAAGCCAATTTTTTTTTCGAAACATCAGAAACACTCTCAACATAACTAATCATATTGCCCTCACTCATTTGTGTATCTAGTCTGGTTGATCGGTCTAGACGGGCGGGCCGAACATACATCCTGCTTGCGCATGATCTTTTGATCTTTTTGCGGGGCGGCAGAAGTGTGTGTACAGGTGAGGAGGACACACAATCTTGTGCAGGATGTTGCAAAATTGGCTTGGAACATGAAGCTTGAAATTTTCAAAAAATTTTGTAAGCTTTCAAAAAATTGCGAACAGAACTCAAAATTGATGAAAAGTTTTTAAAATTAAAAAAAAAAAATTTTTTTAATTTCAAAAAAATTAAATTAAATTTTTTCAGAGCCCTTTTCTAGTCAAAACCTTCAAATTTGCTCCAAAAAATTCCCAGATTTTTCTGAAATTTTAAAAAAAATTCTTTTTGATTTTCCGGTCACCCATGTGCCTCCCTGATCACTTTTTATCATAATCCTATGTTTTTTTTTCATTCCTGATGTCTGATCCGAGATCATAGGGCTTGATTAACTTATTTTAGTCACAAAATTCAAAATTCCAAAACTGCGCCTTCTCACTAGAGCGCACTTTCGTCTTCCTCTCATTTCCACTTTTTTGCACTCCTTTCCGGCCAGCCAGACAAATAACTTGATGTCGTCAACAAACCCTGCCAGAGACTGAGAGACCTAGACGGTCAAGGAACGAAAAGAGTTCAATACTCGGGGCCGCGCGAGAAGGGGCGTGGCCCAACTGATGTATGTTGTCGAAAACAGACAGAGAGTTGAAAATCTCGAGGTCTAGACTCCGCCCACAGGTGTCATTCGGAGTTGAATAATAATCAGGAGAGCTAGAGCGTAGTCATGGGAATAGGTGAGAAGGCGGAAGTGATAAGGGTTTTGAGTTTTGTGGATTGACTAGGAGTTTGACGAGGAGGTCAAGGTTAGAGCAGGTCAATCTTGAGGTTAAGCTTGGCCTAAGCTTGACCTCAAGTTTGATCTCCAGGTTGATCTAAGCTTGACCTCGGGCTCATAACCTCAACTATCAGCTTATAGTCAAGGTTAACCATGACCTCCAGGTTAAAGCTGAAGGTTGAACCCTTCTGAAACTTGAGCTAGACTTAAAGATCAGCTATCCCATGACCTCAAGGTTAATTCAAGCTTGACCTCCAGCTCAACCATGACCTCGAGGTTGGAACTGGAAGTCAAGCTTGAAGTTTCGGGCTTTCAGACCCAATTTACGCCCTCTTTGACCTATTTTTCTCGATTTTTCTATTCATACCAGCTTTGGGATTCTCTTTTCACCTTTTTTCATTTTTTACATTCCCTGAAAACCCTTCAATTCTCTTTTTTTTCAGGTCATATGTCCGACGCGGCGACGCGGTCACCGCCGTCGAATCGAACGCCGGACCTCATGGACCAAGACCCATTGATCGAGAACCTTCGGGCGATCCAGCCAGAGATCGTCAACGTCACTTCGGACGACGATGAACCCGGATCGTCGGCACATGGAAGGACATCGGCCGGACAGGTTTTGTTGCAGAAAGGAAAAGCACCGCCGGGACGGTTCATGTGGATGTGGTTGTTGGGGTGAGTGAGGACTAGAGGCCTAGAAGCTTGGAGGCCTGAAAGCCTGAAAGCCTGAAGCCTGAAAGCCTAAAAGCCTGAAAGCCTAGAAGCCTAGAAGCCTGAAAGCCTGAAGGCTTGAAAGCCTAGAAGCCTGGAAGCCTGAAAGCCTAGAAGCCTGAAAGCCTAGAAGCCTGAAAGCCTGAAAGCCTGAAAGCCTGAAAGCCTGAAAGACTTAAGGCCCATAAACCTAAAGCCAGCTCTAATTACATGTTCGCCCACCCTATTCTTTATTTTGCTGACTAATCACCCTTATCACCCAGTGATAACGATCAAAATCCAAATTTCCTTCTTCTTTTTTCAAAATTTCGCACCTGTCCAAGCCCAAAAGGCCACGTAATCCGCCATGAATTTGTGACTAGATCGAGAGAGAGAGAGAATGTGCTTTGGATTTTGATCTATTGGGGGGAGAGTTTCATAGACTGGGCTCTCAAACATTAGAAATTTGACCGGGATTTCGGAGCAACGTACTGAAGGGTAATTTTTGCAGTTTTTAGCCCTAAAATCAGCTAAAAACCGGAGTTTTGAACACCGGGATTTTGGAGCATCGTTTGGCTGTCTCCCACGTGTTTTGGTTTCGGATTTTCTCGTGTTTTTTGTTTTTCCGGGTCTCCTTTTGCAGAGGCGTATGATTCTGATTCTGACGTCGTCTCACCAGACGTCTCTGTGAGCAAACAGGGATTACGGGAAAGGTGTCTAACATCGGGTGATCTCCGCCAAACCGTATACCTTGACCTTTGCTCTCTTTTCTCGAAAGCGGGGAGCTCCTCTTGAGCACTTGTGTGCTCTTTTGAACTAGACGAATGTTGCAACATGCGCGGAGCACGCTCATGTGACCCTTCGCGCGCTCCGACGCACATTGGAATGCATAATGATGGTCACACGAGCAGAAATGGCTAGACTGGATTTTCTTTTGAAGAAGAGGAGAAGAAAAAAGAGAAAAAAGAGCAGGAAGAGCAGAGCATTGTTGGATGGGCGGCCAAAAGAGCAGTTGGTGAATGGCGTACTACGATGCTCCGAAATCCCGGACACTTGGGAAAGGCTTTCTGAGTGGTTTTAGGGTTGAAAACAGTGGTAAAAGCTGAAAAATAGAGGGATTTCAGATTAGGTATTGCTACTACGATGCTCCGAAATCCCGGACACTTTTTAGGGGTAAAAACTGGGGAAAAGCTGGAAAACAAGAGAACAACAGGTTCTAGTACGATGCTCCCAAATCCCGGTGGATTGAAAAGTGATTTTTTGGATTTTAGGGTTGAAAACATGCAAAACAAGCTAGAAGGTTTAGTACGATGCTCCGGAATTTCGGTGTTTCAAAAATCGTTTTTTCAGCTGATTTTTACCCAAAAGCACTGAAAAATGACGGATTTTCAAGTTTCAGTACGACGCTCCGAAATCCCGGTGTAAAAAATCCGGTTTTTAGCTGATTTTAGGTCTAGAAAATCTGAAAAAAAACGCTAGAAAACAAGAGAACAACAAGGTCTAGTACGATGCTCCGAAATCCCGGTGTTTGGAAATAAGATTTTCTAGCTTGTTTTAGCTCCAAATTCATCGAAACTCCCTGAAAATTTGGGTCCAGTACGCTCCGAAATCCCGCTGTTCCAAAATCCCGATTTTTAGCATTTTTCCTATTTTTTTTCGGCTAAAAATCCCGTATTTCCAAAGATCAGTACGATGCTCCGGAATCCCGCCTTTTCCGGGTCCTTTCGTCATATTCCCCACCCAAAACAACTCAAAAACCGCGGAGGACAAGTTCGCGTGAACTATTTGTTGATTCCGTTTTGTTTTCCGGGTCGTCGTGTTCCCCAGACACTAGACGTTCTGGATTGGCTGATCAAAAATTGACGGGCGGGGGAGAGTGTGTTGACCTGTTCGGGTTTTTTTGGAATGTCACGTAGAAAGGGTGAACTACGGGATGTTGGAGTGTCGTACTGGATGGGAAATAGTGGAAATAGTGAAAAAACGAGGAAAATTGAGGAAAATTGAAGTTTAGTACGATGCTCCGAAATCCCGGTGCCTGGAAAACGGGTTTTTAGTGATTTCTGGCTGGTTTTTAGTGATTTTTAGTGATTTTTTAGTGACTTCCAATCATTTTCAACGATTTTCCTTCCAGGATCAAAATCCCCGCCTTGGTCATCGATGGTGAGCCACATTTGCCGATTGAGATCATCGATGAGCTCCTCAACAGAGAAGATCCACAGGGTGCAGATGCATTTGAGAAATTGTTGGGTTCGTTTTTTTTTTTGTGATTGGGATTATTGATTTTTTGAGATTGAAGTGAAAAATTGAAATTTAAAAAAAAAACTTTGAAAAAAAAATTCGAAAAAAAAAATTTCGAAATTTTTTTTACTTTTTTATTTTTTTTTAAATATAAATTTGAATTTTTTTAAAAATAATTTGTATATTTATAAGCAGTATTGATTTTTTTTAACAAGAGAAAATTTTGAAAATTGGGAAAAAAAATTTTTCAAAAAAAAAATTTTTTTTTTGAAATTTTGGGTTTTCATTTTTTAAAATTTTTTTGAAAATTTTTTTCAGTTTTACAAACTTTTATGAATATTTTGAAAACTTAAAAATTTTTTTGAAATTTTTTTTTGAATTTTTTTTTTCAATTTCCTCAATTTTCAATTCCATATTTTTTCAGCTATCGAAAACGTGAACGTCAAAGTAGCACTACCGGAACAGTATAAAATGTATCTGGAAAAGAGTGAAATATGTCAACAAATGAGATTTCGGACGCTTTGTATGATGGGACGGTCGGATATTGAACGAATTATGGGTGAATTGAGAAAAGAGAGCTGGCCGACGAAAGCCGAACATGACAAGTGGTACGTTGGGCGGGAAAGTTGGGGAGCTGATATCTCGCAGCAAAAAGTACAGTAATATTTTTTTTGCAATTTTCCCCTAATTCTTCGTTATCAGCAACGGCCTCTGATAGTGGTGATGATGAGCGTAAGAATGTTGAAAAAATCAATCAACAAACAAAAGATCACTGAAAATGCGAGTCTTACTGTAGTTTTCGCTGCGAGATATCGTGCGCGCCATTTTGAAAATTTGAAGTTTTGAATGCGAAAATAGGGTATTTTCACCTTTTTCTTCCTGTTTTTAGTCCTCTCAAAAAGATGTCTGAAATTTGGGTGCATTTCTTGATAATGTCCTGAAAAATGGAGGAAAGGGAGCTTGAACTTGTTTTTTGGGGAGAAGGAGGATCTTTGAATATCGAAATTTCTTATCACAATAGTATCTCATCAGTCAACTTTATCAGTAAAATTAGAAATTGATATGTAAGTGGTGTTATTTTTCAAAAATTGAAAAAAAATTTTTTTTTAATTTTTTTCGAAAATTCATTTTCCAAACTTTTTTTTATGAATTTTCAATAAATTTTTGAAAATCAACTCGATTTCATTATCACTCCCACTTATCAGAAAAATTATCAAATTTCAAAATTTTTCTGAAAAAATTGAAAAAAGATTTTTTTAGTACTTTTTTTTTGAAAGTCATTTTTGCGAAATTCCATTTTTTTGTGATATTTTTTTGAGATTTTTTTTGAACATCCTTATCACTCACAATTATCAGTAAAACAAAAAAATTGAAAAAAAATTTTTTGGGAATTTTTTAAAAAATTCCATCACTTTTACGAAATCCCAATTTTCAGTCATTTTTTTAAAATTTATCAAATATCCTTATAACTAATTCTTATCAGTATAACTACCAATTTATCAGTTAGTTACCCAACTTTCCCCACCACTATACCCATTTTCTTCCTGATCTCTCGTGCTTTGAACCTTCTCCTTCCTTCCGCTTCTCTCTCCCCCTTCATATTTTGCCGGCCCTTCTCCACTAATGATATACCTTTTCTACGTGTATTTTGCCGGGATTTAGACTCTCTGAAAAGTTCCGCGACGGCGTGCACACATTCACATAAACAAACTTACGAAGCAACATTTCCTTCGTCTAATTAGGAGAAGGAGACGGCCGAGGAAAAGTTTGGGAAGATGAAGAAAAGGGGAATGAAAAGAAGGGGGACTTTTTAGAAGGGATAATTGATTTTTTGAAAAATTGAAGTGAAAAATCGGAAAAAAAAATTGGTTGAAATTGAGTGAAAATCAATTTTGAAAAATTGAAAAAAAAAAATTTTTTTCAAAATTAAAATTTTTCCTATTTTCTCTAACTTTTCCATAATTGAAAAGATTGTTTGAAACTGATAAAATTAAAAAAAAAATTTGAAAATTCGATTTTGAAAAATTTAAAAAAAAATGAAATTTTTTTTTTCAAATTTTTTTTTTCACCCATTTCCCTTATTCTTCCTATTTTCCCACAATTTTTAAAATTTGTTCAAAATTGATAAAATTATTTGAAAAATGATAAAATTGATAAGAATTTAATTTTTTTATTTCATGATTTTCAGGGACGATGCTGATCGTGTCCATGTTGTTCATGTCAATTTCATCGATCACTGCTCCGAATGGCTGGAAGATGATGATGATATTGAGGAGGATTTGATGGAGGTTTGTGATAACAAGGGGTGATAAGACGAGTGATAAGGGGGAAATGGGGAAATAGGAAAAAACGCAAAAAATCTAATTTTTAAAAAATTTCAAAAAAAAACTTTTTTTGAATTTTTGGATTTTCTATAATTTTTGAAAAAATTATGAAAATACTAAAATTCACAAAAAAAATTTAAAAATGTCAGAAAAAATTCAAAAAACCAAAAATAAATTTTTTTTCAGATTTCCAGATTTTTCAATTTTTTGAAAAAATTTCAGAAAACCTCAGAAAATTTTTTTTGATTTTCAGTAATTTTTATGAAATTTTATTTTCAGTAATTTTTATGAAATTTTCAAAAATAATTAAATACACTGAAAAAAATCGAAAACTCCAAAAAAAAATTTTAGTTCTCAGAAAATTTCAGAAAATTTTTCAAAAAATTTATAAAAATATTATAAAAATTGATAGAAACTTAAAAATGGCAGAAAAAATTTCAAATCTTCAAAAAAAAAATTTTCTGAAAATTTTCTGAAATTTTTACATTTATTTTTTTGAAAAAGTCACATTCAATTTTTTCTCAATTTTTAAAAAAAATTCTCTGTATGTTTTTTCCAAATATTTTTCCAAACCAATATTTCTTTCAGTGCGGAACCCACGGCTACTGGTACAAATCGCGCGTCAACATGCGTTGTATAAAATGCCGTCAATGCGAGAAACTCTTCACCCCTCCGGACTTCATCCTCCACCACCACAACCCACTGCCACCTTACGGAATAGTGAATCACGGACTGACAAGTGCAAATTGGCATCAGATGATCGAGATTCACAAGGAAGACAAGACACAAGAGAATCAGACGGCGTGGCGGAAATTCGTGATGAATGCACATCGGATCGGAAAGAGGAACTACGCGGAAGCAGAGCCACAGGAGGTGGAGATGGAGAAGATCGAAGAAAGATCGGAGGAAGCGATGGAAGTGGATCAGGAGGAAATCGGAGAGCCGGTGATTAAGAAGATTCCGATCATTGTAGACGATGTTAATCTGGAGAAGAAGGCGGAAATCCAAATTGCGGAATACCATCGGCCATGCTACCAAAATAATGACTACAAGCCGAAGAATCGGATGGAACAGATTATCTTTTATCATATCAATCAGCTGAGCGAGAAAGGGCGAGAAGAACTGTTCAAAAAGTCACCGGAAGACTTTCTCGCTTGGCTTAGGGAAGCGGATTTCACGCAGAAGGTGCTGCAGCAGCAGTGGGAATGGGCACAGATCCGGAAAGACCCGAAATTCAAGCCAATGGACTCTGCGAATTTCTGCCCGAAAACTGGGAAATTTGTGAATCTTCGGCAGATGGAAACGGCTTCGAAAGGTGTCAAGATGGAGTTGGAGGAGTTCGCGAAGGAGTTGATAAGGGTTGATAAGAGTTGTACGGGCTGGCAGAGGATTCAGAAGGAGCAGAAGTTGCTGCAAGGACTGTCGGAGGAGGCGACACGGGTGCTGGATAACAAACCGCAAGTCGGGATCAATCAGAAGCCGTCCGTGGTCATGAAGCCAGTCCCGATGGCCCCGATCATGGCACAACTCGCCCAGACCTTCGTTGCCCAGCACCCTATCCCGTTCGGATCTTTGAAGACGGCCCCGCCGGTGACACCGAAAAAGTCAGTGACACCGGTCAAGAGCCCACGGGTCAGTGCTCCGATTGTTCTGCCAAAGGTGATAACGCCGATCACGCCGATCACTCCGATCACACCGATCACGCCGTTGTCGCCGAATGTTGAGCTTTTGGTGAGTTGCAGCGGAATTGACGACAATTGGAATTGGGTTACGGTAGCTTAAGGGGGTTGCGGACTAGACAACGAATCTTACGACACTTGAATTTAATAGGGATTACTGTAGCTTTAGGGAATTGCGGACTAGGCATCAGATTTGACGACAATTGAGGTTTAGCTGGGTTACTGTAGTTTTTGTGATTGCGGACAATGCATTGAACCTTTATTGAACCCTTACGAGGATTACTGTAGCTTGAGGGATTGCGGGCCAGGCATCAAACTTGACGACAATTGAAATTTTTAGCTGGGTTACTGTAGTTTAGCTTGATAGTGTTTGCGGACTAGACACCGGACCTTACGATTACGACACTCGAGTTTAATAGGGATTACTGTAGATTTAGGGAATTGCGGACTAGACATCGGATCTTACGACAATCGGCTTTTGTAGCTTTTAAGATTATTGTAGCCTGAGATATTGCAGACTAGGCAACAGACATGACGACAATTGAGCTTTAGCTGGGTTACGGTAGTTTGAGAGATTGCGGACTTGACACCATATCTCACGGCAAATCGCTTTTTTGGATTACTGTAGCTTTACATGTGAGTGTTTGGGTACTTGACACCTCACTTTACGACAGTTGCGGACTAGGCGCTAGATCGTACGACAATTGGGTTTTGGGGCTTTTAGGATTAATGTAACTTGTTAAATTGTAATTGCGGACTTGGCAACGGATTTTACGACAATTAGAGTTCTAGGGATTACTGTAGGAAAAAAATCAATTTTTTTGAAAATCGAAAATTCCAAAATTTCAAAAAAACAAATTTTTCTTCAATTTTTTTTCAATTTTTTTCCGGATTACTGTACCTTCAAATTTCATCTAAAAATCAAAAATATCAATTATCGATTTTTGCAGAAGCACCAAATCTCAATGGCCATCACAAACCCTCAACTCTTCCCAATCTTCTACCCAAAACTTCCCAACAACGCGTACGAACAACTCAGCCAGATCCTCAAAACAACCACTGTCCAGAACTGATTATCACCTACTGATAATCACCTTATCTCTCAAAAATCTCTTGCCATCTCTCCAAACATTTCGCCACAGAATACCTCAAAAAACACTTGTACAAACGAATCCCTTGTACATACATAACTTTAATTGCCAGTCATCCATGTCCTCTTATCACTCGAGATAACGCTAGTCGTACTACAGTAACCCCGGGCTCCGCCCCCTTTTCATTTCTTGCCATACCGTTTCCTAGGTACCTCTTTCCTCTCTATCATTTTCCTTCCTGTTTTTGTTCATTTTTTGTTCTTATCACCTCCTTATCAGCTCTCCTTATCAGTCCGATCCCTGTCTATATATACATACATGTATCTCTCCTCTTGACACCCTTGAAGCCCCTTTTACTTGTATTCCTGCCTCGGTTAGCCACGCCCCTTTTCTTTTATGATAATCAATCGATAATCAATCAATCGATAATCACTTTCAGTTAGTTCGATCCGGTTCTATTTTTGTCACCCCCTTATTTGTCATTTTCTCTAGTGTGTCAGGTATCTTTTTGATTTCTTTAATTTAATTTTTTTTTGTAAAAGTCCAAAGGTTCTTTAATAATTATGTATTCTCAAAAGATGAATCATCAACAGGAATGAAATTTTAAAAAATTTAAAAAATTTGATATTGATTTTTTATTGATTTTTTCATGCGATTGGGATTTTTAAAGGTGGTGCAGATTTCTGAAAATCAGGAAAAATTTAGGAATTTTTAGGAATTTTTAGTACGATGCTCCGAAATCCCGGTGTTTAGAAAACCATGACGGGTTTTCAAGTTTCAGAACGATGCCCCAAGTCCCGATTTTTGAAAGTTTCATATTTTAGCTGATTTTAGGGCTAAAAAACTGAAAAAATGACCAGGAAACAGCAAAAAGTCAAGTTTTAGTACGATGCTCCGAAATCCCGGTATTTTGAAAACCTATTTTTTCAAATGGTTTTTAACTCCAAATTCATCGAAAATCACTCAATTCAAAAATTTAGTACGATGCTCCGAAATCCCGGCGTTTGAAAGTCTCGATTTTTTGCATATTTCCTGTAATTGTCAGCTAAAAATCACTAAATTTCAAAGTTCAGTACGATGCTCCGGAATCCCGATGCGTATTTTTCAGAATCTGAAACTTTTATGATTTTCTTGAAAATATTTTCTGAAAGCTCAAAATATTTTTTCCGGTCTGAAATTTGTTCCAAAAATTAAAAAAAAATTCACATCATCCAGAATGTTTTTCTGATAATCTAAATTTTTTTAGTCGGAAAAAAAATTTTTTGATCGTTCAAAATGTTTTTGCCTGATCTGAAAAATGTTCTACGCCTTCTAAAAATTGTTCCGTCACTCTTCGATTTTTTGCGATCTTCTAAAAATTTTTGACGAGGCTAATTTTGTTAGAAAAATTCAGAAAAAAATTTCTAATTCACCCAATTTTTTGGCGTTTGAAAAAAATGAAATTCAGAAAAAAATAGTTCAAGTTGACCCAAATTTTTTTCTGAAATCTGAAAAAAAAGTTTTTTTTTTAATTTTTAGGGCTACCCACCTATTTTGTATTTTCCCAGTAAAAAACCACTCCAAAAACCACAATTTCCCCCAATAAACCCGCTATCCTACCACTAATTGACCACTACTCTCTTTCCACTTTCTAATTACTTCTCCTTCAGAAGTATCTCCCCATAAAAACCCCATCCATCTTCAGAATCCCTCTCCAAATGTCCAAATACTTGTACCCATTATCCTACGCATCTACCGTACTCCTTATCACTGTTATCAGTTTCTTGGGATTTTTCGCTACTGATTTATGGCGATTTGAAGTTAAATTTCAATGGGAAATGGTCGAATTTCAGGTGAATTTTAAGAAAAATTTTTTCTTAAATTTTTGAATTTTTGAATTTTTCAGAATTTCGAAAGATCCGCTTGGAAAGATATCATAGCGCTGGAAAAATTGCATACTAGAATCAAAAGACAGGTTTCATCATTTTATCACTTATTTTATCAGGAGAAAGTTTTCAGCCCCACCCCTACAGTAACCTTCTAAAAAAGCGAAAAACTCGAAAATCCAAAGCGAAAAAAAATTCAAAAAAATCGAAAAAGGTCGAAAAAACATATGTGGCAGTGGCAGAGGAGCTGGCAGAAATTGGGGAATACAGGAATTCGGATTGGAATAATTCGGACGGATACAACGAGAAATTGGAGGAAAAAGTGGGTTTCTTTTGGGAATTTTAGGTTTCTAGGTCATCAGAAAATTTCTAGATTAATTGTAGGAAAAAAGTTCCCGGTCACGTCAAAAATTTTTCTAGGTCATCAGGAAAAAAATCTAGGCCATCAAAAAAAAAATTTCTAGACCATCAGAAAATCTTTCTAGGCCACCATGATTTTTCTATGCCATTTACAAATATTTCTAGGCCACCAAAATTTTTCTAGGCCATCAAAAAATATTTCTAGGTCACCACGACTTCTGAATCCCCAGATGAAGCTCCAGAATCCACAGAATCTCCAGAGACTTCAACAGATGCTTCTGAAGCTCCAGAAGTCGAAACTTCTGAAACCCCAGAATCTCCAGAATCCCCTGAATCTCAGGAGCCGGATGTTGAAGACATTTCTGAAGATAAGGATTCGGATTCTGAATCTGAATCTGAATCCTCGGGAGCTCCAGAATCTTCAGAATCCTCTTCAGAATCCCCTGAACCTCGAAACATGTCTAGAAGAGAGATGAAGATGGAGAATGGATATACGGAAAATGGATTGGCTCAGCTTTTGGAAGTTCATAATGATAAGGATGATGATAGTGAGGAAGAGGAAAATGATAACGATCAGGAAGAGGAAGAAGGCAAAAATCAGGAAGGAGAGGGAAGTGAAGAAGAGGATGAGGAGGAATGTCGTAAGTTTTTCTTCTTTTTTTTTATCGATTTTTTTCATATTTTCAAAAATTTTTCAAACATTTTGTTCAACAGAAAAAATGTTTTTGACATATTTTTCTAATAGAAGAAATTTATTTAAAAATGAAAAAAATTATTTGGAAAGTTTTCTGGAGAGTTGAAAAAAATAGCATCCCATTTTTTTCATCGATTTTTTTCAAGCCTTCAAAAAATTTTTTAATTTTTTGCTCAACAGAAAACATGTTTATAACATTCTTATCTAGAAGGAAAAATTTATTTAAAAAAGAAAAAAAATTATTTGGAAAGTTTTCTGACGAGTTGAAGTTTGTTGAAAGGACATGAATGCATGTTTTTCTTTATCGATTTTTTTCTGGTCTCTAAAAAAATTTTCATAATTTTTGTTTAACTGAAAAAATGTTGTTGGCATGTTTTTCTATAAGCAAAAATTTATTTCAGAGTGGAAAAAATTATCTGGCCAATTGTTTTGTCAAATTAAAAAAGTTCAAAGTTTTCTCAAAAACATTTTTTTTCACTTTTAAATAAATTTTTTCCAAATTATAAAGAGTCAAAATCAAGTTTGTAGCTGTACAAAAATTTCAAAAAAATTTTGAAGATACGAAAAAAATCATTGAAGCTACAATAACCCATTTTCCAGCGGCCTCTGCCCTGAAATGCCCTGGAAATCCTTGTCCTCGGGGTCCACCGGGTCCCCCAGGGATCCCAGGACCTCCAGGAGACGATGCTCCAGACGGCGTCGACGGCAATAACGGAACCGAATGGGAACTTCACGCCGAGGACCGAGTCATTGTGCTGGGATGTGTCAAGTGTCCCCCGGGGCCACGTGGAATCGAAGGGGACCCTGGGCCACCGGGAGACAAGGGAGGAGTTGGGAAGAACGGACCGAACGGACTGGATGGTTACGAAGGATTCCCGGGTCAAACTGGGCCCGAAGGAGAAGCCGGATACGATGGGGACTACGGAGCCGACGGATGGCCGGGACCACGGGGAGACGATTCGAAGATCTACCGTAACCTTCCTGGGCCACCGGGACCACCGGGAGTTGCGGGACCGCCCGGCGAGAATGGAGATGATGGACATGGAGGGGATGATGTGGTGGAAGGGGTTCCCGGGATATCAGGGGTCCCTGGGGCACCGGGACAACATGGGATCCATGGACCACCGGGGGCGCCCGGAGCGGTGAGTCTAGATGGGTCTGAATAGGCCTAGATAGGATTAAATTGGCCTGAATCGGCCTAAAGCAGGTTGATTTGACCAAAATAAACCTGAATCGGCCTGGATAACCCGAAATGGCTTGAATCGGTCTAAAAAAGCCTGAAATAGCCTGAAGCGCCCTGAATTGACCAAAATGAGCATGAACCAGCTTTATAAAGCCCAAATTAGATAGTCTTGAATCGGCCTGAATTGGCTTGAATTGGCCTGAAGTAGCTTGAATTGGCCTGGACATGCCTGAAATGACTAAAAGCAGCCTGAATTGTGCTAAATTGGCTTGAAGCAGCCTGATAAAGCCTAAATTGGTCTGAAATGGCTTGAATTGGCCTGAAACAGCCTAATCTGGCCAGAGTTAGTCTAAATTGACCTGATAAAGCCTGAATTTTTTGAATTGGCGAAAAAAATCGTTGAAAAAAAACATCGAAAAAATCCTAAAAAATTAAAAATTTTTATCAGAGGACATAATCACTCTTGTCTAAACCCCATATTGATAAGCCTAAACCTTATCAGTTATCTATTATCACTAATCCCTCCCCATTTTCAGCCAGGAGAAGCCGGTCTGTCGGCGCTTCCTGTTGGCCAGTGCAAGTGTCCCGATCGTCGTCGTCCGATCGGCGGAGGGGGCGGAGCCTATCCGACCCCGCCCCCTTATTATCCGAGATACCCTCCAGAATCATACTTTACCACTTCTGAATACCCGACGACGACTTCTGAATCCTACGTGGAACCTGAAACCACAGAACCTCCCACCACATCAGTCTACCGCTACTTTGTCAAAGCAGCTGCTCCGGGATATTTGACGTCTTCTGAATCCCCGAGGGATTCTGAATATTCTGAATCCACGACATTTGAATATTCTGTGGAGAAGGAGAGTCAGTATGTTGAAGGATTCCGATCGGAAGTGAAAACGTCGGATCAATTGGTTGAAGGGTTCGAGCCACCAGAAGATCATCCTGTTTTGGAGACATGAGAAAGTGTTTTGAATGGAAATAAATATTGATTTTAACAAAAAAAACTGTTGTTTTGACTTATTTGCGCCAACACGTGAAATGTCGGCCGCATCAAAAAAAGTTCAGGATTTCTCTCTTTTTTTTCTGATGAAATTTTTTTTGTTGAAAAAATGTGAATCTGAAAATTGAAATGATTTTTGTCAAAAATTCATTTTTTTTCCCAAATTTTTTGTTTTGAAAATAGCAAAAATTAATATAAAATGAATGAAAATTTTGCAAAAATCGTAGATTTCTCAAAAAACAAAAATTGGGAAAATTGAAAAAAAAAATTTTTTTGAAATTTTTCTCAGAATTTTTTTCGTATTTTTTCATAGGAAATTTTTTATCTAAAAATCAATAAATTCTTTAAAAGTGTTTTAAAAAATTTTCAGATTCCCTAAAATTGCAGAACTTTTGAAAAAAAAAAACATTTTCTATTTTTCAAAAAAAAATTTTCAAAAATTTTTTTTCATATTTTTTTAATTTGGGAAATTTCCTCTAAACATTTATTTGATTCTTGGAAATTTTCAAAAAATTCCCCATAATTCTGAAATTTTTGAAAATCGAAAAAAAATTTTTTTTTCAATTTTTTACAAATTATTTTTTTTTCATGTTTTTTTAAATTTTGTAATTTTTATCTGAAAATATCTCAAAATTTCAAAAAAAAAATTGTGAATTTTTCCAATTCCCCAAACATTTTGTTTACTCCCCCGTCCACTTCAAAATTTCAATTTCCCCAAACTTTTCCTTCATTATCCCCTCCTTCCCCCTTCCAAATCTTTTCCCCGTGACTAAACATGCTTTTCTTCATCAAATCATCAAAAGATTGTCACATTTTTCGAATTTCCCGCCCTAAAGCCAAGATTTTCCCTTTTTCCCACATAACTCATTGGCAATTGGCTGGAGAAAGGGCTTTTGTTGGAAGGGAAGAGCTGGATGAGGATAATCCTTTTTTCGGGCGGGACATACAACTCGAGGCAGGATTTGGTGTGTTTTTGAGTTGGATTTGAGTTGTTGGAATATGAACAATGAACTATTATTTGGAATTTTAGAAAATCGAATTTTCAAAGATTTTTTTTATATTTTTCAACGATTTTTTTCGCTATTTCAAAAATTAAAAAAAAAATTTTTATCAACTAGAAAATTGATTTTGACACCTTTATTTAACACAAAAAATTTATTTTAAACTGTAAAAAAATTCAAAAGCGGGTTTTCATCAAGTCTTAAAACTTTACCTGTAAAATGAAAAATTGATTTTTTTTTAATTTTTCAACGATTTTTTTCGCTATTTCAAAAAATTTTTCAGGATTTTTGACCAACTACAAAATTGATCTTCACATTTTTTTATTTTGGAAAAAATTTATTTCGAAATGAAAAAAAAAATTTAGAAGCGGTTTTTCATCAATTCTTCAAACTTTACCTGTAAAATAAAAAATTAATTTTTTTAATTTTTCAACGATTTTTTTCGCTATTTCAAAAAAATTTTCAGAAATTTTGACCAACTACAAAATTAATTTTGAAATTTTTATCTAACACAAAAAATTTATTTCAGCGTTTTAAAAATTGATCTTGAGGGTTTTCACACAGCTCAAACTTTATTGAGTCTTTTTCCTATTACAGAATGTTTCCAAGGCCTGAATTATTCTTTTCTAAAAATTTTCCTTTTTTTTCTATTTTTTTTAGATTCTGAAAAACATTTTTCACTTTATTTTACCTTCAAAAATACCAAAAAATCCAAAAATTCCAAAAAAAAACATTTTTTTAACTTAAATTTCCAATATTGACCTAAATTTCATTATCAGTCCCTCATCACGAAATCACACATTTTTTCCATTTTGATCCCAACTTTTTTTTTCCTATGTTTTTCCGAGAGAAAATTGACAACATAAATCAGAAAACATGAAACAAATATGGCTTCTCTTCTTTGCCAATTTGAAACATAAAAAAACAGAAACATTTTTCTCTTTTTCTGATTTTGATAAGATTCTGATTATGACGTCAGCAATAATCACTGACGATGAATCATTCATTAATCTGTTAAAGAAAAACATTAATCTCAAATTCAAATGTGGGCGGAGCTTTGGGTCTCGAAGCGAAATTTTCAAATTTCCTGGAAAATGTCTGGGAAAATGTTTGGAAAAATAGTTCGAAACAAGCTTTTTTTCGTAAAAATTCAAAAAATAAAACTAAAACATTTTTACTTGCAAAAACATGTTTTGAACATTTATTTCTACTTGAAACATGTTTCAGACCCCAAAAATTGAATAAAAAATTTTTTTTAATTTTTTAAATTTTTTCAAATTTTTTCCGTATGATAAAATAGATAAAAATAATATTTTCCATCGATTTTCTGCAAAAAAAAAATTTTTTTTTTCTACATTTTTTTCTGTTCAGTTCTCTTTTCCCCTCAATTCCTAATGAGGGCAATTTACAAAAAGAACAGAAAATTCAAGAATGTTCCAAATTATCCTCTTCTTCTTTTCCTAAAAAAAATGCATTTCCTTCTCCACTTTTGTTTCTCCAAACTCTAAAATAAAATCCAATTCTCTCTCTGTCTCTGCGTCTCTCCACAGCCCACACTCTCTCGCCCGTCTAATCACTCTACCCAATTTTAACCCGATTTTCTTTGGACTCCCAAATAAAATGTGACAAACTTGGAAGAGGATTTGTTTTTGAAAATTTTCTGAAAAGAAGGTGAAATTTTCAAGATTTGTATTTTTAGGCTATGTTGACCATTCTGAACTTTTCTGGAAATTTTCCAGCTGACCCAACTTTTCACATTTTTTTTGAACTCCTAGGCCACCTTCTTGACCATTCCACATAAAACTGCAAATTCGCCAGAATACCTGACATTTGTTGAATTGTCTACGTGTTCAAAACACGGAACAAACCCCCGGAACATTTGTCCTTTTTGTTTATCCGCCCCGACACGTCTGTTGATCCATTGGACCACACAATCCACCAAGTTCACAATTTCGGTTTCAAACTTTTTTCTTTGGCGGTTTTGGTTTGGGTAATTTTGGAAAATTGATTCAATTTACAAGTTTCGACTATGGTTTTTTGGATTTGAAAGTTTAGGTTTTTGGGAATTTTCAGGTCACCAGAAAACTTTTTCAGGGCTCTGAAAAATAATGCAAAAGTTGGTGAAATTCCGAAAATTCAGAAAAAAAATTGGGAATTTCAAAAAAACAATTTTAGACGTTCTGGACACTTTTTCTTTGATTTTCTGTAAAATTGGTTCCGTATTTTCCATTTTCCACGATTTTTTTCGCTATTTCAAAAAATTTTCAGAAATTTTGACCAAATACACATATGATTTTGACACTTTTATCTAACAGGAGAAATTTATTTCAAAGTGGAAAAAATTGTTGGAGCGGTTTTTCATCAAGTCAAACTTTATGGATGTAAACTGAAAAATTACCTTATTTTCCATTTTTTTGACGATTTTTTTCACCGTTTTAAAAAATTTTTCGGTAATTTTGACAAACTGCCAAGTTAATTTTTACACCTTTATCTACCCGAAAAAATTTATTTCGAAGTGAAAAAAATTTGTCAAAGCTGTTTTTCATCAAATCAAACTTTGTGAATGTAAAATGAAAAATATATTATTTTCCATTTGTCAGCGATTTTTTTCACAGTTTCAAAAATTTTTCAGAAATTTTGATCACCTACAAATATAATTTAGACACCTTCATCTTACATAAAAAATTTATTTTAATATTTTAAAAATTACTCTTGAGGGTTCCTATCAGTTCCAAAAAATGACATGCAACTTGAAAACAAATATTTCCAGTGGTCCTAAAAAAGTTTCAGACACTTTCCCAACGTGTCACCTCCCCCACGTCATCTTCCCTTTTTTCCTTTTTTCCCCAAAAAACTTCCAAATGGTCTCCTTGTCCTTTTAGTCCCTTCCCTTCCCTTCATTATGCACATCCATTAGACCCCCGAGAGACCAATTTCCCGTGCACTTTTCGCCTACAGTAATCCATCCATTTCCCCCATTTTCATTCATTTTTCGGCCCCAATTGCCATGTCTTTTCCCTTTTAATTTGCCCCCTTTTCTTGCCGCCACTATAGTCTATACAGCTCATAAAATTTGAGAAAAGGGCTAAGCTCCGCCCCCTTTTTGTCATGACAACTTTTGTGAAAAAAGGAAAGAAAATTCATTGTTCTTCCTGTTGGGAAAGGGGAAGTGATTTTTTTGGCACTTTTTTGAATTTTTGAATTTTTTGTCTGTTTTCTTGAACTGGGAAAGAGAGAATTGTGGTGAAATAGGTAAGGTTTCGAAATTTTTCAAAAAAATGTTTTTCTTATTTTTATTTCTTTGAGATTCTTGCGATTTTTGTCCGATTCGGTGAATTTTTGGAAAATTTAAAAATTTTGAAATTCAAAAAAAAACCTTTGATTTTTCGTCGTAATTTCCAACATGAAAATTTTGAAATTTTGAAAAAAAATTTTTTTTTGAATTTCTGTGTATTTTTTCGTGAGATTTAGTGCATTTCTGAAAAATTTCAAAAAGTCAGAAATTCAAAAAGAAAATTTTTTTTTGACATTTTGGCCTAAATTTCCAAAATGAAAATTTTGAAATTTTTTTTCATTTCAGAATTTTTAAATTTCAATTTTTTTTCTGAATTTTTTTGCAATTTTTCAAAAAAAAATTCGTGCAATTTTGACAATTTCAAAAAAATCAGAAATTTCAGAAAATTGAAAAAAATTGAAAAATTCCAACTTTTGACCTAAATTTTCGAGTTTTCAAATTTTTTGAATTTCCCTCTTTTTTTTGTTTTCTGTGCAATGTTTCGTAAGGTTTGGTGCACTTTTCGAAGTTTTTATTTATCTAATTTTTTAAATTTGAGAATCTCATGTTGTTTCCCATTTTTTCCCCAAATTCCATCAAATTCCCCCCTCCCTCTCTGCAAAAAAAGAAATAATTCCAAGTGGTCGGTTTGATTGATGTCTGTTATCATATCAGTTGGTCTTTTTTGTTTTGGCACAAAAACAATCACAACTCGGAACATTTTTCTTCTTTTTTCATTGGCTTTTTTATCGCTACTTCCAGGTGTCGTGTGTGTTTTGAGTTAGGTGCGGGGGGAGGCGTTTTGCACCAGGAAATGGAGATAAAATGCGGAATTCGACGCAAATTTGGATAGCTGGCGCATTTCTGGAGCCTTGGCGCATAATGTGATGCTTGGCGCAATATTGGTAACTTGGCGCAATTTCGGTAACTTGGCGCATTTCTGGAAGCTTGACGCAGAATGCTTTTGCGCTTTTTTGCACCCCTGTGCAGTTACAGATCCCTGGCGCTTTTCTCGATATTTGGCGCCATTCTGGATCCTTGACGCTATTCTCATTACTTGGCGCATTTCCTGATTGGCGCACTCTCGTGACACTTGACGCATTTCGCGATTCTCGACGACATTTTGGATCCTTAATGCATTTTCTGATCAGTGGCGCTTTTCTCGATCCTGTACCCAATTCTCCATCACAGGCGCAATTCTCTATCCTCTACGCTTTTCCCGATCCTTGACGTTATTCTAGAACCTTGGCGCTTTTCTCGATCTCCGAAAAATTCAAATAGTGACATCATTATTTTTGTTCCTCTAGCCTCTAGTTTCAAATTTCGCATATTTACAAATTCATCAATTCTCTTTTTTTTTCCAACATTTTTTGACTCATTTTTCCAGGTCAAAGCTATTCGATTTCGCAACAAAATTTCCTTTTTTTCAGGTCAATTTTCAAATTTCTCCCTTTTTTCTCCTAAAAATGTACCTAACAACGAACCGATCCAAAATGCAACCGGGCGAAATAATCACTTGGATTATGTTTTGTTTCACTGTCGCCTTGGCTTTATCAGTTGTCGCTTATTATAAGTTTTGTAAGAAAAGTGAGTTTGGAGTTTGAATTCGAAATTTCAAATTGGCGCGTAGGATATCTCGCAGCGAAAACAGTACAGTAAGACGTGCATTTCACTGAAAACTGCAAATCTTACTGTAGTTTTCGCTGCGAGATATCATACGCGCCAATTTGAAATTTTGAGATGCAATACCCCAAATTCTGATAATTGATTGATTTTTTGAAGATCCCTATGCTCATCATCATCACTATCAAAGGCCGTTGCTGATAACGAAAAATTAGGGGAAAATTGCAAAAAATTGAATTGATGTGATAATTTGATAATGATTATAATGGTAAGTGAAAATGACACGGATCTCATGAGAAAAAATAATAAAATTTGAAAAAACCAAGAAAGTTTGAAAAAGTTTAGAAAAAAATCTCCAAAATAATAAAAAAAAATCAGAAATTTCAAAAAAATTTTCGAATTTCGAAATTTTTTGAATTTCGGAAAAAAAAATTCAAAAAAATATAAAATTTGTTTTCGAAATTTCAAAAAAATGTTTTCGAAATTTCAATTTTTTTTTGATTCTGAAAATTTCAGAAATTCCCAGAATATTTTTAGAATTCAGATAAAAGTGAAAAAAAATTGCAAAAAAAAGTAAAATTTTTTGGTGAAGTTTTCGAAAAATTTTTAAAATATTTTTAGAGTTCAGAGCAAATTTCCAAAAATCAAAAAAAAATTCAAAAAAAATTAGAATTTTTCAGAAGCTACAGTAATTTTTTTTTAAAAATTCTAAAAATTTCACAATTTTTTTCAAAGAAAAAACTTGAATTAAAAAAAAATTTGCGTTGAAAAAAATTTTTTGAGGCTATTTTTCATTTTTTCAGTATTTTTTCCCTTCCCCAAAATCTCCCTAAAAATTCCATGCTCTCATTTTCCAAATATATAATTCCTATGCTCCATGACAGCTGTCCCCCCCCATTTCTCTTCGCCCTCCCTTCTTACTAATGGTCCGCGAGAGAGTGTGCCAGAACGAGAGACACCAGACACGTGAGCAGAGCAGCTCTGGAGCCCTGAGCATAGCCACGGAGCAACACAAAATCGATACATTTTGCTCTTCGTATTCCTGAGGTGTTATCAGTGATAAGAGCTGATAACTTTTTTGAAATTGGCAAAATGCCTCAACAAAGTCATCATCCAGCGGAAATTGTGAGTTGAAAGGGGAAAAAATTGAAAAAAAAAAAATTTTTTTTCAATTTTTATGAGAATACAGCAAATTCTGGTTTCAAATTGCACTGATAAGCTGATAATTAATCAGAAAATAATTTTGAAATTTTATTCCGAAAATTAAAAAAAAAATTTAGAGCGATTTTTCAAGATTTTTCGAAAAATTTTTTGGAATTTGAAAAAAATTTTTTTTTAGTATTTAAATTCTTTTTTCTTAATTTTTAGATAAAAAGTAATCAATTTTATCAGTTCCTTATCACTGAAAATATTTACCCAATTTTTATCAACTTTTTTCCAGAAATTCCAATGGGGTGAATACCTTACCTTGTACGCCACAATTTTCACTTTACTTCTGGTCCTCGCCGTTTATTCCTTCTATTCTAGTAGAGGTGAGTTTACTGATACAATGATAAGCTGATAAGAATTTATTTGATTTTCAGAAAAAGAATCCGTCTGGAAAGCGTCGAAACGAAAAAAAATGGGAAAATCGGAGTTTCAGGTCAATTTTGATATTTCCAAAGTTTCCCTCCATTTTTCCCTCTAAAAATGTACCTAACAACGAACCGATCGAAAATGCAACCTGGCGAAATAATCACTTGGATCATGTTTTGTTTCACTGTCGCCTTGGCCTTATCAGTTGTCGCTTATTATAAGTTTTGCAAGAAAAGTAAGTAAGAACTGCATTTCGCATTCAAAATTTTGAATTTGTGCGTAGGATATCTCGCAGCGAAAACTACAGTAAGATTCGCATTTCACTGAAAAATGCAAATCTCACAGAAGTTTTCGCTGCGAGATATCCTACCCGCCAATTTGAAATTTAAAATGCAAAATGAAGTTTTGTGTTTGTTATGTTTATTGATTGATTTTTTAAAGATCCCTACGCTCATCATCATCACTATCAGAGGCCGTTGCTGATAACCAAGAATTAGGGAAAAATTGAATTGCAAAAAAAAGATGTGATAATTTGATAATAATTATAATGGTGAGTGAAAAAAAACCGAGTAAATTGGAAAATTGAAAAAAAAATGAAAAAATGTAGAATGAAAAAAAAATTTTTAAAAATTTTAAAAAATTGAAGAAATTTCGAGAATTTTTTTTGAAAAATGGAAAACTTTCAGATTTCAGAAAATTTTTAAAATATTGAAAAAACGAAAAAAAATTAATTAAAAAAATAATGGAGTTTTCGAAAAAAAAAATTTTTCGAAATTTCTTTTTTTTAATTCTGAAAATTTCAGAAAATTACAGATATGTGTTCTAATATTTTAAAAATATTCCTAAAATTCAGAAAATTTTTTGAAAATCAAAAAAAAAAATTTTCATGATCAATTTTTTTTTTCAATTTTCAATTTTTCAACTATAAAAGTTTTCAAAAAATTTTTAGATTTCAGAGAAACTTTTTAAAAATTCACAAAAAATTGGAATTTCCCAAAAGCCACAGTAAATTTCACAAAAATTCTAAAAATTTCAAAAAAATTTTTTTTTTTTAATCTTGAATTTTTGGTTTTAAAAATGTGTAGCTGACAAAATTTTTTGAGTAATTTTTGAATTTTTCCCATTTTTTTTCCATTACGAAATTCCCAGGAAATCCCAAAAATTCCCAAAAATTCCATGCTCTCATTTCCAAATATATAATTTCTATGCTCCGTGACAGCTGTCCCCCCATTTCTCTTCGCCCTCCCCTCTTACTAATGGTCCGCGAGAGAGTGTGCCAGAACGAGAGACACCAGACACGTGAGCAGAGCAGCTCTGGAGCCCTGAGCATAGCCACGGAGCAACACAAAATCGATACTTTTTGCCCTTCGTATTCCTGAGGTCTTATCACTGATAACAACTGATTATTTTTTTTGAAATTGGCAAAATGCCCCAACAAAGTCATCATCCAGCGGAAATTGTGAGTTTTAGGGGGGAAAAAATGAAAAAAAAATTTTTTGTTCAATTTTTATGAAATCAAAGCAAACTCTGGTTTTGAATGTCACTGATAAACTGATAATTGATAAGAAAAAAAATGTTGGAAAAATTTTATAAAATCAAAAAAATTGAGAAAAATTGAAATTTGAAAAAAAAAATTTTTTTGGATTAAAATTTTTTTTTCTTAATTTTTAGATAAAAAGTAATCAATTTTATCAGTTCCTTATCACTAAAAATATTTTTTTTTCTAATTCTTTCATTTTTTCCAGAAATTCCAATGGGGTGAATACCTTACCTTGTACGCCACAATTTTCACTTTACTTCTGGTCCTCGCCGTTTATTCCTTTTATTCTAGTAGAGGTGAGTTTACTGATAAAATGATAAGGCTTATCAATTTGTTTTTCAGAAAAAGAATCCGTCTGGAAAGCGTCGAAACGAAAAAAAATGGGAAAATCGGAGTGAAAATTTTTTATTTGAATTTTTTTTAAATTTTCTGTATTTATCAGTTGATTAGTTATCAATTTATCAATCTCACTGTGTTTTTTTTGTTTGAAAAAAACTGAAAATTCAAAAAAAAAAAATTTTTTTTTGAAAAATGTATGTATTTATTCCGAATAAATGAGCTTTATCATTATTTTTCTTTTATTTTTTTAATTTTTAATATTATTTTTTGAATTTTTTCAAATTTTTAGGCTATGAATCATCATTTCCTATTTATTTTTGGCTCCAAAAGTCACTTTGGAAAATTAGAAAAATAATTGAAAAATTCAATTTCATAGGACAGAGGGATTAGATGAGAAAGGCCGAAATGGGTGTGTTTCGTGGGCACTTTGAAATTTTTTTTTTGCGAAATTGGAGCAGAAATGATGTTGAAGGATAGTTTTGAGTGAGTTTTAACTTATTTTGAATTTACAAAAATATTTTTGAAAAATTGAAATATTTGAAAAAAAAATTTTTGTTGGAAATTTTATTTTTGAAAATTTTAGATTTTTACAGTTTCCACAGCCTTTGGAGCCTTGAAAATTCCTTTATCACTTATCAGCAAAGTTTATTTTTATTTCTTATCACCTCAACTGTAATTAGTTCAAGTTAGAGCTCAAACGGAGCATTTTTTCCCAGAAAAGAGCACCAAAAAAGTTTGAGCTGTGTGAAAACCGTCAAAAATAATTTTTTTGGTTTTAAAATAAATTTTTTCGGTTAGATGAAAGTAAAAAGGTTATTTTTGTAGTTGAAGAAAATTACTGAAAAATTTTTTGAAATGGCGAAAAAAGACGTTAAAAAATGAAAATAATTTAGTTTTGCATCCAAAATTTTTTTGAATTGATAAAAAATCGTTCTGAAAATTGTTTCCATTTTGAAATAAATTTTTTCCGTTAGAAAAAATTATCAGAATCAAATCTTCAATTGGTCAAAATTACTGAAAAATTTTTTGAAATGGAGAAAAAAATCGTTGAAAAATGGGATAGCTATTTTCAGTATTTTTAGTCATTTGAACCTAATTTTTCCAGAAATTTATGAAATTTATGCATTTTTCCCTATTTTCCATTTTTTTTCTCCTACTTCCCTATACCAAAAATAGGCTGGAGCAGCTAAAATATGCCAATAGGAAAACCCTATTTCATCATCTCCAACCCAACAGCTATTAGGCCGAAATTGAGCATTTTCGGGTGGATTTTGGAAGAACATTGACCCCTGAGAACACTCTTTATCATCCCACTATCAGTCATCAATCTTCTTCCCAAATCTTTTTCTCTCACTCCCGGAGCTTTCTCTTTTTCACCAGATCAAAGCGATTTCGCACTTTATGAGTCACACTTTTCACACTTTCTTGCTCAACTTGAGGATTTTTTCGTAATTTTTAGAGGGCTAGATTTTTTATTGATTTTTTTTGTTTCAAAAATCATCATAAATGTAGAAAATAATCAAAAAAAAATTCTGACAATTTGAAAAAATAAAAATAAAATTTTTTTTTGAAATTTTTTAAAAATTTCCAGAAATGTTGACTCAAAAAAAAAATTTAAAATTTTTTAAAATTTTTACATCATTAAAAAAATTATTTTTAGAATAAATTTTAATTTTTTAAAAATTCTTCAGAATGGAGCTCTCCGAAGTGCTGCTAACCCTTCCAAATGATGCTCCGACCGAACAGGAACAATCCGAAAAAATCAAATTGTTCAAGCCGCATTTTGCAAGCCACGTGTTCTCTGTGGCAAGATTTTTGTGTATTGATTTGAGAAAACCGGGGAGGAAAAGAAATATCAATGGAATTGTGACGAGTGTTCTGTTTTTTATAGGTTGGTTGGCGCTTTTCTGGATCCTTAAGACGCGTTCTCTGAGAAAGCCGAAAGTGGCCGGGAACAGCTTTTTTTATGGTCTCGGAAAAAATTCAAAAAATTATGGTAGAACCCTTGGGTGGTCTCCAAACGAAAAGTACAATCAGAACTGACAATTTATTTTTTCTTGATTTTTGGTGGTCTCGAGTAGGTGAAAACTTCAAAAAATCATAACTTTCTTCAAACTCAACGTTGAGCGAGCTCTCTTTGCCGGGGTACTAGACGTGTCCATATGCATGTTTAAAAATTGTATGCACGTATTTCGACAAAATTCAAGCACTAGAAAAAACTAATTAATTTTTTAGAAGATTTTTAATTTTCTTCTCATTACAAATAAAATTAAGGCATTATTTTTATAAAATTGGCCGCATTTTGTTGTACATGTGTAATTTTTTTCATAATTTTAAAAGTGTTGTAAGTTTGTCAAAAAAATCGATGAAAACTTGAAGTGACCTGATTTTCAACAAGTTTTCAGATGAAACATTTTCTAAATACGTTCCTGAGTCACAATCTTGCGAGGTTATATTTTATACAGTTGTGACAACATCTCATTGACTGTTTTGCATTATTTTCTGAACATCTGGAACTCAATTTTTCCATGTAAAATTTATTTCTTATCACTCATCTTTCTTATCACTTATCTAATCAGGATGAAGAGTTATCAACTGAAGAAATGTTGGTCTGGAACACCTTCACATGACTGCACTTGACTCTGAGCTCAAACTTTGAAATTTCCCAAAATTTCGAATTTTTCATCATTTTTGTCACTTTTCACCACTGTCCAACTGATTTCCCGTATAGGGATACGTTCGAAAAACACGAAAAAATTTGAAAAATCATTTTCGGGAATTTTTCATGAATTTTGTTAAAAAATAACGTCTTCAGCGCAAAAATAGATCTTTTGAATTTTTCAAATTTTTTCGTATTTTTCGAACGTAACCCTATACGTGAAGATAGTGGGTCAGTAGTGAAAACTGACAAAATTAGTGAAAAAATCGATATTTTGGGAAATTTCAAAGTTGAAGTCTAGGGTCAAATGCAGTCATGTGAAGGTGTTTCAGACCAACATTTCTTCAGTTGATCACTTTCTGATAACTCTTCATCCTGATTAGATAAGTGATAAGAAAGATGAGTGATAAGAAATAAATTTTACATGGATAAGTTGAGTTCCAGATGTTTAGAGGATAATGCAAAACAGTCAATAAGATGTTGTAACAACTGTATAAAATATAACCTCGCAAGATTATGCCTCAGGAACGTGTTTAGAAAATGTTTCATCTGAAAACTTGTTGAAAATCAGGTCACTTCAAGTTTTCATCGATTTTTTTGACAAACTTACAACAGGTTTAAAATTATGAAAAAAATTACACATGTACAACAAAATGCGGCCAATTTTATAAAAATAATGCCTTAATTTTATTTGTAATGAGAAGAAAATTAAAAATCTTCTAAAAAATTAATTAGTTTTTTCTAGTGCTTGAATTTTGTCGAAATACGTGCATACAATTTTTAAACATGCATATGGACACGTCTAATACCCCGGCAAAGAGAGCTCGCTCAACGTTGAGTTTGAAGAAAGTTATGATTTTTTGAAGTTTTCACCTACTCGAGACCACCAAAAATCAAGAAAAAATAAATTGTCAGTTCTGATTAGGGGTTTTGTTTGGGGACCTCCCAAGGGATCTACCATAATTTTTTGGATTTTTTCCGTGGCCATAAAAAAAGCTGTTCCCGACCCCTCCCCCAGAGTTGAGTCCTCTCGGAGAACGCGTCTTAACGCGTTTTTGGATAGCTTGACACAATTCTGGTAGCTTGACATGGTTTGGAGGCCTGGCGCATTTTTTGATCCTTGACGCACTTCTGGATCCCTGACGCATTTCTGGATCCCTGACGCATTTCTGGATCTCTGACGCGTTTCTGGATCCCTGATGCTTTTTGGGATCCCTAGCGCGTTTTTGGATCCCATGCGCTTTTTTGGATCCTTTGCGCTTTTTTGGATTTCTGGCGCTTTTCTGGATCCCTGGCGCATTTCTGGATAGATGCCGCTTTTCTAGATCCATGAAGTGTCAGGGGATCACTGGCGCTATTCTGGATTCTTGACGCATTTCCCGATCCCTTACTCCTTTCCAGCCACCTACTGCATCGGTTTCAACATCCGTATCACCTTCCTCACCCGTCACTTATCAGCTGAACTCGCTGCCCAACTCCTTATCATCCTTTGGGCCATACAATCACTCATATCAATGGTAGGTCTACTTATCAGTGTCCCCTTATCACCTCCTTATCAGGGCTTCTTGGTCTACTGGCAATTATACGGACACTTGGCGGAATTCCGTAAAAAGTTGGCACAATGCCAGGGATTCCAGGGATTGGCGAGTGAAAGAGGAAGGAAGTACGTGAGGGGTAGGTTATTGATTTTGTGATTATCGATTGATTTATTGATTGATTTTCCAGCCACTAATCGATGCTTCTATGTCACTGTTTTCTTGACTTGTACAGTAACCGCTGCCCTTGCAGCCAAGTATCATTTGGAGGAGAAACACACGGAATTTCAGGAGAAACAGAGTTATGTGAGTTGGTTGACGCAATTCTGGATACTTGGCGCTTTTCTGGATCCCTGGCGCTTTTCTCGATCCCTGGCGAAATCTTGACTCCATGGTGCATTCTTGGAGCCTTGACGCGTTTCTCGTGCCTTGGCGCTTTTCTTGATCCTTTGCGCTTTTCCCGCCCCTGGCGCAATGTTCGATCCTTGACGCATTTCCCGACTCTTGGCGCATTTCTCAATCCTTTGCGCTTTTCTCGATCCCTAGCGCTTTTCTGGATCCTTGGCGCAATGTTCAATCCCTGACGCATTTCTCGTGCTCTGGCGCTTTCCTCGATTCCTTGCGCTTTTCTCGATCCTTGGCGCATTTTCGGAACCCTGACACAATTCTCAATCCCTGGCGCAATGTTTGATCCTTGACGCTTTCCTTACTCCTTTGCGCTTTTCTCGATCCTTGCCGCCTTTCCGGAGCTTCGGCGCTTTTCTTGATCCCTGGCGCTTTTCTCGATTCCTTGACGCAATCCCTTTCCCATTTCCAGATCTTCTACTACCCTTGGCTCCGCCCCTTCTACACCCTTATCACCACTTATCTCTACATTGTCTTCAACATGACCCTCTTCGTCCTCATCCTCTACACCAATGCCACTTACCTCGAAATGCGCTACTTCAACGAAGAAATCTCCAATTTCGACGGATCCGGTGATAACGCCGCTGATAACCTTCTGGTCCATCTCGAGATCTACAGTAATCTCTGTTCGGTGATAAGACATTTGGATCTGATCTTCCGATTGTACACTTTTATCATGATCGTTATCACTATCCCATCAATGATTTTCACGTTGATGATGATGAATCACAGGATTCATTCGCTCGTGGACTTCTTCTTGTGTATGCCGACGATTGGCTTGTGTGCTTTTAGCTTTTTTGCAGTGACAATTGCTCCGGCAAGACTTCATGATGAGGTGAGTTTCTTATCAGTTTAAGGGTTTCAGAGGGTGAGATTAGTCCAAGAACGGGCCCAAAATCTTCATTTTGAGCCAAGATACGGTCATTTTACCGAAGGGGACTTTTTGTCGTAAGGTTTGGTGTTTTGTCCGCAAACACCTAGGGCTACAGTACCTCAACAACTTAATTTTTGTTGCCTATTTTCAAGTCTAAGACCTCTTTTTTAGTCCAAGAACGGGCTCAAAATCTTCATTTTGAGCTAAGTTATGCTCACCTGAAGATAGGCCACATTTTGTCGTAAGATCTCGTGCATTGCCCGCAGACACCTAGGGCTACAGTAGCCCATTCTCAACCAACAAATCCAAATTTTTTTGTGCTTATTTTCAAGTGTGAAACCTCTTTTTTAGTTCAAGAACAAGCTCAAAAGCTCTATTTTGAGCAAAGTTATGCTCACCTGAAGATATGGCACTTTTTGTCGAGATTTGATGTTTTGTCCGCAAACACCTAGGGCTACAGTAACCCAATCACAACCTTAACTGTCAAAATTTCATGTGCTCATTTTCGATACTATGAGCTCTTTTTTAGTCCAAGAACGGGCTCAAAATCTTCATTTTGAGCCGAGTTATGCTCACCTGAAGATGTGGCACTTTTTGTCGTAAGATCTGATGCATTGCCCGCAACCACCGCAACTACAGTAACCCATTTCCCTTCCAGATCTCCCGAACCAAAGGCTATTTGTGTCAGAACCGTACCATTTGGTTCCCGTACCGAAAACAAGTCTATCTCATCGGAAATACCCTCTGCTCCCACATGGAACAATTCGATTTGGGCGTTTCTGTCTGGGGATTCGCACTTTTGTCGCGGCCGCTCATTTTGGGGGTGATAAGGATTAAAAGATAAGTTTTTAAGTTACTGATTGCAGACCCTATCAGCTACCGCAATGATGCTATCACTACTGACCGAATTGGCTCCGAAGGCGGAGTTGCTCAATGAAGTTTGATTTGGTTTTGTGCATTTTGATTTATTTGCTTGTAACTCGAGAACCATGAAAGATAAAGAAAAGTTATCAACTGATAAAATAATCAGTATAAAATTTGCCACAACTTTTCAGTTGACAACTTTTTGCTAGCTCTAAAACTAGCCGAGATATCGATTGGTTTCTAAAAAGTCTCTAACATTTTTTTACAAATTTCAACATAACTTAGAAACCATGAGAGATGGCGAAAGATGATTAATTACAAACTTGATCAGCATAAAATTTGCAACAACTTATCAGTTGATTACTTGGTGATAACACTGATAACAGCCGAGATATCGATTGATTTCTAAAGAGTCACTGACATTTTTTTTACAAATTTCAACATAACTCAAGAACCATTGACGATAACAAGAAATGACCAATTACAAACTTAATCAGCATAAAATTTGCAACAACTTATCAGTTGATCACTTGGTGATAGCACTGATAACAGCCGAGATATCGATAAAACAAAAAATCAAAAAGTTATTTCTTGAACTCCTGGACAATCTTCCTTGTTACCAGAGCCTCCCGAAGTTGCATCCGATTCTTCAGAATCTCATTTTCGTTCACAAGCATGTCGTGGTCCATCGTGGTCCACCGACTCACCGCATACCGTCCTTCCAGCTCTTTCTTCTCTTTGTACAACTTTTCCAGTGTTCTCTCGTATTTTGAAATGTCAAACTTCAGAGAATTGAGCTTATCTTTCAATGGAAACGTATATACTCCCCAGACGAAAAAAACTATTTGATTATCATTGATAAGAATTGTTGCCAGTCGATTGTCCTTTCGAATGTCCATTGCGGGTTTTAGGTCGAGGATTTCGTCGGTAGAGAGGAGACTGGAAGATAAAATTTGATGAATTTTTTAAAAATTCATTTTCAGATATTTTTGAATTTCAGAAAATTTTTATAAATTATCTGAAAAATTAGAAAATTGAAAAATTGAAAAAAAAATTTTTAAGGATTTTTATTTATTTATTTTTTGAATTTGAGGTAATTTTCAGTTGGAAAAAAATTATGACTAATTGTGAATTTTAAAAAATTTTTTGAAAATTTTTTGAAAATTCAAAAAAATTTTTTTTTGTTTTTACTTTTTTTTTCTAAATTTCTGATAATTTTCTGCTGGAAAAAAATTTCTGAACATTTTGAAAAAAAATTGAAAAATTGTAAAAATATTTTTGAAAAATCAGAAATTCTGAAATTTTTTTTCCCAAAACTTTTTTTTCGATTTAAAATTTTTTCTGTAATTTTTCCATTTTTTTCAAATTTTCCTAAAGTTTTTCATCTTTAAAAAAATACTCTGAACTCCTGGAAAAATTCTAAAAAAATTCAAAAATTTTTGAAAAATCAGAATTTTGGAATTTTTCAAAAATTTTGCGAAAATTGTTCTTCCATTTTTTAGTTTTTTAATTTTTTTCAATGAATTTTTTTGTTCTATTTTTACAACATTTTCTTATCAATCTGATAATAAAAACTTCTGCTGGAAAATATATTTTTTCCAAGGTATTTTTTTTTAATTTCCCTTTTTTCTCAAAAAACTCACATTCCCGGATCCCTGACCTGTGAATCATATGGCTGTGCTTCCAATCCTTCCAACACCTTCTCCGGAACAATCTTCTGATTATCGCTGATAAGAAACTTGACCATTTTCAGCCGACACTCCCTCTTTGGCCGATATTTCCAGGCCTTGAGGAATTTGTGAAAATCTTCAGAAGTCAGATTATTGATTCCGAAGCTTCCAACTTGAAATTGCATTGTTTCCAGATTTTTTCCAGTTAAAAAACGGGCGTCTTCAAGGGTTATAGAGGTTCTGACATTCAAGTGAATCTGGAAAAAATTGAAAAATAAAAAAAAATGAAAAAAAATTTTTCTAAAATTTCACATTTTCAAAAAATCATCAAAAAATCAATTTCTCATCAAAAAATTGAAGTAAAAAAACCAATCGATAGAAAATTTGCTCCTCTACAACTTTGCAGTTGATAACTTTTTGCTATCTTCACTCCTTATCAAGTTATCACTAAAATCCCAGAGAGCTACTCAAAAACATGTTGGCAGGATTTCCCCAATCAAAAATTTTTTAGAGGGGAGATAACAGAAACTTATCAACTAGAAAGATGTAAAAAACACAATTTCCTATCAATTGGTATTTTTGAATGACTTACATAATCACTGACAAAGCTCTCATCCATCATTCCTTTCAAATACAACTCATCTTGACATTGGATCCCTTCCAGCACTCTTTGAATCGTTTTTCCCTTTATCAACGGCTTATCACCATTATCACCATCAAATTCCAATTTCAAACAAGTCGCGGCTTCAAGTGGAAGTGATAAGAGAAGCTTATCAGTGAACTCGGCGGCTTCAGGTCTCATAGTCATTGATAACTCGTCGGGTTTCGCTTGGAACACCTTACACACCAATTTCAGCATTTCCAGAAAGTTCCGCTCCAGATTCTTCTTATCACCAGAATATCGGTTAAACGTATGACGGTGATAATCAGTATCAACCTCCTTATCAGGGACTGGTGATAAGAAGTATAAAGTTGTTTCCGAAGAACCGTAGAACTCGGCTAGGGTGTAATTGATCACAAAGCTGTCACTCAGGTGATTAGCGAATTTCACTGATAACTGATAACTTCTGGGGACTACTTGAATGCTGAAAGTGGCTTCGTTTCGGATACATCCCGCCTCGACGGCTCGGTAGAAGCGATAGTTGTTGAGCGAGAGGAGGATTCTGCAAGTGAGAGATTTTTGAAGGCTGATAACTTGATAAGGAAGAGAGATGGAAGAAAGTTGTCAACTGATAAAATAATCAGGCAATGATAAGAAACATTTTGTCAGTTGACAACTTTTTTCTATCTCCCATTCTAACCAAGATATCGATTGATTTCTGGTTACCACTCAACATTTCAGCCTGATTTTTAGGATGACATGTTTTTCACGGAGTATAACTCAAGTAGGAGAAGAGATAGAGAAAAGTAATCAACTGATAAAATAATAAGCAAATGATAAGAAACAGTTTGTCAGTTGACAACTTTCTCCTATCTCTCATCCCAAGCGAGATATCGATCGATTTCTGGTCACCACTCAACATTTCAGCCTGATTTTCAGGATGACACTTTTTTCAAGGGTTATAACTCAAGTAGGACAAGATATAGGGAAAAGTGTTCAACTGATAAAATTATCAGCATATCAGAATCTAAATTTCTTTAGTTGACAACTGTTTTCTATCTATTCTCCCAACCGAGATATTGATTGATTTCTGGAAACCACTCAACATTTCAGTCTAATTTCAGGAAGACTTGTTTTTCAAGGTGTATAACTCAAGTAGGACAAAAGATAGCAAAAAGTGATCAACTGATAAAACTATCAGCATATTAAAATGTACATTTCATCAATTGACAACTTTTTTCTATCTCCTCTCCTAACCCACATAATCCCAATTTTCTAAAACACTCACGTCTCACAAACACCCAAATGTTTGCAAATCTCGGTCATCGGAATAAACGGACATTCGGAGAAGAAATCATCAAATGTGATTGTAGTACGGCTCATTTCTCTAAAAAAAAACGAAAAAATAGAGAAAATAGAGAGAAAAACACGAAAAAAGGAGAAAAACTGGGCAAATAGGGAGAAGAACAGGTGCACAGCAGGAGAGATCAGCTGGAGATGGCAATCTATTGATTTTCTTGGGAAACAAGGAAAAAATGGTTTTTTTTTCGATAGAGCACGATTGCTCTAGTCATTAAATTATCAGTTATCAGTGAGGTTATCAGTGAGCTATCTGTCTTGAACTCAACGAAATCTTGAGCAAAAACATGGAAAATTAGGGTTTTTTTGGCGGCAAAATAATGAAAGATTGAATTTTCAAAAATCGACCTACTGATAACTTTATCAGCTTATCAATTTGGGTCATTTTTGAGAAAGAACGATTTGAATAGGGCTAGTGCAATTGAACACAAAAGATTCTGAATGTCACGTCACAATGAGGGGGGTCATCCGTCACTTATAGTGCCGTAATTACAAATACATGGTCTTTTGGGATTATCTTATCAGTTGGGTGATAATCTTTTTTGTGACAAATGTGTGTAATGATTTAGGCCAGGGGAATAAAATTTATTTCGCAATCAGGTATGGAATGGAATTTTTTCAATGAAACCTATTATTGTCGCCCCGCGGCGAGTCACCTGGTGGGTCCCGCAACGAAAATGGTTTCTGGCTGAAATACGGCTTTTGGACAAGGTTTTGGCACTTTTTCAAATAAAAATGGGTGAAATGACATGAATTCAGTCATTTACAACCAAATTTCAGCAGTTTCCACCGATTTTCAGTGAAAATAAGGTGTTTTTGGTAAAAAACGGCAAAATACCCGAAAATGCATGTTTTTGTACTAAAAACTGGTGGAAACTGCTGAAATTTGGCTGAAAACGGTAGGATTCACCTAATTTTATCAATTTTCATCAGAAAAAGTCAAAAAACCTTGTCCAGAGGCCGTATTACAGCCAGAAACCATTTTCGTGGCGAGACTCACCAGGTAACAATAATAGATTTTTGAAAAATTTTTTTTCAGTTTTTTTTTGATTTCTAGCTTACAATTTGAGCCATTTTTGGTCAAATTCTGGAAAAATTTTATTTTAAAAAATCTGTAAAATTTTTTTTTCAATTTTGGACCAAAAATGGCGTCTTTATGCGTTTAGAACTTTTAAGTTGTTAGGAACTCAAAAAACAAATCAATCCGTATCTCTTATCACTTTATTTCTAATCAGTTTGAGGTAGAGCTCAAACGGAGCTTTTGTTCCTAGAGAAGTATCCCATAAAAAGTTTGAGTTGTGTGATAAGTTATATCACTGATAACCTCAAAGAAGATTTTTTCGCATTCTGAAATAAATTTTTCAAGATAGATAAAGATGTTTCAATCAACTTTTTAGTTGAACAAAAATTCTGAACAATTTTTTGAAATGGAGAATAAAATCGTCAAAAAATAAAATTTCGGTAGAGCGCATTTGCAAGGGATTTATAAGTTTGAGCTTCTAGAAAACCATCAAGAATAATTTTTATCGCTTTTAAATAAATTTTTTATGTTAGATACAAATGTCAAATATATATTTGTAGTTGAACAAAATTACTGAAAAATTTTTCGAAATGGAGAAAAAAATCGTCGAAAAAATCAAAATGAAAAGTTCGGTAGAGCGCATTTGAAAAAGGGTGTATATGTTTGACTTGATAGATTGATGAAGTTGGAACTGAAATAAGATGGGAAAGAGGGGAGATGGGAGGAAGTGGCTGACTGATAAGATATGCGGGTAATCAAGCTCTACAACTTATCAGTTGATAACTTTTTGCTATCTTTTATCAGTCTTGAGTTATCAGCAGAAATCGTCTCATTTTTTAGAATGCTGATAGCTCACGACCGATAAGAGATATCAAAAAGTGATCAACTGCAAACTTAAAATCAAAAATTAAAATCAGCACTACATTCTCTACAAGTTATCAGTTTATCACTACTTGCTATCACCTACAGTAACCCAGATATCAACTCTCCAAGCTCCATGAAACCTGAGTCTGGCAATCTCTGCGCATCTAGTAATTACATTCCTCATATTCCCACCATTCCCTTCATAATCTGTCCTGTGTGCCACACCAGCATTCATTTGCATACACAATGTCTCCTTCTTCTTCTTCTTCTCCGATGACCTTCGACGATTTCTTCAAAAATCTACCGATTCTTGCATTTTCTGAAGTTTGCAAGCATGTCCCATTGGTTCCTCTGTGAGTTTTTCATACTTATTCCTTCATTTATTTCTCTTTCAGAACTGCATTGTTGCTAAACGATGAAAAATGGGAAATTGCAATTTCCAGATGTTCGACAAATATTCGACAAGAATCGATAGTTGATATATCTGGTAGAGAGGGGGTTTTTACTCTGAAAATGGACTTGCAGAATGGAAATGAATATGATTTTTGTTGCAAAGAAGGAACGGATGAGGAAATCGTTACAAGGTGGGTGTTGCGAGAAAATCAATATGTACCAGGTGTCCCCCGCCCGTTAGTGTCTTCAGAATCCGTGCGGAAGGCATCAATAGAGATTTGAGGCTTTAGAATCTTTTAATCTTTTAGAAAGCTTCAGAAGTTCAAAACTGACATATTATTGTCATCTCCCGACGAGTCACCTGTTGGGTCTCGCCACGAAAATAGTTTCAGGCTGAAATACGGCTTCTAGACAATATTTTGACACTTTTTCTGATAAAAATGGGTGAATTCAAACATTTCCAACCAAATTCCAGCAGTTTCCTGAGATAATTGGGAAAAATTCGGTGTTCTTGGGAAACAGCGTCAAAATACCCAAAAAAGCATGTTTTTGTACAGAAAATTGGTGGAAACTGATTGAATTCTTGTTATTTCACCCGTTTTCATCATAAAAAGTGTCAAAACCTTGTCCAGAAGCCGTATTTCAGCCAGAAACCATTTTCGTGGCGAGACCCACCAGGTGACTCGCCGCGGGACAAAGCGTTTTTAGAAATGAGCATGGGAAAACAGGCCTGAAACGCTCAACTTTGGTCGATCCGTTGCTGAGAAAACTAGATTAAAAAAAATATTTTTTGCAGCTCAACGAGCCTTCATTTTCACTCAAATTCCTCGAAAACAGTCCAAAATACTTTCTCCAAACTGCTGCTGGTCCTTCTGAAAATGCATCCTCCGACCTACAAATTTATCAATGTCAACACCGAATTGCGATCTGAATCTGATTTTGTTTATCACTTGTTATCACGGATTCCGAAAGGAAATGCGAAATGCGTGGACGTCCGGAGCAGTGGACACAAAGTGGGCAAAGAGGATTATTTGAAGTTTGTGAAGAACATTTCGGCTCAAGTGGCCATGGAGTCGAGAGTGGAATTGGAGGGAGAAGTCGAGAAGAGAGAAGATGTACGGTTCTTTTGGTTCTATTGGGTCTCGCCACGAAAATGGTTTCTGGCTGAAACACGGCTTATGGACAAGGTTTTGACACTTTTCATGATGAAAATGGGTGAAAAGGCATGAATTCAATCGATTTCGATAAATTTCCAGCAATTTTGACCAATTTTCAGTGCAAATACATGCATATTTCGGGTATTTTGACGCCTCTTTCCCAAGAACACTCAGTTTTCTCAAATTATCGGTGGAAGCCGCTGGGATTCGGTTAGAAATGGTTGAAATTACGTGATTTTAGCTGATTTAATCAGAAAAGTGTCAAAATCTTGTCCAAAAGTCGTAGTTCAGCTAGGAATCATTCTCGTGGCGAGACCCATCACGTAAATGCGTACTTTGGCGAATGGCGACGGCCCACGGGTCTCGAAGCGAAAGGAATACGCATTCCGTGCTGCGCCTTTAAGCAAACTACTATCGTTGCCACTCAAAACTTCAATCTCGCATTCAAAATTTCAAATTGGCGCGCAGAGAAAACTACAGTAAGACTTGCATTTTTCACTAATTTTCGAGTCAGCTATTGAATTCCTCATGTTTCCCGACAGGAATCTCACGAAAACTGTTCGAAAAACTAAAAAATAGCCGAAAAACACTGAAAAATGCCCGTCTTACTGTAGTTTTCGCTGCGAGATATCCTAAGCGCCAATTTGAATTCATCGCTTCGAGACCTTCTCTACTTTCTTTTTTCAGATACTTCTCCTCTCCAGAAGCTACATGGAAATCGACGATGCGCGGTTCATGTCGCACGAAACAATGAAATCTTTGAATTGTGAAAGCGGCGATTTCTATAAGAGTCTTCTGAATTCAGAAGACTTTCGCGAGTTTTTGAAGAGTTGGAAGATGGGAAATAATGAGAATTTGGAGAAATGGCATTTCACTATCAGTGATGATCAGAGTGTTGATATCGAGGAGATTGTGAAGGGAATGGATGCGAAACCATGGGATCCAGCGGTCAGGGATCGCGTTTTGATGTAAGTGGGCAGCGTTATCATTTTATCATTGTATCATCTCCGATCACGTTTTCCTGTCTTCACTCTGACAAGGGAAGTCCGTTTTCTCCCAAGCCTATTTGCAGTTTTTATTACATGAATCGATAGATCTCGACGCGCTGAGAAACATTGCAGTTGAAAATTTTTGCCGAATGAGGCTCCTAAGGCCGCTACGGGAGCCGGAAAGGGCCTGAAAGCCCTATTTTACCCCCTTTTAGGCCTATTTTGAGGAGGTTTCTGATACTTTTCTGAGGTTCTAACAACGTGAATATACTAAACACATCAAATACTAACTATTTGAGCCATTCTCGGTCAAGTTCTGAGAAAACATTTTTTTTAGGTAGGTGTACGAGCAAGTTCAAAAATTTTTCAAAAAAAATTTTTTTTTCAGAACTTGACCCAGAATGGCTAGTTAGTATTTGATGTGTTTAGTATTTTCATGTTGTTAGAACTCCAGAAAAGTATCAGAAACCTCCTCAAAATAGGCCTAAAAGGGGGTAAAATAGGGCTTTCAGGCCTTTTCCGAAGCCCGTAGCGGCCTTAGGAGGCTCATTCGGCAAAAATTTCAATAAAAAACTGCAAATAGGCTTGGTAAATTTTGGACTTCGGACCCGGATCCTTGTCAAACTACACGAGATACACTGTAAATTGTACACTGTAAATTTTTAGAAAGACTCTGGATTTTACTGATAACTTGATAAGTAGTGAAGATATCAAAAAGTGATCAACTACAAAGTTGTAGAAGAGCAAATTTCCTATCGATTCGTTTTTTTACTTTGATTTTTTGATGAGAAATTGATTTTTTATGATTTTTTGAAAATTTAAAATTTTTGAAAAAAAAAAAATTTTTTTCCAATTTTTTTTTCTGCAACTTTATTTTTTTTGGAATTTGTCAATTCTTTTGGTTTTAGAGAGGAAGAAGAACACCACTTCGGTTATATGTTTCACTGGGACATGAAAAACGGACTGGACATAGTGAATATCAACGGAAAACTGGGAACGATATGTCTAATCGATAAAGTATTGATTTTTGGAATTTGGAAAAGACGGTTTCCAATGAGATATTATGAAGGCGAGTGGAACGATCAGTTGGCAAGGTGTGAGGCGGGAGTTCAAAGAAAAAAGGGACAGAAAATGGAGTATGAGAGGAGATTGGAAGAGGGGGGAGTGGTTGATAAGCAACTGATTTCTTGGATTGATGAGGACATTTCGCGTGAAGAAAAGTGGATCGAAACGTTCAAAGGATATCTGGATATGATGAATAACGAGTGGAGATGATCACAATTATTGATTTATTGATTTTCATTGAACATTTTTTCTCCGATTTTTTTCTCCGTTTCAAACAATTTTTCAGTAATTTTGTTCAACTACAAATATTTTTTTGACACTTGTATCTAACATAAAAAATTTATTTAAATATCCAAAAAATTAAATCCATTTTCGTTGGGGGAAGCAGAAATGGGGAAGTAATAAGAAAAAAATTAAAATGAAAATTTGGGCAGAGGTTCCCCGCATAGTACAATTACGGAGATCTGGGCCTTGATTGGAAATTTCAAGTTTTACTTCAATTTTCGCTTCAGGACCTAGATAACCGTAATTGTGAATGAAATGTTGAAAATGAATACCCAAGAGTCTGTGTTCCGGGCCTTTCCAGCCTAAAAGCCCAAAAACCCCGAACCCACCGCAATGGCCTGTGCCAAATGGGTCGCCTGGAAGCCTGTACTCAAATACGACGATAAAATCGCAGAAACCGAAAAGTCATCCTTGTCGACAAGGGAATTGAAGTCGAATCCACGGATCTGAATGGATCCATCGGGAACCTGACACGACTTGACCAGAACTGCCCCTTGGGCCAAGACAATGTCCTCTTGGGATGCTCCTGGAGCAGAAGATGAGGACATTTTTGGAGATGGGCTGGAAGAATGAGGATTTGATAAGGATAGTGAGATAAGAGTGATTAGGGCGATGTGATGGATTGAATTAGACCCCGTAGGGTTTCCAAACAAATATTTTGCATTATTCTAAAATTCTGTGTGCATCTGGAGCATAGGCTATTGTGAAGATTGATAAAAAACTCGAAAGAATTGTGAAAATTTAAATATCCAAAAAGTTTTTCTCAAAAACTGATAATTTTGGAGGACAGTGTTTATGAATTATCATATCAAGGTTTTAGCAGAGTAGAACGAGCTGACGGTGGGAAAAATGGGATCACACGTATTTTACGAAGTAGAATAGCAAAAAAAATTGGAAAAAATGAGTAAGTTTCACTTTTTTCCTGTCAAGATCAAGCAGAAGTTAGGGAGAAGTCGTTTGAAAATTGGGGCGACAAAACTCTTCCGTTATGCAAAAGCTAGGCCACGGAGCAGTGTCTAGATAACGGATAAGGTGATAGGGACTGTGCTGGGTATTCTATTCAAATCGCACATTATTAATAATATTTATCTTACAGAAGAAAAGCTCCAAGAGCTCATTTTGAGAGCTAGAAGTCCTTCAGAAGTCAGAAAATGACAGATCGCGAAGGATAAAAGGCAGCAAGCTGAAGACGTCGAGGAGACGTGAAAACAAGGTAAGTGCCTTGTGAACTTATGGAGAAGAATAAATATATTATTTAAAAAAATAGAAGCACCATCTGCATCTTTTGGATAATCTCAAAAAGCAATTCATAAAAAATAATTTATTAAAAAAAAATTTTTTTTCAAAAAATTAATTTTAAACATTTTTGTCAGGTTTCCTGTTGTGGAAATCGTAGTTAATAATTTATTAATTTATAATATGCAATAATCAGCCGTCATGTTATCCAGATCTGGCTCAAAACTCCATTTCCATTTGAAAAAGTCTGAAAAATCGCGAAAATCGTGGCAAGACGGATTCTCGCTCCAGATTCCCAAAAATTTTTTTTGTAAGCAGAACGTTGTACACTGACCTCAAGAAAGGTCCAAATTATGTTTTTCTGCTCACTCCGAAGCATTACGAAGTTCCGACAGCTTTTGGGAACCCTAGCGAATGAGAGCTTTTCGGGTGGCCAGGGGCGGGAGTTGGAGGGTAGAAGCATTTATTTCTGTTCGAATGAGCTGTTGTGACAAATTTTGGGACTTTACACGTGCTGGACACGTCTGATATCTCTCCTGTACCAATCCGAAATCTGAAAACTCTAAAAAATCGGGTCACGTGGGAAACAGAGAAAAAGAGAACGAATCAAAACTTTTATTGCGTGAAACAGTTTATTGGAATTCGAATTCTAAGACAGGAGCTGATTAGAAAATGACTGACTGGAAAGAATTATTCTCGGCAAATTGTCAGTTTATCACATTTTGCTGTACCTACAGTAGCCCAGATATCGATTGATGGCTTATCAGTGGAACAGTGGGAAAAAGTGATAAAAGATTGGAAATGTTGGCCAGATGAGCCAAGTGATATAGTGATATGATTGTAAAAAGTGGGAACAGATAGCTTATCAGTTGCTGATACAAGGATGGATTTGTCGTAGTAGTTGATAAAGTCCGAACTGAAATAAGTCAACTGGTAAGGTATGCGAGCTATCAAGTTCTACAACTTTTCAGTTGATCACTAATTTCCACCTCTTATCAGTCCTGAGTGTGTTCTAGAATAACCCAGATCTTGAATGTCATTGTAGAATGCTGATAAGAAAAAACAACTTGATAAGTATACCTATCAGTTTGTCACTATCTGCTATCACCTACAGTAACCCCCAAAAACTAAATATCAGTTTCATGAACCCAAAAATGTTCTATTTACCATGATCACTTGAGCTTCCTCAAATTGTCCAGGTACTCTTGCACGTCATCGATCCACTTCTGCTGATCAATAATGTCCTCTTCGCACTTCTTCTTATCACTTATCAACTCCTCATTCTCCTTATCACCTTCCAGCTTCTTTTCCACTTCCTCCAGCTTCTTTTGTAACTCTTCCATTTTTTCAGTCTCCTTTCAAGGACCGGCATATAACCGTTTTCCTGTCTGATTATCGGAAAACGATGTTCCCAAATGATAAAAAGCAACTGATTATCAGTCAACCGGATTGTTCCCAACGCTCCGCCCACATTCTCCAGGTCAAGATCATCTTTGAAATCGAGCACTTTGTCCGGATCGAAAGTGTATTGCCAACTGAAAACATACTGATAACCCTGATAAGCCCCTTATCACTCACAGAACCCGATCCCTAACAGTCGGGTCCCAGGGTCTTGCATCCAATCCTTCCAGAACCTCCTCCAAATCAATCCGCTGATTATCACTGATAGCAAATCTGACTTCTCTCAATCGGCTCGCCTCATTGATAGCTCGGTATTCCTTCCAGTCTTTGAGGAATGCATTGAAATCTTGAGAAGTGAAAGTGTTGATTCCGAATTCTCCCTCTCGAAATTTCATGTTCAACAGATTGTTTCGGCTCAGAAATCTGGCATCTTTGCATTTGACAGCCCAGCACGCTTTCAGGTTCATCTGAAATATTGAATTCTGAAGCATTCGGGAAGATTCGGGAAGATTCTGAAGACACTAACTGGGAATCTAACCTTCAGAATACCTCTACAAGCTTCAGAAGTTCAATTGTGTCTTCAGAATGATTCTGAAAGCTTCTGAAGCATTCGGGAAGATTCTGAAGCCACAGAGTGATTTCAAAGAGGCTTCTGGACACTTCTGGAAGATTCTGAACCCCCAAATCTTCATAGGAAACTTCTGAAGACACTAACTGGAAATCCATACCTTCAGAATACCTCCACGAGCTTCAGAAGATCTTCAGAATGCTTCTGATGGAATCTGAAGTTTTCAGTGCTATTCTGGAGACTTTTGAAGCTTCTAAAGGCTTCGTACGGATTCTGGACACTTTGAGATTTTTGCTAATGAATCTAGACTTTTTGAACTTCATTTTTGCCAGTTACGCCTTGCTTCTGAAGCATTCTGGAGGCATCTGGGCACTTCTGAAAGGTTCTGGAGCCCCAAAAGCTCTGTTGAAGACTTCTGAAGACACTAACTGGAAATCTAGACCTCCAGAATACCTCCACGAGCTTCAGAAGATCAAAAATGTCTTCAGAATGATTCTGGAAGCTTCTGAAGCATTCTGGAAGATTCTGAAGCCCCAAAGCTCCGTACGGATTCTGAGGACAAAAGCTGAGAATATAGACCTTCAGAATACCTCTACGAGCTTCAGAAGATGTTCAGAATGCTTCTGGAGTCTTCTCCCTCACCTTATCACTTGCAAACACTTGATCCAACTCCAATCCAATAAAAACATGATTGTAGAACGCTGTCCTCTCCAACAACTGTCTTATTGTCTCCCCCTTCATCACCACTTCTTCTCCTTTTATCTCGAACCAATACCCCTCTCCAGACGGTATCAAAGATATCAGTTTATCAGTGAAATCCAAAGATTCGCCAGTTGCAGTGAGAGATATCGTGTCAGTAGTCGGACGGAACACTTTGCACATGAACTCCATCACTTCCACACACTTTTCATGCAGATTTTCCAGTTTTTCAGTGTAGATTTGGAACGAGTAAGGGTAGAAGAAGAAGGAGGGAGATCGGTTGTGCCATTGGCCCACTGGAGACATACCACAATCCAGTTCACCGCCGAAATCACAAAAGTTTTGCAAACTTATCGTGAAATGTTCGGTTTTTGCGTTCAGCAACTTCATAGTAAAAGCACAAGAGTTTGATTCGGTGTGGATGGCTAGATGTGCTCCGAGGTGACTTCTCGAGCCACTTTGCTCTATGGCCCGCTCCCATCTTTCAGAGATTAGGAAACAGGAGATTCTGAGAAAAAGAGAAGGGGATATTGGGATTCAGAAGGCAAAACTCACACTTGAATCGGTCGCAGATGCTTACAAACGTCAATCATTGGAACAAAAGGGAGATTCTCGAAAAATGTATCGAAATTCATGGCTGAAAGAGATTTTATTGAATGTGTAAAATTTGAATTTGTAATGGAAACAAATCAGAAAGAATTATTTTAAAGGCAAAAATTGAGAATGTGTTCCTATTGGAGTAGAAGAACCGAATGGGTCTCGAGACGGAATGAGAGACATGTCTTCTTCTACCAACCCGACCGTCGTTTGAGCAAACAAGATGGCGAGAGGCGGTTTGGGAAGAACCCGATTCGGCTGAAGGTCATTTGGAACCAGGCAAACTCTTCACGAATGGAATTGTTGGGAAATGTCGGAAAATCCGGGCATACGGTACCGATTGAACGAGAAGAATCGCAACTTTCCAATTTGTTTCAAAAGGAGAGTTGATATCTGGGTTACTGTAGGTGATAGCGAGTTGTGATCAACTAATATGTTGTAGAGAATGTTGTGCTGGTCAAGTTTGCAGTTGATCACTTTTTGCTAACTCTTATCAATCGTGAGTTATCAGCATCCTACAAAATTACAACATTCTACAAAAGGGCCCTTCCCAAACCGCTGAACACGCCTCTCGCTATATTATTTGCTCAAGCGACGGACGGGTTGGTAGAAGACATGTCTCTCATTCCGTCTCGAGACCCATTCCGTTCTGCTACTCCAATAGGAACACATTCTCAATTCTTGCCTTTAAAAGAATTCTTTTTGATTTCTGCCCATTACAAATTCAAATTTTACACTTTCATCAGAAAACCTATTCAAAATGTTGGAAAATCTCATTTCTCTTCCAGCCATGAATTTCGATACATTTTTCGAGAATCTCCCTTTTGTTCCAATGATTGACGTTTGTAAGCATCTGCGACCGATTCAAGTGTGAGTTTTGCCTTCTGAATCCCAATATCCCCTTCTCTTTTTCTCAGAATCTCCTGTTTCCTAATCTCTGAAAGATGGGAGCGGGCCATAGAGCAAAGTGGCTCGAGAAGTCACCTCGGAGCACATCTAGCCATCCACACCGAATCAAACTCTTGTGCTTTTACTATGAAGTTGCTGAACGCCAAAACCGAACATTTTACGATAAGTTTGCAAAACTTTTGTGATTTCGGCGGTGAACTGGATTGCGGTATGTCTCCAGTGGGCCAATGGCACAACCGATCTCCCTCCTTCTACTTCAACCCTTACTCGTTCCAAATCTACACTGAAAAACTGGAAAATGTGCATGAAAAGTGTGTGGAAGTGATGAAGTTCATGCGCAAAGTGTTCCGTCCGACTACTGACACGATATCTCTCACTGCAACTGGAGAATCTTTGGATTTCACTGATAAACTGATATCTTTGATACCGTCTGGAGAGGGGTATTGGTTCGAGATAAAAGGAGAAGAAGTGGTGATGAAGGGGGAGACGATACGACAGTTGTTGGAGAGGACAGCGTTCTACAATCATGTTTTTATTGGATTGGAGTTGGATCAAGTGTTTGCAAGTGAGAAGGTGAGGGAGAAGACTTCAGAAGCATTCTGAACATCATCTGAAGCTCGGGGAGGTATTCTGAAGTCTTCACAAGTTTTCCATAGAGATTTAGGGCTTCAGAATCTTCCAGAATGCTTCAGAAGCTTTCAGAATCAGTCTGAAGACACTTTTGATCTTATGAAAGTCGTGGAGGTATTCTGAAGGATTATATTTTTAGTTACAGCCTTCAGAAAGCTTCAACAGAGCTTTTGGGGCTTCGAATCCTTCAGATTGCTTCAGAAGCAAGGCGTTATTGACAAAAATGAAGTTCAAAAAGCCTAGATTTACACAAATAGCTCAGATGTGAAAGTATTTTGAATCCGTACAGAGCTTTCAGAAGCTTCAAAAGGTTCCAGAAGTGCACTTGAAACTTCAGATTCCATCAGAAGCATTCTGAAGATTTTCTGAAGCTCGTGGAGGTATTTTGAACATCTAGATTCCCAGTTAGTGTCTTCAGAAGTTTTCCATAGAGATTTGGGGGTTCATAACCTTTCAGAAGTGTCCAGAAGCCTCTTGGAAATCACTCTGAGGCTTCAAAATTCTCCAGAATACTTCAGAAGCTTTCAGAATCATTCTGAAGGCACTTTTGATCTTCTGAAGCTTGTAGAGGTATTCTGAAAGTCTATATTTTCATTTGGTGTCTTCAGAACCTTCCAGAATGCTTCAGAAGCTTTCATTCAATTTTCCAGATGAACCTGAAAGCGTGCTGGGCTGTCAAATGCAAAGATGCCAGATTTCTGAGCCGAAACAATCTGTTGAACATGAAATTTCAACAGGGAGAATTCGGAACCAACACTTTCACTTCTCAAGATTTCAATGCATTCCTCAAAGACTGGAAGGAATACCGAGCTATCAATGAGGCGAGCCGATTGAGAGAAGTCAGATTTGCTATCAGTGATAATCAGCAGATTGATTTGGAGGAGGTTCTGGAAGGATTGGATGCAAGACCCTGGGACCCGACGGTTAGGGATCGGGTTCTGTGAGTGATAAGGGGCTTATCAGGGTTATTTTATCAGTATGTTTTCAGTTGGCAATACACGTTCGATCCGGATAAAGTGCTCGATTTCAAAGATGATCTTGACCTGGAGAATGTGGGCGGAGCGTTGGGAACAATCCGGTTGACTGATAATCAGTTGCTTTTTATCATTTGGGAACATCGTTTTCCGATAATCAGACAGGAAACCCGCTCTGTGGAGGTCCTCGAAGCGAGAAAGAAAAGACTTGAAGAGTATCAAAAGAAGCTGGAAGAGGTGGAGAAGAAGCTGGAAGGTGATAAGGAGAATGAGGAGTTGATAAGTGATAAGAAGAAGTATGAAGAGAAAATTATTGATCAGCAGGAATGGGTCGATGACGAGCAAGAGTACCTGGACAATTTGAGGAAGCTCAAATAATCATGGTAAATAGAACATTTTTGGGTTCATGTAACTGATATTTAGTTTTTGAAGGATTACTGTAGGTGATAGCAGATAGTGACAAACTGATAAGTATGCTTATCAAGTTGTTTTTTCTTATCAGCATTCTACAATGACATTCAAGATCTGGGTTATTCTAGAACACTGATAAGAGGTGGAAATTAGTGATCATGTGAAAAGTTGTAGAACTTGATAGCTCGCATTCCTTATCAGTTGACACCTTCTCTCTATCTTCACTTATTTTCAAATTATTTCAGTTTGGACTTTATCAACTACTACTCCAAATGCATCCTTGTATCAGCAACTGATAAGCTATCTGTTCCCACTTTTAACAATCATATCACTATATCACTTGGCTCATCTGAACCACATTTCCAATCTTTTATCACTGTTTCCCACTGTTCCACTGATAAGCCATCAATCGATATCTGGGCTACTGTAGGTACAGCAAAATGTGATAAACTGACAATTTGCCGAGAATAATTCTTTCCATTCAGTCATTTTCTAATCATCTCTTATCTTCGAATTCGAATTTCAATAAACTGTTTCACGCAATAAAAGTTTTGATTTGTTCTCTTTTTCTCTGTTTCCCACGTGACCCTTTTTCAATCAACTCAAAAAGCAAAGCTCTTCTCAACACCGTGAAATTGTTATCACGTGAATATTCTGAAAAGGAGATAAGATCTGCCCTAGGGCACGTGACGTGGCTGACCCGTGACGTCAAAACCTCCAAATCAGTCTCTCCCCCTATCAGTGAGAGGATCACAAAGTCCAATCAGTTCTCGCTTCTTCTCTGCTCTTGGCTGGTCGGCCTTCTCTCCTCCAGCTCCTCTCCAGGCTGCCGAATCGATGGATCAGGTATTCTTTCAGGGTAGAGTGGGGCGGCGGCTCTTTTGATCTTATCACTTGCTGATAAGAATCCCGTTTGAAGCTGCTCAACTCTGCCCTGATTATCAACTTCAGGTGCCCCAAGGGTTAGAGTGAGATGATAGAGTGATAAGATAATGATAAGAAAATCAACAATCAAAATTTTGGGAAGGGAGGTGAATGGAAAATTGGAGAAAATTTGAATTTTCGAAAAGAACCTAAACCTAGGGCTGTAATCCAAATTCAAATTGTAGTCAAAAATTCAATATTTTTTAGAAAAAAGCAAGACATTCCACTTTTCATTTGTTTTCCAAGAAATTTTGAAGTTTCCAAGAAAAATCAATGAATGGAAAGAACATTTTGAATTTTAAAAAAAAGATACGAGTCATGGAAATGTTCAACTATTGATTTTATGTTTTTTTGTTCCTAACGAAGTTTTCGAACAATGCGTTTTGAAAAGACGTCGTGGTCTGAATTGTTTGAAAAATTTCAATTTTTAGAGATAAAGATATTTTTGAACGTCCAGTTTCTGAAGTTTGCATTAGAAAAAAACGGCGCGGCGGCTGCCCCAAAACCCCCAACTTGTGTGTCTTCGTGTGGGAGTACTAATGGACCGATTTGGCTGGATTTTAGGTTTTCCATTAGATAATTCACTCCTCTACAAAGTATTCTCGTCAGAACATAACAATGTTCGGATGGTTCTCGCGAAATAGCTCGAAAACTGAAAAAAGTCTTGAAAATTTCACAAAAATGCAGCCGAATCTGCGTTTTCGTTTTCGAGCTATTTCGCGACAACCACACGAACAATGTTATGTTCTGACTAGAATACTTTGTAGAGGAGTGAATTATCTAATGGAAAACCTAAATTCCAGCCAAATCGGTCTATTAATACTCCCACACGAAGACACAAGTTGGGGGTTTTAGCCGCCGCGCCGACCGAAACCATTTCGAAGTGCCACTTCGTTTGACTTCTATAATATTTAGTGATAAGAGAATTTGATTACTGATAAATGGTCACTATTCATAAACTTTTGGAAGAACCTACATGGAAAATAGAGAAATTCAACTTATTCTTGAGAAACACTAAAACTCATTATTATAGTTGCATCTGCAAGTTGACACTCACATTCGAAAATTCAAATTGGCGCGCGCGATATCTCGTAGCGACAGCTACAGTAAGACTTGCATTTTTCAGTGTTTTCTGGCTAGTTTCGAGTTTCTGGACTGTTTTTGGATTAATTATTGCATATTTCGCATTTTCTGCCAACAATTTACACGAAACAGCCCAAAAACACTGAAAATTGAACGTCTTACTGTAGTGCGCGCCAATTTGAATTTTTGAATGCGAATGGCAACTTTCAGATGCAACGATAATAATAAAAACTTACTTTGAAGCGATTCAATTTTCAGATATTGATTTTTTCTTGCAAATTTCTCAAAATTTGTCCTAAAAATCAATATATGAAAACATTTGCAAAAATCTGGAATCGAGCTCGTTTTGCGCGTGAATTTATAAAAATTGCGCCTTTTTTTGTGAAAAACCCTCAAAATCACATGTAAAAACTCATTCCAAAACGAATATCGCCGAAAATCAATAATTGGAATTGTTCAGGGAATCGATAGAAATCGATAGGATTGACGTGAAATATCTGAAAAGTTTCATGTTCAGATTCCATTTTTGAGCCTCTAATCAGCAGACGAATCATCGAATTTCTCACGAAAAAAAGAGAAATTGATCTGAAAAGCTGGTGAAATTCTGTTTTGAAAAGTTCATGTTCACCATTCCCAAATTTGCCAGAAATCTTGTAAAAATTGAGTGACCACTGTTTCTCGCTGAAAACATCCATTTTTCCATTCCTGACAGCGTTCTGCTTCCCGAAATAACCCAAAATGACGCTGGGATACTGTAGATTACTGTAGCTCTTGAATTCTGGTGTCACGTGAAAAATGACTGTGTGAAAGTGTTCCGTTTGTTCACAATACCCAAATTTTCTGATTCTCCTGAAAAATTCATGCCGAAACCTCTTTTCTGACAGAATCTGGACTCTATAGGTCACTGAAGCTTATCAGTGATTCAAATATTGATAACGGAGACTCTTGTTATCAAAGCAGTGATAAATATCTGTTCTCAAAAGTCCATTTTCAAATTTCCCACATTTTTCATCACTGAATCCAATCTCCACTTCCTGCCAGTCATGTGGCTTTTGGATCACAGTATCTAGCGAACTCTGCAATATTGATTAGGAAAATCAGTTGTTATCACTGATCACTCTTTTCAAATCAGCTTCCCAAAAAAGTTTCGAGCACAGATTCAATTTTTTAAAAATGTAATGGCCCAATAGTTTCTCCTCACCCTCCCCTTTTTGACAGATGCAAGTGACAAAACAGTTATGAATGTTCTAGAGTGGAAAATGTGCTATCAGGGCTCGAACCCGGGCCGGGTGGGTACCAGCCCTCCATTCTGGCACGGCGCCACCGGTGTACAGTCCGGCGCCCGTGTCCGATGCCAAGACATGCTCGGCTCCTCACGGGATCTCGGTCGACAGGGCGCCACTCGGCTTGGTCGACAAGAGAGACGCAGACAGCACTGGAGAGACGCAGACTGCTGAGTGGAAACCGCATCGCGCCGCGAAATTGAATTTCGAAATTATTATTTCTTCACCGAAATGGCCGTAGCTCCGCGGAGAGTTCACCTTTTTCGAAAATTCAAAATGTATTTTCTTTCTAAATTTCCCCCAGATACTTGACAGCCGACAATCGCCGAAAATACCAGCCGAACGGATAATGCAATGGAAAAATCCGATTTTTCGATGAAAAATCGACTTTTTCGTCGATTCCATGCCAACCTGGTGTGCTTTTGGAAAAACTATTGGTAAGTCGGTTTCTTTTCCTCTTTTTAGAAACAAGAGACAAGGATTTGGCCAATTTTTGGAAGAAACGACGGAAAACGAAAGCTCACGAAACCAGCTTTTTGGAGTGATCAGCGATGGGAATTGCGGATTTCGAGACGAATGGACTCAAGAAATGGGCTCGAAACCCTCCAAATCGCTGGAGAAATATTGGAAAAAAAATCGGAAAAATTGCACTGTCAAAAAATTCAGAAAAAAAAATTTTTTTTTCACAAATTTTTGAAAAAATCATCAAAAATCCACAATTTTTTGGAAAAAAATTAATTTTTCATTCTTTTCTGACAGAATTTCCTTTCAATTTGCGGAAACGTTGAAATTTACGTGTCCCGTTGTCCAAAAAAATTTTGGAAAAAAAATTTGGAAAAAAATTTTTTTTTTGAAAAATTGTGAAAATAGGTGATTTTTTTCAAAAATTTTTGTGCCATCTCGGCTCTTTTTCGACAGAATGTTCCAAAATTTTGCACAGACGTTGTCTGGGTGTTAACAATGACTATTTTATCCAATCTGGCAAAAAATCTTTTTTTGGTGTGTCCGAGACACCCGTCTGCCTGATCCATAGTGCTGGAGCCACCCGGAATGGATGGGGCTCGTGGTTGATACACAGACGTTCCAATGATTCAAAATGAAACTTTTTATGAAGAAACTAGATAAAAGAACGTATTTTTGTGAGATTCTGGTTCGTATATATTTTTTCCCTTGAAAAATGGAAAAATGGAAAAATTGAAAAAATCATCAAAAATCCACAATTTTTTGGAAAAAAAAATTAATTTTTCATTCTTTTCTGACAGAATTTCCTTTCAACTTGCGGAAACGTTGAAATTGACGTGTCCCGTTGTTCAAAAAAATTTGAAAAAAAAATTTGAAAAAAAAAATTTTTTTTTTGAAAAATTGTGGAAATGGGTGATTTTTCTCAAAAATTTTTGTGCCATCTCGGCTCTTTTTCGACGAAATGTTCCAAAATTTTGCACAGACGTTGTCTGGGTGTTAACAATGACTGTTTTATCCGATCTGACGAAAAATATTCTTTGGGTGTCTCCCAGACACCCGTCTGCCTGATCTACAGTACTGGAGCCACCCGGAATGGATGGTGCTCGTGATTGCTACACAGACGTTCCGATGATGCGAAATAAGACTTTTCATGAAGAAACATGATAAAAGAACGTATTTTCGTGAGATTCTGGTTCTTATATATTTTTTCTGTTGAAAAATTGAAAATTTGAAAAATAGGTAATTTTCGGAAAAAATCGAACAAAAATCGATTTTTTAGAGTTTTCAGATTTCGGATTGGTACAGGAGAGATATCAGACGTGTCCAGCACGTGTAAAGTCCCGAAATTTGTCACAACAGCTCATTCGAACAGAAATAAGTGCTTCTACCCTCCATCTCCCGCCCCTGGCCACCCGAAAAGCTCTCATTCGCTAGGGTTCCCAAAAGCTGTCGGAACTTCGTAATGCTTCGGAGTGAGCAGAAAAACATAATTTGGACCTTTCTTGAGGTCAGTGTACAACGTTCTGCTTACAAAAAAAATTTTTGGGAATCTGGAGCGAGAATCCGTCTTGCCACGATTTTCGCGATTTTTCAGACTTTTTCAAATGGGAATGGAGTTTTGAGCCAGATCTGGATAATATGATGGCTGATTATTGCATATTATAATTTAATAAATCATTAACTACAATTTCTACAACAGGAAACCTGATAAAAATTTTTAAAATTAATTTTTTGAAAAAAAAATTTTTTTTTTTGAAAATAAATTATTTTTTTATGAATCGCTCTTTGAGGTTATCCAAAAGATGCAGATGGTGCTCCAAATTTTTTCAAATAATATTTTCATTCATTTTCATGAATTCACGAGTCACTTACCTTGTTTTCACGTCTCCTGACGTCTTCAGCTTGCTGCTCTTTTATCCTTCACAATCTGTCGTTTTCTGACTTCTGGCTCAAAAAATGAGCTCATGGAGCTTCTCTTCTGTAAGATAAATATTAGTTCAAAAGTGTGACCAAAATAAAGTACCCAGCACAATCCCAATACCCTTATCCAGTTTCCAGACTGCTCCGTGGCCTAACTTTTGCAACTTTTTGAACGAACTTCCCAAATTTTCGAAACGACTTTCTCCCAAAATCTGGCCAACTTTGCCGTGAAACATGTCAAACTTTATCATTTTTTTCAATTTTTTTTACTAATTCGCTTTAAAAAATTCACGTGAACCCAATTTCCCAACTGTAGGCGTGTTCTACTCAGCTAAAACCTTGACATTCTCATTTATGTATTTGAAAAAAGCGTTCTGAATTTTCCTGTTCTTTTTGTTTATGTAAATTTGGAATTTTAGCAAATCTAATTTCAGTTTGTTCATTTCTATAATTGTTTTAAAAATTGAAACCGATTTTTGATTAAATTTCAGGAAAAGTCTATTTTTTTTCAAATTCTGAAAAAAATCGATAATCAGAAAACTGAAGCTAAATTTTGAGATAATCGTTGCAATTTTTTAATTCCTCCTTGTGCTTAATATATTGATTTTTCACAGAATGTTCGGTCCGGCGCTGACCAACACGGCGGATCCGAATCTCGACCAAACGGCCATCGAATCGGACACTTCCTACATGTCGGAGACGGTCGATCCGAACCTCGAGGAGACGTCGTGCTCGCGCGATCTGAGTGTGGTGTCCGAGGAAGACGCCGACGTCACGCTGGCCGACAATTTCGAGGAGAAGGTCACGATTGACGCGGAGAAGACGCCGACGAAGAGTCCGGAGCCGACGGTCGAGCTGTGCACCTCTGCGTCGGTGGTCTCGGCACCGCCCGAGATTCAGAAGGAGTTGGTGCAATCGCCGTGGGCAGACGACTCATTCGCATCGCCAATCTATCATGCAAAGCCACAGATTGACGTTTCCCTGTAAGAAATTTGAATTTTTCCGATTTACCATTTCAAATCTCCACTTTTCAGCCATGAATTCGCGATGCTCGAACAGCAAGTCGACCACGAATACGACGTTCGGGAGCTCAACGAGAAGATCGCGCAGCTCGAAGCTCAAATCAAGGATATCAATGAGGCGCGCGTGTTCGAGGAGAAGGCGCTGCTCCAGCAGACGGAATCTGTGACGAAGAAGGCCAAGGCTGACAAGGCGGCGGCTCAGGCGGAGATTCTGGAGCTGGTAAGATATTAGGGAATTCGGAAGACACTGATAAGATATTGGGGGATTCAGAAGACACTGATAAGATATTGGGGGATTCAGAAGACACTGATAAGGTATAGGGGGATTCAGAAGACACTGATAAGGTATAGGGGGATTCAGAAGACAGTGATAAGGTATAGGGGGATTCAGAAGACAGTGATAAGGTATAGGGAGAGGAAGAGGAATGTGTTTAGTTTCAACAAAGATAAAAACTGTTTTTTTTGCTGATTGTGAAAAAATTGGAAATTTTCTGAATCCAGCAAATAATTTTGCTATCAAAATTTGAAAAAAAATTTATAAACCTAATTTTTCCAGAGCACCTCTCGCCGTGGTTTCCATCCGGACGAACAATGGATTGTGAGCCGTACGACTTTTCCAATAGCGCTGACCCGTTGTTGTTGCGAGTTTTCCAAACCAGAAAACTCCAGAAATTCGCATGGACAAATCACTCAGGTTTGCAAATTTCTTTTGAAAATTATGGGAATTGCATTGAGAAATGAGCAAATTTTTGAAACATTGTTCAAAATTTCAAGAGGTTCACAAAGTCAGTAAGAAAGGCAACAGCATTGATGGGAAAAATCAATACAAATTTGATTTCAGAAAAGAACGGATTCACTGCAAAGAAACAAAAAAGGAGATCCCAAGCCAAAAGCCCAGCGAACGCGTAAATGTCACATGTGCAACAAATCGTACAAAGTTCGGAACGTTTTAACACACTTGGGCAAACACAAGGATATCAAGTTGCTTATCATAGTGGGATGTGCTCGTGTGGGGAAGAAAACGATGCTGGCCACGTCCGGCTTCTATCCACTTGGGGATTCTGATTTCGAGAAGAACATTTTCGGACAGAACTGGATGGTAATATTCATACATAGTTGGGAAAATTTAAAAACTTTTCAGGCGAGGCCAAAGAAGCAGTTCAGCAATCGCGACAGGAGCATCGTGATGCGTGCAGATGCAGTTCTTTTCGTTTTTTCCGCAACGAATCGAGGATCGCTATTTCCAATGCTACAGAATTTCCAATTTTTGCAGTCCTTGAGGTTAATGAGATCAGAAGTCTGCAACTAACGCATTTACATGTTTGCAGACAGGTGCTTCCTCGAGTCTTGGTACTTCAAACGAAATCCGAACAGTTGTCCGTTCACGGAATAGCAGACATCGCAGTTGTGGTTCAGTCGATAACTCCCGGGAGACCACATGCCGAAGTGTCAACAACCGATAGATACGAAATGATCAGAGTACTTCACACGTTTCTTCAATAATTGGGTGGTTTTTGCTACTGAAAAGCAAATTCTAAATCCCGCCCATTGCCTCATCCTTATCATTTCGTATCATTGACCCTTATCAGTTCAACATCACTCACTCTCATATTTTGTCTTTCTTTTTTTTACTTATCACCTCTTATCGATGTTATGGAATAATCTGAAACTTATGAGTATCAGCCAGTTTGTTTAGGTACGAATGATTTGTTGTTGTGAGAATAGCCAAAGTCTGAAACTGTTCTTTCATTCAATTCTAATTTTCTTTTCTCCTTCTGGTCATCTCTCCTTATCACTTTTTCAGACTGATTAGGCTCCCTCTTTTTTTTTTATTTTTTGCGGCAGCCTGGAATATAAATCTCTGTGAATTTGTCCTTGGAGCGCACTTGCTCATTTCGCCTAATTCTTTGTATAGACCACGCCCCTCTCCACCTCAATTACAGAATTTTGTCTCATAAAGGATGTTTTTAGTAAACATTGTTCTGATTTTTCATATAACACGTTCTCTGTAAGGATGGAGCATGGTCATAGTGGTCCGTGCCTTAGGGGTTTATAGGTTAGCTAGAGCTTGAATATTTTATGGGTGGGTAGTTAGGGACTACAGTAAGCCATGTGCACAATATTGGGTCCGAGCTCTTCGGCTCCGGGTTACTGTAGCTGCTCGGAGAGCACTAAATCGACTTTTTCATTTTTCCTGGAAAAAATCTGAAAAAAATGGAGCGGGTTGGGGGTCTATAAAATAGTGTTTTTACAAAATTCTAGAATTTTCGAAAGACTTTCCGCTGAATTATAGTCAAAAATGTTGACATTTCATCATTTTTCGACAAATAAAAAATTTTTTTCAAACCTTAGGGTAAAAAGGTACACTTTTAATAAATTTTTTATAATACTCTGACACAACATCTTGTTTAAAAAAAATAAGTTTGACTAATTTGAGCTTGCCCTCGGTAGTACAAAAAATCAAAGTTCAGTTTTCACTTCAGGCACTCAAGGTTTAAGATGCGTTCTCCGTAAAACCTGGACTTCCCTTGGCACTAGCGCCGAAAGTATTTCAGATCGGGACTATACTCTGTCCATACATGTATATGGTTGACCTTTTTCGAAAAACAGTACCAGTTTGGTCCTGTACCGTCCCCCCTGTCCAGGGGGTGTCAAAAACGACTTTTCAGGTAAAAAAATCTAAAAAATTTGAAGTTTGAGCTAACTTCAGGAAAATTTTAGTGGGTGTTTGGGGTACCCAGGGAAGTGTACACAAAATTTGGTGACTCTCAAAAACCACTAGAAGTATGTTTTTTGACACTTTTTCAGTTTTTTCTCAAAAATTTTCTACTCTTCGACATGGATTTTTCATTTTTGCCGTAAAGCCCTCCATTCAACGGTCATTTTCGTTTTTTTACTTCCTCAAAAATGCTTGACCATCATGGAGAAACATTTAATTGAAGTTGGGGCATTTCCTGTGAAAAGTGTCACCTCAAAAAATAAAATTTTTTATCTGATTTTTCTGAGTAACGAGAATATAAGGGATCGATAGGAAATTCAATGCTGATCATTTTTGCAGTTGATCACTTTTTCAGATAATCATTCCCTGACGAGATACAGCCGTTTTCGCGAAGAGCACCTCGAGGCGCGGCGAGACGGCCGGCGGAGGGGTGGGCGACAGACTGCCGCGCGCGCCGAAAACTGATGTTCACTGAATCGATCATAACTCCGGAAGGAGGCACGGAGAAAAAAAGTGATCAACTACAAAGTTGTAGAGGAGACAATTTCCTATCGATTTCATGTTTTAGTTATTATTTTACGTCAAACACTAAAGCTATGCAATCCATTTAACAATGTAGACATTCAAACTAAGTTTTCTTGTTCAATTTTTGAGTTTTTTGCATTAATAAGATGTAAAATCGATAGGAAATTGTCTCCTCTACAACTTTGTAGTTGATCACTTTTTTTCTCCGTGCCTCCTTCCGGAGTTATGATCGATTCAGTGAACATCAGTTTTCGGCGCGCGCGGCAGTCTGTCGCCCACCCCTCCGCCGGCCGTCTCGCCGCGCCTCGAGGTGATCTTCGGGAAAACGGCTGTATCTCGTCAGGGAATGATTATCTGAAAAAGTGATCAACTGCAACAATGATCAGCATTGAATTTCCTATCGATTCTTTATATTCTCGTTACTCAGAAAAATCAGATAAAAAATTTTATTTTTTGAGGTGACACTTTTCACAGGAAATGCCCCAACTTCAGTTAAATTTTTCTTCATGATGGTCAAGCATTTTTAAGGAAGTAAAAAAACGAAAATGACCGTTGAATAAAGGGCTTTACGGCAAAAATAAAAAATCCATGTCGAAGAGTAGAAAATTTTTGAGAAAAAACTGAAAAAGTGTCAAAAAACATACTTCTAGTGGTTTTTGAGAGTCACCAAATTTTGTGTACACTTCCCTGGGTACCCCAAACACCCACCAAAATTTTCCTGAAGTTAGCTCAAACTTCAAATTTTTTAGATTTTTTTACCTGAAAAGTCGTTTTTGACACCCCCTGGACAGGGGGGACGGTACAGGACCAAACTGGTACTGTTTTTCGAAAAAGGTCAACCATATACATGTATGGACTGAGTATAGTCCCAATCTGAAATACTTTCGGCGCTAGTGCCAAGCCCCTTCACTAAAAGTCCAGGTTTTACAGATAATGCATCTTAAAAAATTCGGAAAAATCGAAATCTTCACCTTTTTTGATCGCTTTTAGACTAAAATGTTGAAAATACATCAAACTACTTTCAATGAATCAGAATTAGTCAAAAACAAAAAAGTAAATTTTTCACAATTTTTTGAAATTTTTGCATGTTTTAGCTTCGATTTTGTATTGCAACTTGGCTCATTGAGCAGTTGATGACTAGGTGTCTGTTGTTGGAGGCAACATACATGCCCACATAACTGCGAAATCAGATTGTCTCTAAACCTTATCACTCGTTTGATAAAAAACTTTTACTTATAACTGTGGGAGAGTTTGGTGATTTTGAGCTCTGGAATTGTTTGTTTTGAGTCTGGTGATCTGGTGTCTAATCAAGTTTTTGTGGCATGAATGAGAAATACTTCCATTTTCACACCCTTTCAGACCTCACCACAGGGAATACGTTGAAAAATCGAAAATTTTCAAGTTTCCAAAAAATTAGGAACTGTTGCCAAACATTCATTTTACGTCTACTCATGCCACAAAAACTTGATTAGACATCACCAGACTCAAAACAAACAATTACCAAACTCTCCCACAGTTATAAGTAAAAGTTTTTTATCAAACGAGTGAAAAGGTTTAGAGACAATCTGATTTTGCAGTTATGTGGGCATGTATGTTGCCTCCAACAACAGACACCTAGTCATCAACTGCTCAATGAGCCAAGTTGCAATACAAAATCGAAGCTAAAACATGCAAAAATTTCAAAAAATTGTGAAAAATTTACTTTTTTGTTTTTGACTAATTCTGATTCATTGAAAGTAGTTTGATGTATTTTCAACATTTTAGTCTAAAAGCGATCAAAAAAGGTGAAGATTTCGATTTTTCCGAATTTTTTAAACCTTGAGTGCCTGAAGTGAAAACTGAACTTTGATTTTTTATACTACCCAGTGAGAGCTCGAATTAGTCAAAATCATTTTTTTGCAAGATGTTGTGTCAGAGTATCATAAAAAATTTATTAGAAGTGTGCGTTTTTCTTCCTAAGGTTCGAAAAATTTTTTTCTCTACGTATCGGGAATATAACGCGTTCTCCATAAGACTCGAGCAAGGTGTGCCTTAGGGACAGATTTTGTTCTAGACATGTAGTATAGGTTTACAGTAACCCATGTGCACAATATTGCGTTCGAGCTCTTCGGCTCCGGGCTCCTGGAGCTGCTCGCGGAGCCCGAAATCGACTTTTTCATTTTTGCGCAAAAAGTTTTGAAAAAAATTTTTTCGGATTGGGGGTTTATGAAATAGTGTTTTCCTGAATTTTTAGATTTTTACAAAATGCTTCCGTCAAATGAAAATTCAAAAAGGGAAAAATATTGATCTTTTTTGGAATTCAAAAAATTTTTTCGGTTTTTAAGAAGAATTTCTCGCACTAAATAAAATATTTTAGTTGTGTCTTATTATCACATGTATTACCGAAAAAAATATTATTGAGAAACACCCTGTTTATCAGGTTCAAAAAAATCAAAGTTCGACTGCCATTTTTTTGGAAATTTTTTAATTAATTTTTCGAAACATGAGAAATGACACTGTTCGATAGAGAATTTGATGCTGATCATTTTTGCAGTTGATTACTTTTACGGAGAATTATTCCCTGGCGAGATACAGCCGTTTTCCCGAAGAGCACTCCGAATTTCGACGCTGCGGCCAGAGAAACGTGCGCCAGAACATAGTGTGCACTGTTTTGATCATAACTCTTGAAAGAGATTTCAAGGCAAAAAGTGATCAACTGCAAAGTTGTAGAGGGGACAATTTCCTATCGATTTAGTGTGTTCAATAAATTCCCAAATGAAAATTGAATTTTCGAGCGAAGGGGTGAAAGTAGTTACATTCAAGCAGATTTTTCTCAACAAATTTTGAAGATTTTTGCAATGATAAACTGTGAAATCGATAGGAAATCGTCTCCTCTACAACTTTGTAATTGATCACTTTTCTGCTCCGTGTCTCCTTCCAGAGTTATGATCGGTACAGTGAGCACCTGGTTTAGGCAGCAGCAGCGTCAAAATTCGGAGTGCTCTTCGGGAAAACGGCTGTATCTCGCCAGGGAATAATTCTCCGTAAAAGTAATCAACTGCAAAAATGATCAGCATCAAATTCTCTATCGAACAGTGTTATTTCTCATGTTTCGAAAAATTAATAAAAAAATTTCCAAAAAAATGGCAGTCAAACTTTGATTTTTTTGAACCTGATAAACAAGGTGTTTCTTAATTATATTTTTTCAGTAATACATGTGATAATAAGACACAATCAAAATATTTTATTTAGTGCGAGAAATTCTTCCTAAGAACCGAAACATTTTTTTGAATTCCGAAAAATATCAATTTTTTCACTTTTTGAATTTTCATTTGACGGAAGCATTCTGTAAAAATCTAGAAATTCAGGAAAACACTATTTCATAAACCCCCAATCCAAAAAAATTTTTTTCAAAACTTTTTGCGCAAAAATGGAAAAGTCGATTCCGGGCTCCGCGAGCAGCTCCAGGAGCCCGGAGCCGAAGAGCTCGAACCCAATATTGTGCACATGGGTTACTGTAGACCCCAACTAGCCACCCATAAAATATCTAAGCATAAAATATCTAAATATCTAAGCATAAAATAGCTAACCTATAAACACCTAAGGCACAACCCACTATGGCCATGCTCCAGTCTTACAGAGAACACGTTATATAAGGGATCGATAGAGAACTCAATGCTGATTATTTTTGCAGTTGATCACTTTCTCGTAAGATTTTTCGATCGGAAATTGTCTCTTCTACAACTTTGTATTTGATCACTTTTTATGTTCCGTGTCTCCTTTCAGAGTTGTGGCCGATAAATTAGACAGAGGTTTCGGCGCGCGCCGACCTGTCACCCACCCCTCCACTCGCCGCGCCTCGAGGTGCTCTTCAGGAAAACGGCTGTATCTCGCCAGAGAATAATTATACGAGAAAGTTATCAACTGCAAAAATAATCAGCATTGAACTCTCTTTCGATCCCTTGTTTTTCCAAAACGTAGAAAAACCGAATGAAAAATTTATTTTTCGAGGTGACACTTTTCACAAGAGGTGCTTCAACTTTGGGTAAATTTTTCTCCATGATGGTCTCGAACTTTTGAGGTGGTTGAAAAACGAAAATGACCGGTGAATGAAGGGCTTTTCGGCAAAAATAAGAAATTAGTCTCACACACTGCGAAATTTTTGAGAAAAAAACGAAAAACCAAAAGAGTAGTGTCGAAAAACACATTTCTAGTGGATTTTGAGGGTTGCCAAATTTTTCGTACACTTCCCTGGGTATCCCAAACACCCATCAAAATTTTCCTGAAGTTAGCTCAAACTTCAAATTTTTTAGATTTTTTAAAAAGATTTTTTTAGACAGGGCGGACGGTACATAACCAAACTGATACTGTTTTTCGAAAAAGGTCAACCATATACATGTATGGACCGAGTATAGTCCAGATCAGAAATTCTTTCGGCGCTAGTGCCAAGGGAAGTCCAGGTTTTACAGAGAACGTTCCTTTTAAGAAACGTCGTTACCGTCTGCCCGGATTCTCCGGCATTTCCCACCGACTTCATTAGTGAAGAGTTTGCCTAGGTCCATTAGTGACAAATGACCTAGATACTGCTAATCGGGGCCTTCCCCCGCACAGCTGGACCCGTCATTGAGTCATAGGTCTTGTGACGGGCCATCGGGAGGGCCATCGGGGGGCCATCGGGGGGCCTTCGGGGGGCCTTCGGGGGGCCTTCGGGGGGCCTTCGTTCATTTCTTTCCCATTCAGAATGAATCTTCTTCCCAAATCTCTCTATCGTTGCAACCTAAAACTTCATTTTGCATTTGAAATTTCAAATTGGCGCGCACGATTCTCGCAACGAAAACTACATAGAGACTTGCATTTTTTGTAGTATTTTCTGTCGGGGAAGTTGAAAAAATCAATAATTTATTCAAAAATCACTGAAAAATGCAAATCTTACTGTAGTTTTCGCTGCGAGATACCGTGCGCGCCAATTTGAAAATTTGAATGAGATATGAAGTTTTTTTTATCTTCTCAATTTCCCATTTCAGTTAGAATTCTATTTTTAAAAAATGAAATTCGACGACTTTTTCAACAATCTCCCATTCGTTCCTTTATCCGAAATTTGCAAACATTTCGGGCCAATCGATATGTGAGTTTTTCGCTGGTTCATTCAACTCGTTAAAATAGAGAATTCTTCCAGAATACAATACTTTTTTCACAATGATAAATGGAAAAAAGCTCTGAAAATGATACCAGTTAGAGAGGATTCTCGATGTGAAATTACAATGAAAGATGGAAATTTCGAGTTTACTTATGAATACGGTGAATTGGAGAAAAAACAGTTTGGACTGTGTTTCGCGGAACGCAACTTTGAAATGTTTCCTCGCAATAGGTACTGTTTGGGACAAATTCAAGATGACCCGATGGGTCTCGCTACTAAAATGGTTTCTGGCTGATTTACGGCTTCTGGACAAGGTTTTGTCACTTTTAATTATGAAAACGGGTGAGAAAACACCTACTCAATGAGTTCCCATCAGTTTTCACCTATTTTTCGGAAAAATTAGGTGCTTTTAGAGAGAATCGCCGAAATACTCCAAAATGATGTAATTTTCTGGAAAAACAGGTGGAAACTGCTGAAATTTGGCTGGAAACTGATTGGAATTGTGTTTTCTTACCCGTTTTTATTGAAAAAAGTGTCAAATCCTTTTCCAGAAGCCTCTTTATCTCATTTTTCAGTGAAATTGGTGGGAACTGCTAGATGTTTATAAGAAATGCTTGAAATAGTGTTTTCTCAACTTTTTTCATCAGAAAAAGTCATTGAAATCGTTTTCGTGGCAAGGCCCATCAGGTCCCTGGGAAACTACGGTAATATTTTCCAGACACTTTTTAACTTTACCATCGACAAATCTGGAAACCTTGGACCGTGCACACTCAGAAGTCATCCAATTGATTATGAAACTCTATCCTCCGTACTACAAATCAATTAATGTTCTTATCAAGTATAACTCTCCGGATTATGCATTCAAACTGTTAAACTCTATTCCGCCGGGAAAAGGGTGCACTTTTTATTCGGAAGAATCGGATTTCAAAGCGAACGGAGAAGAAGTTGTGCGGTTTTTTGAGAATTTTCACTTTGAAAATGAACTCACAATGCATTATAAGTTGATTGGAGAAGAAGTTTGGAGAAGTGATAATGTGAGTGATAAGGATCTCTATCATTATCGCCTATCAATATCTTTTTGCTCAGATCCCTCTTTCCATCGAAATAATCAGCATTCATGACGCGAGATTTCTCTCTGGAAAGTCCTTGAAGACATTGAATTGTGAAGATGGGGAGTTCGGACGGAACACTTTCGATTCAACGGATTTCAATGGATTTCTGAGGAATTGGAAGAATGGGGAAAGGGTGAAGAGAGTGGAATTCGAGTTGGAATCGGAGCAGCGGATCGATTTGGAGGAGGTTGTGCGAGGATTGGATGCGAGACCATGGGACCCGCTAGTCAGGGATAGGACATTGATGTGAGTGAGGGATTCCAGTGAAAGTATAAGGAAATATCATATTCTGGGATATACAAACTCTGAGATTCTAAGGGGTGTCACCTGGTAGGTCTCGCCACGAAAAATGGTTCCTGGCTGGAATATGGCTTCTGAACCAAGTTTTTAGCACTTTTTCCATGGAAACGGGTGAAATTACACAATTTCCATTGTTTCCGACTAATTTCCAGCAGTTTTTACCGATCCTGTCCTATCCTATCCTATTTTCCATCATTTTCTATCACTTTCCAACAGTTTCCATCGTTTTCTCGCGAAAAATCACATTTTTTTTGGTTTTTCATCAAAAGCGCCTCATTTTCCCGGAAAATCATCGGAAACTGCTCGAATTTGATGGAAAACAAGCGGAATCATGTCTTCTCTTCGTTTTTCGAACGTCTCACAAGCTTTAAAAATAACCGAAAATGTTTCAAAGTTAGTCGACCACCTACTGATAGAAATATCCAATTCAATTTTTATCTCGGCTAAACGGGAATATGTCGCAACTTTCCCTCGGAGGGTGAAATACCCCACCGAGGGTCTTGCGATTCCCCTGGTCCCGATGGAATCCGAGTATAACACTTCGGGTGCATTCCATCTCAGCCGTTTCTATGAGAAAAAGTGGCAGAACTTTGTCCAGAAGCCGTATTTTTGCCAAAAATCATTTTCGTGGCGAGACCCGTGACTAAACGGGCGACGGAGCACCCACAGAAGTCACTTGAAATTTTGAATCTTTGAAATGCCGCGCAAATGTAAATTAGGAAAAGTTTCATTGAATCTAAATACATTTTTTCAGTGAATGCGAACACTTGGACGGAATGGAATACGTTGATCTGAAAGACGGAATGGATATGCGCAATCCGAATGGAATGCTCGGGTCCGTTGGACTAATCAATGATGATAATAATCAGCTGGTTTTTCGCATTTGGGAGGAGAGATTTCCAGTTCGAATGTTCGAGAACGAGTGGAGGGACGAGCTGATAACACTTGAAAGAATGATTCCGAATATTAGAAGAGATGCTGAAAGGGAAAGGGGAGAGCAACGGATAAGAACGGAGGAATACATAAGAGAAAAGGAGCATGAAATGGAGAAACTGCGGGAATACTTGCGGAGGATCGAGAGCGAGTGGAAGTGAAAACAAGACGCAATTTCTGTAAAACCTGGACTTCAATTGGCACTAACGTCGAAAGTATTTCAGATCGGGACTATACTCGGTCCATAAATGTATATGGTTGACCTATTTCGAAAAACAGTATCAGCTTCTATGGCTTCAAAACAAACACTTCTAGTGGTTTTTGAGAATTCCCAATTTTTCTGTACACTTCCCTGGGTACCCCAAACACTCATCAAAATTTTCCTGAAGTTAGCTCAAACTTCAAATTTTTTAGATTTTTTCACTTGAAAAATCCTGGACAGGGGGGACCTGGACAGGGGGGACGGTACAGGACCAAACTGATACTGTTTTTCGAAAAGGTCAACCATATACATGTATGGACCAAGTATGGTCCAGATCTGAAATACTTTCGGCGCTAGTGCCAAAGGAAGTCCAGGTTTTACAAAGAACGCATCTTAGAAAAATTAAAAGATTTGGAAAAAAAATTTCAGAATAATGCAATATATTTATTTACATTTATGTTTTCATTTTCTATTTTTTACATGCATTTTGACATTTTGAAATAAAAAAAGGTTTTTCGGATTTTTGGTGGTTACATTTTTTTTGGAAGTCCTGATCTGAAATAATTTCAGCGCTAGTGCCAAGCCCCTTTACAAAAAATTCAGATTTAACAAATAATGCATTTAAAAAAAACGAGAAGAATCTCAACTTTTCGATTTGTTTCAAAGTAGAGTTGATATCTTGGTTACTGTAGCTGATAGCAAGTAGTGATGAACTGATAAATTGTAGAGAATGTTATTTTGGTCAAGTTTGCAGTTGATCACTTTTTGCTATCTCTTATCAGTCGTGAGTTATCAGCATTTTTAGAAAATTTCTGTATGGTTTACTGATAACTCAATAACTCAAGACTGATAAGAGATAGGAAAACGTGATCAACTAAAAAAATGTGTAGAATTTTAAGCTCTACAAGTTATCAGTTGACCACTTCTTTTTATCTCTCGAAGTAACTCGGATATTGATTGAATAGTAACCCAAGTGTTTATTTTTAAAGTTTCATTGAGTAATGTTCAATAATCGATCGATAATTGGCTCGGCGCTCAATAAATTAGGAACCGGCACAAAAACCATCAAAGTACTTCCAGATATAAGTGCGGAGAAGAAAAACAGCGAGAATCGATCGATAACCATCGCCATAAAGCGCCAATTCAGAATTTCGTCCTCTTCCTCTTCATCGTCGTCTAGTTTTTCCTAAAACACACTGATAAGCGCCTATTATCACTAGTTATCACTGATTATCACCTTAAAAGCCTTCAAATAAAAGATGATTTCCTCAAGGTACGGTATCGAAGGATCCACGACGATTTGACTGTTGATAAGGATTCTGGGACGAACTGTGGGATTCAGAAGCGGTTCAGAAGCCTCTGATCCAGAATCCTTATCATTTTCTGGTTTTTTTGGTTTCTGAGGTCTTCTGAAGGTGTGCTCCGGGCGGCTCATCAGAAGAAGCCAAGGCATCCATTCCAAGAAGATCCAACGGGTCTGGAAGGCCTCTTTTCTGTTGGGACAACTCTGGGACAACTCTGGGACAACTCACCCATTCACCCATTTTATGCGCTTTTGGATGCCGATAAAAGATATTGATAACGATCAGTGATGCACAAATTGATAAGCCCAGTATCACTATCGAGAAGGAGAAGAAGGCGGCGATAACGGGAATGGATTCAGAAGTGGGCGGGGTCACTTCTGAAACCATTCCGAGGAACACCATGACTGATAAGAGATTGGTGATTTCTGGAATGATAAATGATAAGGAGTGATAGTGATATCTCGCAACGAAAACTACAGTAAGACTTGCACTTTTCAGTGATCGATTTTTTATGTTCCCCAACAGAAAATCTTACGAAAACTGTTCGAAAAAGCCATTTTTCATCAAAATTTCAATTTTTTGGGTTACTGTAGGTTGAATGTGTGCAACGGTGGGGTGTTTGCGGACTAGGCGCTGAATCTTACGACATTTTGAGTAAATGGGCTGGAAATTGAGGGAATAAGGTCAAAATTGATGAGGAATTTGAATTTTGGGATTTCGGAGTGTCGTACTAACTTTCATACACAAAATTCATAAAATTTGCGGTGAAAATAGCACTTTTTCATCAAAATTTCAATTTCATGGGTTACTGTAGGATGAATGTGTGCAACTGTGAGGTGTTTGCGGACTAGGCGCTGAACATTACGACATTTTGAGTAAATGGGCTGAAAATTGAGGAATTTGAATGAGCGGGATTTCGGAGTGTCGTAAATCGGGTTACTGTGGGATTTCGACCTAAGTTTGAATAATTTCCACTCATTCAACCTACAGTAACCCAAAAAATTGAAATTTTGATGAAAAGAGGTGAAAATAGCCATTTTTCATCAAAAATTCAACCAAAATTTTTTTCCGAACCACAGTAACCCGATTCACGACACTCCAACCCTAATTCTAGCGCGAAATTCAAATTCCTCATCATTTTTTACCCTAGCTCTCCATTTTCTAGCCAGTTTACTTAAAATGTCGTAAGGTTCAGTGTCTAGCCCGCAAACACCCCACCGTTGCACACATTCAACCTACAGTAACCCGAAAAATTGAAATTTTGATAAAAAATGGTCAAAATTTGACTTACAACACTCCGAAATCCCGTTACCTAAATAGAAAAATCTGAAAACTTTCAAACAATGATCCGAAATTCCGCAAAACGCAAATCTTACTGTAGTTTTCGTTTCGAGCGCGCTAATTTGAATTTTTTGAAATTTTTGAGTTGAAAAGATAAGTGATAAGAATTAGTGATAAGAAGGTCTCTCTTACGTAGTGTGATCTTTTCTCCGCATTCTGGAGGCATTGTGAATCCCAGAATATTAGTGATTGATATCAGAATCGACGGCACAATCCAATTCATTCCGTAGTACAGTACCCGTCGTTTCAGATGTAAATGGAAGTATAGTTCCACGTAGACTTCATCCAGAAAAGTTGTCGATTTACGCATTGCTGGAGTCGCTAAAAGGTCAAATTCTCCGTTTGGAACGTAGTACTGTAGGTCGATTTTATGTGGCGGAGAGAGGTCAGAGTCGTCGATTTGAAGGTCTAGTTTCTTGCCGTATGTCCATGAACCGAACTGCAAAAAAGTAAAGATTTTTGTTCATAGAACAAATAAATTGAAGTAAATGCTGGTGGCCGAGAAATTTCAAATTTGGGGTTCTAGGTCACTTCAAATTTTTTTTCTAATTTTTACAAATTTCAAAAATTGTGATTTTTGGTTATTTTATTTTTTCTGATTTTTTCAGTTTTGAAAAAAATAACTGATGGCCTAAAAATGTCTAGTTTGCGTTTCTTGGCCATCTGGATTTTTTTTCTGATTTTTTAAATTTTGGAAAAAATTAGGTGACTTAGAAATTTCAAATTTGAGGTTCTAGGCCATTTCAATTTTTTGTCTGATTTTTTGAAGCTTGAAAAAGTTACTGGTGGCCTAGAAATGTCAAATTTGGATTTCTAGGCCACCAGAATTTTTTTTTGAATTTTCGAATTTTTGAAAAAAAAATTTGGTGTCCCAAAAATTTCCAGATTGTGTTTTTAGGTAATTTTACTTTTTTCCTTTTTTTTTGAAGCTTAAAAAAATTACAGATGGCCTAGAAATATCAATTTTGAGTTTCTAGGTCATCTGGAATTCTTTTCTAAATTTCAGGATGACCTAGAAAAATCGTAAGGGAATTCTAGACCATATGAAATTTTGCCAATGGTCAAAAATTTCAAGTTCATGTTTCTAGGTCGTCTGAATTTTTAAAAAAAAATTTCAAAATTTTGAAAAAATTTTCAGGTAGCCTAAAAGTCTCAAATTCGGGTTTCTAGGCCACCAGAACTTCTGGTGGCCTAGAATCTCTTCTTTTTAGGCCAGAACCCACCTTCAAATAGCAAACTTGTTCATCATACGGAAACCAAGTCATTATAAGTGAACATGACACTTGCATTATACCTAAAGTTCTTCCTTTTCTCTTTTTTTCTGAATTTTCTAATTTCTTACCAGGCGGTGCAAAAAGCACACTTCCATCACTAGAAACCACCATATTAACCGGAAAACTTGCATCAAAATGCTCATTTGCACTATTAAAAAGGAGAATATCCGGTTTCCAAAGGGTCCCGTGCGGAATTTGGAGTTTCGTTATGTTACCGTACTCCTCCGGTGACCACTTCATTTTGTAGTCATTCCACGTGTATTGTGTCCAGACAACTAGCGTTATCAGTTGATTTTTCTCATCAACATCCACTAATTGTTGAAGGATCAGTCGAAGTTTGACACTAACAGCTCGATTATGGTCGGAAACGGGGCGTTCCATTGGGTCGTAACTGGAATTTTGAGGGTTTTTCAGTCTTTTTAGCCTCTTTTTATTGATTTTTATTGATTTTATTGATTTTTGATAGATTTTCCATTGATTTATGCATTTCTGTGCATTTTGTCGTCAATTTCGACCATACACCATACCTGACGACAAATTGCGGAAAGTGATTATTTTTCTGTTTTTTCAAGGTTTTTGATGGTTTTTCATGATTTTTGCTCAATTTTTTAGCTTTTTCACCTAATTGCTACTGAAAATAATTTCAAAAACCGTAAATTTCCCTTAAAAACACCTTGTTTCACGACAAATTGCCCCTAAACTCACCCCTCTCGCAAATCCTTCAACAGTCTGTACTCGTCATCGCTACAATCGCCGAAACCGCAGAGAAACGTGACAAATAGACATATTCGACAGAAAAATCGCATAAGAATCGGATAAAAGTGGAAATTTGTAACTTTCCGTGTCAGAAATCCGATCTGGCACTTGAGAAGGTGTCAAGTGACCAGAAAATTGGTACTGTACGAATAAATAATGGAGAAAATTGATGTTTGTCAGGGGGAGACAGTGATATGATTTCGGTGGTGATGACATGGGTTAACCAAACTGATCCGATGAGCAAACATGTGCTACTGGGAACTTTATTGATTTTTTGATGAAAAAAGAGGTGAAAAATAAAAGTTTTCTCTAAAAAACAACATTAAAATCTAAAAAACAATTAAAATTAAAATTTGAAAAATATAAAATTGAAAAAAAAATAATTCTTATTTTTTATTTATTTTAATTTTCTTAAAATGTATTTTTCCAGACAACATTCAATTTTCTGACCTGAATTTCAAAGATAAACATTTTTTTCAATTTTTAAAAATTTTTTCTAACTGATTTTCCTTCCAAAATGCTCTTTTTATCACTGATTTCCCATCAATTCCCGATTTTCCCGGTCATTTTTCACGCCTCGAGTCAGCAAGCGCGCTCCACCGCACGCGCGCGAAACCTCGAAATTCAAATCGCCGGCGCCATTCGGCGCCACGTTCTTCGCCATTTTTCATCATTTTCTCCACGTGACACCCGGTTTTCTTGACTTTTCTTATCTTTTATCGACTTTATCGAATCAGTATTCGAACTGCTCACATTGCAGACACTACTAATCGCACAAGACGACTTGTAAAACATGAATAACTCGTTGTTGAACGACGAGAACTCACTTCTCGGCAAGGTAGGCGATGGGAATAGGGAAATGAGCTAATTTTGAATGAAAATGTGTGAAATTGGGTGAAAATGGTCTTAAAACGATAATAAATTGAGAAAAATCTAAAGTTTTGTGAAAAATTTGAATTATTGAACAGGATTTAGCAGTTTGGAGTGAAAATTTCTTCGGAAATTGGGAAAAGTTTAATTTTTTTTTGTTTTTCATTGAAAATTGACAAATTTCAGGGGAAAATGACAAATTTCAGTGAAAATTCTCTAAAAAGAAGGATAAATGATGAAAAATCGGGAATTTTGATGAAAATTCGAAAAATTGAGCAGAATTTAGCAGTTTTGAGTGAAAAATGTCTTGAAAATTGGGAAAAGCATAGTTTTTCAGGGAAAATTGGCAAATTTTGGTAAAAATGCTCTAAAAATTATGGAAAAGCATAGTTTTTCAGGGAAAATTGGCAAATTTTGGTAAAAATGCTCTAAAAATTATGAAAAATTGAGGAAAATCCACTTTTCCATGAAAATTTAGCAGTTTTGAGCGAAAAAAGATGAAATTCATCAGAAATTCATATTTTCCAAGTTTTTACAATTTTTTTTTGCAAATTTCTTGAAATTTGGGGAAAACCTGGAAAATTAAAAAAATTTTAATTTTCAAAAAACAAAAAAAAAAATTTTTTTCAATTTTTAAAAAATTTTCCAAAATTTTTTTTTCTTAAACTAGCCGAAAAATCGTCTAAAACAAAGGAAAGAAGCCAGGAAATTCAAAAAAAATCATATTTTTTCAAATTATCCCGATTCTCAGAAACGCCAACAACAACAGTCTCCGTTCTCGGCAGCCACTCCGAAATCTCGTCTTGGCAAGGAGCCAAAACGTCTGTTCGGCCCGTCGCTGACCAACGCGGCGGATCCGAATCTCGATCAGACGGCCATCGAATCGGATGTCTCGTACATGTCGGACACGGTCGATCCGAACCTCGAAGAGACGTCGTGCTCGCGGGATCTGAGTGTGGTGTCCGAGGAAGACGCCGACGTCACGCTGGCCGACAATTTCGAGGAGAAGGTCACGATTGACGCGGAGAAGACGCCGACGAAGAGCCCGGAACCGACTGTCGACCTGTGCACCTCTGCTTCCGTTGTCTCGGCACCGCCCGAGATTCAGAAGGAGTTGGTGCAGTCGCCGTGGGCAGACGACTCGTTTGCGTCGCCCGTCTACCATGCAAAGCCACAGATTGACGTTTCTCTGTAAGAAATTTGAATTTTTCCGGTTTACCATTTCAAATTTCCACTTTTCAGCCATGAATTCGCGATGCTCGAGCAACAAGTCGACCACGAATACGACGTTCGTGAGCTCAACGAAAAGGTCGCCCAGCTCGAAGCTCAAATCAAGGATATCAATGAGGCGCGCGTGTTCGAGGAGAAGGCGCTGCTGCAGCAGACGGAATCTGTGACGAAGAAGGCCAAGGCTGACAAGGCGGCGGCTCAGGCGGAGATTCTGGAGCTCAAGGCGAAACTCGCCGAAGCGGCCAGTGGACAGGACGCCGAGAAGGAACAGCTTCGGGAGCAACTTGTTCAGCTGCACGGACAGGTCGAGGAGTTGACCGAGAAGGCGTTGAGGATGGAGGAGAAGCAGCTGGAAAGTGGCAGTTACGAGCAGCGGATGGAGCAGGTGGAGCAGCGGAGAGCGGAGACGCAGCTGGCACTGGATCAGGCGGAGGCAAGGATCGGAGCACTTGGGGCGGAGATGGCGGAGCAGCGTGCCGAGGCGGAGGAGACGCGGAAGATGATGATGGAAGTGATGAAGACGTTGGAGCAGGAGGCGGCTGATAAGAAGAGTGATGATGGGAAGGAAGAGCTCGAGGCGAAGATCCGGGACCTGGAGAAGCAGCTGGAGGAGGCGAAGAAGCTCGGAGAGGAAGAGCAGAAGAAGGTGGATGCGCTGAAGGAGGAGGTAGATCCGACCAGCTGATCCTTTGAATCGATTGATTTTTTTTGCAGATCGCCACCATCAGCACCTCATCGTCGACCCACGAAGAGCTCGTCGCCGAGCACACTCAGGAGCTCGATGACATGCGCAAGATGATGGTTACGGAGATTGCCGCACTTGAAACGCAACTCGAAGCCGCTAACCTGAAGATTTCTGAGGCCCCTAACACGGAAGATCTTCAGAAGACGATCCTCGAGCTGACGGAGGCTCAGAAGACGTCGGAAGCCAAGATTCTGGAGCTCGCCGCCGCAGCCGACGAATCGAAGAAGATGCTGGAAGCTTCTGAAGCCAAGGTTCAGGAGTTGACCGCGTCGATTGAAGAAGTTCAGAAGGCGTCGGATGCCAAGATCTTGGAGTTGACCGCTGCTGCTGAAGAACGTGAAAAGGCGACTGCGGATGCATCGGAAGCGAAGATTCTGGAGTTGACCGCATCGCTGGAAGACGCTCTGAAGACTTCTGAAACTTCGGATGCTAAGATTCAAGAGGCTCAGGAGGCTCAGGAAGCTTCGGAAACCAAGGTTCTCGAGCTCACAGCTGCCCTTGAAGCCTCGGAAGCCCGATTCCAGGAGCTCGCCACCTCAGCCGATGAGAATCAGAAGGCGGTGGCCGAAGTATTGGAAACGAAGATTGCGGACTTGATGGTATCGCTGGACGACGCTTTGAAGACTTCTGAAACTTCGGAAGCTGAGATTGAGGAGATGAGGGCTGGCCTTGCAGTCGCCCAGGAAGCAATGGAAACAATGCAAGCCAAACTTCAAGAAGCCACCACGACTGCCGAGGAAAATCAGAAGGCGTTGACTGAAGCATCGGAGGCGAAGATCCAGGAAGCTCAGAAGGCGTCGGAAGCTTTGGAAGCGAAGATTCTCGAGCTGACGGCTTCTCTCGAAACATCGGAGGCCCGGATCCAGGAGCTCACCACCTCGGCCGACGAGAATCAGAAGGCGACCGCGGAAGCATCGGAAGCGAAGATCCAGGAGCTCACCACCGCTGCCGAAGATGCCAAGAAGGCGTTGGAAGCGTCGGAGGCCCAGGTTCAGGAGTTGACCGAGTCGATTCAGGAAGCTAAGAAGTCATTGGAAGCTTCGAACGCCAAGATCCGGGAGAACATCGCCACTACCGAGCTGGCTCAGATCCAGATTCAGGAACTCAACGCTTCTCTGGAAGACGCTCACGAAGCATCGGAGACGAAGATCCGGGAGCTCGAGGCGTCGAAACTCCAAGTTCAGGAGCAGGTGGCTTCTCTCGAAGATTCGCTGAAGACGTCGGAAGCCAAGGTCTTCGAGATGACCGCCTCTCTTGAAGACGCCGCCACCAGAATCGAGACGCTCCAAGCCGAAATACTCCACACACGTCAGGAATCTGCCGATCTTCAGAAGGCTATGGAGCTGAAGTACGAGCAGGAGATTTTCGATCAGGCCAACGCCATCGAGAATCTTCGCATGGAACTCGACGTTGCCCAACAGAACCAGCCGAGCGGATCCGATGGACCGGTGGAGCCGCTCGTCGACGAACAACTTCTCGACAGCTTACGTGACGAGTTGCACAAGACGGAGGAGGCGGTGAAACGGTTGGAAGCTGAACTCGAAGCGGTGAAGGCGGAAGCCGAGGAGAAGATTGGAGAGGTTCGCAAGATGAAGGAGCAGGAGTACGAAGAGCTGAAGACGGCCGCCGATGCCAAGATTCTGGAGCTTGGAGAGCTTCTGAAGGCTCAGGAACAATCGACTGATCTCTCGGCTGCTGAGGAGAAGATTCGTGTTCTCGGATCGACCATCCAACAGCAGACTGCCGAGATTGATCAGCTCCGCACTGACGAATTCGCCGCTCGCAAGACTTTTGATCGTCAGATCCAGGAGCTTCAGCACGCCTACTCAGACGAGAAGTTCGACAAGGATCAGCTGAAGGAGGAGCTCGAGAAGCTACGTGCCGATGCGAAGGAGGAGGTTCAGAACGTCAAGGATCAGGCCGATGCGGCGGTGAGTCGGATTTTAGAGATTCTAAAATTTGGGTTTTTGTTTCAGTTCCAGTCCCAATCTGACGAATTCAAGAAGGAGATTGCTGCTCGTGAGGCGCTGATTGCTGATCTTCAGAAGGATGTCGAAGAGATTCGCCACGACGACGGACCAGCTCTGGACGCGTTGAACGCTCGTGTCGTCGAGTTGGAGACGTCGATGGAAGCGGCCCGGCGGGAGGTGGAGGAGCTCAACGAGGCTCGCGACAAGGCTCAGCGCCAGATTGGAGAAGTTCAGGAGGAGTTGAGGGGCAAGGTAATGGGCTTATCAGTGATTAGTGATTGTATCTTATCATTTCCAGACCGCTGCTATCGAGGAAGCTCGTTTGCTGATCGCTGAGTACCAGGAGAAGCTCGAAGTTGCCGAGACGGCTCTTTCGGAGAAGGAGACGAGCATTGTCGCTCTGGAGAGCCGCATCGACACGATGAGCCGACAATTTGAGCAGCAGCTCACCGAGGCGACGGCCTGGAAGACGCAGGCGATGAGCATGGATTCGCTCAGTGGCACTGTCGCCGAGATGTCCGCTCAGCTGCGGGAGATGTCGGCGCGGCTCGAAGCGTCGAACCGACGGGTCCATGAGGTGGAGGAGACGGCTCAACACGATGTGACGGTGATGCAGGAGGAGGTGGACGGACGGATGGCCGAGTTGGAGCAGGCGAAGATGAAGATTGCGGAGCTGGAGACGGCACTCGCAAAGGCTGAAGCGGAGATTAAGCGGCTCGAGGATGTTTGTGACGGATTCGATGAGGATGAGGCGAAGTTGAAGGAGAAGGTTGACGAGTTGGAGATGGAGATTAAGAAGATGAAGGGAGAGGACAAGCCGGCTGAGCCAGTCATGGGACTGTTGCAGCAGGCTAGAATGGGGTAGGTTGGGAACTTGACAACGCATCAACTTTTGAGTAAATTGAATCACCTGGGGGGTCTCGTCACGAAAATGGTGTCTGGACAAGGTTTAGCAGCTTTCTAGCGATGAAAAAAGGTCAGAAAACACTATTTTAGTGATTTCCCATCAAGTTTCAGCGTTTTCCACCGATTTTTAGAAAAAAACACGTCTTTTCGCCTCTTTTTCCTGAAAATGTCAAATTTTTCGCGAAAAATTTGTGAAAACTGTGCTAATTTGATGGGAAATTACTATATTGACCGTTTTCACCAGAAAAAGTGTCAAAACTCTGTCCAGAAGCCGTAGGAGCATTTTCGTGGCGAGACCCATCAGGTGACGGCCATCAGGACGGCAATAATAACAGAAGTGTGATTTTTCAAAAAAAAAATTGAGAAAATTCACATTAAATTTAAGAATTATTCTGTTTTTTTCCAGAATCAAGCCGATCTCCCGTGAGAGTTCGCACATTGAGGCACCCGAGAAGGAGCAATTCGAAGACGCCAGTGACTCGTTCGTCGTCCAGACCACCGCTGCCTCCAAGAGTCTTCTCGATGGCGAAACGGCTCGTCCTTGCAATTCCCCGAACGTGACGATGGGTCTCAAGTCGACGACTCTTCTCCATCCGGACGACTCTGCCGCGGAGACGCCGTCCAAGAAGAAGGCCAATCAGTCCAAGTGCAATCATCAGTGAAGCCCCCCCCCCCCTCTCTCGACAACTGATCTCTATCCCCTTGTCCCCTTGATTGTATACTACTCGTCCCGCCCATTTTTGTGCCCTACCTGTGCCATATAAACTTTTTGACACGACTAATTGATCTTTTTTGAAATTATTTTTTTCTAAAATTTTGATTTTTTTTTCGAAAATTGAAATTTTAATTTTTTTTTGAAATTCAAATTTAAATTTTTCAATTTAAATTTATGATTCCCCCCATCCGAAATTTCGCAATTCATGAATTAATTCAATTTTTTTTGAATTTCCGCGATTTTCTCACTATTAATTTTTAACCCCCTACCTTCGCTCTATGCTTTGTGGTTTATTCGATTTGAGGATGAATGAACAGTTTTATTTGAATTTTTACTTTTTCTTGACAATTTTTCAATTTTTGACATGATTTATCCGTGAGAATATTTTGAAACCTGGAAAAATGCGATGTTGTCGTGAATTTCCACTTTTATTTACGAATTTCCGCAATCTGACGTGACGGTGTTTGCACACTCGGCACTCGATTTGACGACACTTGCGTTGGTGCAATATTTTCGAAAATTGCCTCGATTTTCGCTTGTTTTCCTACGTTTTCTCATTGATTTTCGTGTTTTTTCAGCTCAAAAATGGGAAAAGAACATAAATCGAAGCATAAGAAAGAGAAAAAAGACAGGTATGTTGCAATTTATTTGATGGAATGACTGAAAACGGGAATTTTGCAGAAAACGCAAGAGATCGAGTTCAAGGTCGGATTCTGGGTCGGAGGATGATTCGTTTGAGGTGAGGATTTGAAATTTTGAAAATTTTGAATTTTTTAACCTAAAAATAGGCTAAAATCCATGAAAATTGATTGGAATTAGCTGAAATTTCTGAAAATCGAGATAAATTTCACATTTTCCTGTTCAGAAGCGTCTTGCCGAGCAGCGAGAGCTGAAAAAAGCCGAAAAACGACGTCAAAAAGAGGAGATGAAGGCCAATGAGACGGTTGAAGAGAAAAAAGCACGGCGAATGGAGAAAAAGATGCGAAAAGACGCTTCGCGGCGCAATGCGGAAGCCGAGGACAGCATCATACCGCCCGAGTTGAATTATACGAATCTGAACAATCCTTTTAATGATTCCAAGTTGTCGCAGACTTTTGTTTGGGGCAAAAAGATGGAGAGAGAGGGGAAAAGTGGCATGACGCAGGAGGAGATTAATCGGCAGTGAGTGAAATAATAAAAAAAATTGATTTTTGTAAAATTAGCTCCTAAAAATGAAAAAAAAATCAATTTTTTGCAAAAAAATTGTTTTGAAAATTTTGAAAATTAGAAAAAATATTGGCAAAAAAGTGTTTTTTTTTTCATTTTCAAAAATTTGTTTGTTTTTTACCAAAAAAATTTTTTTTTTATTTTTCAGAAAAAAACTCATAATAAATTATTATATTTTCAAAAAATTGGAAAAATTCAAAATAAAAGTTTTTATACAAAAAATTCGAAAAATAATTTGAAAAAATGATCCCGTAAATTAAAAAAATTGAAAAATTAAAAAAAAAGGTTTTTAGTTTTGCAAAAAAATTTACATATTTTTTAAAAATTTGTTCAGTAAAATTGAAAAAAAAATTTTGCAAAAATAAAAATTGAAACATTTGAAATTTTTTTTATTTTGTAAAATTTTTAAAATTTTTGTACAAAAATCCAGAAAAGTCAATCTCAAATAAAATTTAAAAAAAAATTTTTAAGTTCTAAAGTATTCCAGAAATTTTTTTTTTGAAAAACATCAATTCTCTTCCAGAACCAGCCAACGAATCCGTAAAAACCTGACAGAAGCGGCGGAATTCAAACGAATCCGTGATTCTCGAGCCGCCGCAAAAGAAGACGCCGAAATGATGAAGCGGGACGCGGATCTTCGAGCAACTCAGATGTCGGATTCGAAGGAAAGACAGTTCAGATTGGATCAGGCGAAGGAGAGAAATCGGATCAGAATTGCACAGGGAAGGGCCAAGGCGATCGATTTGTTGGCGAGATATTCGAGATTTAATGATGAGGTCGAAGAAGGCAAGGATCAGGATTTTGAACTCGAGAATCCCATAGAATACATCAGACAGGTGGGTATTTAGACATTCAGGCTGAAATACGACATCTGGGCCAAGTTTTGACACTTTTTCTGAAGAAAACAAGTAAAATGACGTAAATTCAATAATTTCCCATCAATTTCCAGCAGTTTTCACTTTAAATTCGAGAAAATTAGATGTTTTTGGGTAAAAAACGCCAAAAACCTAAAAATGCATGTTTTTGTACTGAAAATTGGTGGAAATTGCTGGAATTTGGTTGAAAATGATTGATGTGGCCCATTTTTATGAGAAAAAGTGCCGAAACCTGGGTCAAAAGCCGTATTTCAGCTAGAAATCATTTTCGTGGCGAGACCCACGGCCGGAGAACGGAAATTTATAAGATCTATTATTAATTCTGAATTTCATTTCCAGACGTGTCAATCACTCGATGATCTTGACGATCTACTGGCTGATATCGAAACTTATCAGGAGATGGACGGTAATCAGGAGACGTGGTGGAAGGACATTTCCCGAATAGTCGAAGAGGAAATGACCAAGAAGGAGGCACACGGACAGAATAAGCAGCCGACTAGTGTGGAGGTGGAAGCTGCCAATTTGTTGAAGGTGAGTGGGGGAAAATGGGGAAATCAGAGAAGACTGGGAGAAAATCGGTGGAAAACTGTTGAAATCCCCATTTTTCATCAATTTTCCAAAAAAAATTGGTTAAATTTTACTAAAATCCCAATGAAAATTGATGAAAAATTGATCTAAAAATCACAGAATCAACCTGAAAAGTCGAGAGTGAAATTGGCACGTTTTACCCATTTTTAGGAAATAAAAGCATGAAAAAGTGCAAAAAATCCCTGAATTTTAGCCAAATTCCATTAGAACGATGATTTTAAAAAATCTGCAATTTTCAATTTTTTTTCAAATTTTCGGATTTTTTTCCACTGAAAAACCGTAAAATTTAGCGAATTTTCAGTTTTTTTCGTTGCGAGACCCAAAAATACTACAAAAACATTTATTCATCTTATAGAAAATACAGGGAACAAGACGTGTGTTCCCTTGGTCTATTACGTATGAGTTATCCACTATTCTTCTCGATTGTTGTTCCTCTCTGTCGGATCTACTCCTCCTCCTTCGGCTGATCCTTCGACTCCTCCTCCGATCCTTCCTCCTTCGGCCCCTCTTCATCATCTCTGCACAACACAAATCTCGGAATCTCTTCCGGTGTCGGCTCCCTCTCAAAGTCCATGTTCTCCTCGTAATCAGTGATTCCGCCGAGTTGGGTGTAGATCTGTTCGGCGAGTTCCGAAAGAGTCGAGTATTCCGATGGGGAGATGGATGGGGACGAGGAGAACACGATCGAGGCGAGCTTTTGGAATCTGGAAAAGAAATTGAAAAAATAGCAAATTTTGAAAATTTGAAATTTTGGAGCAAAAACGCTGAAAGTTAGCGCTTATTTTACGTTTGCAAGTTAAAATTGAAAAATCACTGCTATTTTTGGAGATTTGATAATAAAAATTTTCTAATTTTTTTACCGCAAAAATCGAAACTTTTATTCAAAAATTGTTCAAAAATCAAAACAAAAAAATCCTAAAATTTCTTTATTTTTTCAAATTCTTGAATTTTTAGCCAAAACCCTGTGAAACTAGAAAAACAACTATTATTATTTTATCTCAAAACTGCCGCTCGCATTCAATATTTCAAATTGGCGCGCACGATATCTCGCAGCGAAAAGTACAGTAAGACTTGCATTTTTCAGTGTTTTTGGGCTGTTTTCGAGTAAAAACCATGAAAAATGCACGTCTTACTGTAGTTTTCGTTGCAAGATATCGTGCGCACCAATTCGAAATTTTGAATGAAAGGCGGCAATTTCCAGATGGAACTATAGTATGAGTTCAAAAGTTTCCACTCAAAATTTTATATTTTCGCCTTTTTTGTCGATTTTTGATGAAAATCAAGCTTGAAACTCTATTTTCCTCTAGTTTCCCTCCAACTCACTGCTCGGGGAGCTCCTTAAACTTGTCCACCCCTCTCAACGCCTTCTTCACCGCCTCGACCTCGTCGTAGGCAAGTGCGCCCCACGGCAACTCTCCCCAGACCATGTGCAACAACTGATAGAACCACGACTCGAGATCGTGACGCGGTCCGACTTTCTGGCCGGCGTGATGAGCCAACGGAGCATAATCCAGATGGCCGGAATAGGCGGCGATGTGGAGAAGCTCGTCGGATTCAGAAGGCGTCTTCAGAATCGAAGAGATATCGGCCTGGAAGAGGTGACGGGAAGAGGCGTCGTAGTGGAAACAGTCCATGTTGACGTTACGAAGGAAGTAGCCGTGTTTGTGGGCGCAACGGATGATCTGGGAAATTTTTGGAATATTTTTTGGGAAAAATTTGAATTTTTACAATTTTCTGGAATTTTCGAATTTCTCACTTTCCAAATTCATGTTTTTCGAAAAAAAAAACAGATCTGGGAAATTCTGAATTTTTGCTGAATTTTTTTACAAATTTTAGCCAAAAATACAGAAAATTGCAATTCTTCTGATTTTTCCATTATTTTCATTTTTCAAAATCAATATTTTTCAATTTTTCTGGAAAAAAACTTTTTTTTGAAAGTTTTGCAAAATCTCACTTTTCCCGTCATTTTGCACATAAAAATTGAGAAATTTCCTAAAACCCACCGCCAACACATCACTGGCCAACCGTCCAGCCGTTCCGAAGCTAAACTTGTTTCTCATGGCGAAACACTGATCCAACCCGGGTCCACCGCGGAAGTACAGTGTCACATGATAGCCGTTATCAGTGGCGAACAGTTTGTGGACCTGCGAGAAGTGACGCCAGTCCTGTTTCTCCGCCTCCACTTTGCACAAGAATCCGGCTTCGGCGTGGACGACGTGGGCTCCAGAATCGGCCGGAGCAACACGGACCACGAGCTCTTTTCCGTCGGCCGAGAGACCCAAAAAGGTTCCACCGACACGGTCATCATAGCCGATTCTCTCGAAGATCTGAAAAAAATTCAAATTTTTCAAATTGGCGGGTAGGATATCTCGCAACGTAAACTACAGTAAAATTTGCATTTTTCACTGATTTTTGACTTAAAAAAAACAGTAAAATAGCCTAAAATCACTGAAAAATGCAAGCCTCACTGTAGTTTTCGCTGCGAGATATCGTGCGCGCCAATTTGAAATTTTGAATTGCAACAATAATACCTGAACATGCCCGCCGATGACGTGTCCCTCTTTGTAGCACGGAATCCCGTTGACAACCTCGTACTCCAGCTGATTATCAGCGTTTTCCTCGAAAAACTCGGATTCTTTGGCTTTTGGAAGAGTTGGGCCGATGAGGGGCTCCTCGGCGTCCAGATGATCCAGGGATTCCATGATTCGGGGCGATTCTGATGGGGGAATCAGAAGAACTGAAGGGACGGGAGGTTTGGGAGCTTCACGTGGAAGTTGGGGGAGGATAGGTCACGTGGGGACGATTTTCACGTGAACAGGGTGGCTGGGAGTACTGTAGACGTTCAGGCGGTCTTCAGGAGTTTCACGTGAATCCAGTTGACCTAGATGTTTCACGTGAACATTTTTGACGAAATTTTGAAATTTTCTGTGATTTGGGTCTCGCCACGGTTTTGTGATTTCTCACGTGAATGGCTAGGGTACTGTAGACGTTCAAGCGGTCTCTGGTGATTTCACGTGAAACCATTTGACCTAGAATTCTTGTGAAAATGAGGTCACGTCAAAATTGTGTCATCTGGTCAATTCAGGTCGAATCCACGTGAGAGTATAGCTCAATTTCCACGTAGTAGTTTGGGTCATGTCACGATTTTATGATTCTTCATGTGAACGTGATGGCTGAAGGTTCCACGTGTACTCATTTGACCTAGATGGTTCACGTGACAGTTTTTGACGGAATTTTAAATTTTAAAATTTCTTGTAGGCTTGGGTCTCGCCACGAAGTTCTGCCATTTTTGAAAAGCTTCAAAGTAAAAATCTCATTTTTTTTTCAGGAAAAAACGATAGACCAACTGCTAAAACTGGAAATAGACGTTTCGGATCGAGTGCACTCGGGAGCCAGTCAAAACCGCGAGTACTGGCAGATTCTCGAACGACAAATCGGCGTTCGAATCGCCCGAAAACGCATCAACGAGTATCACAATCGAATGCTCCGACTGCAATTGGCACGGATTAAAGATGAGCAGCAGAAGGAGTTGGCGGATGGGAAAACGGAGGAAAAGGTGAAGAAGGAGGAGATGATGGAGGTGGAAGAAGAGGAAGAAGAGGAGGAGGAGGATGATGAGAAGAACAATGAGAAGTTGTCGAAGAAGGTCAGGAGAAAGGTCGATGTGGCCGTGTTGGATGATCCGGAACTTGATGAGCAGGAGAGGGAGAGAAAGTGGAGGTAGGCAAAGGGGGTTTGGGACAAATTTGGGAAATATTGCAGAAAATTAAAGAATTTACGGGAACTAGCATATTTCTCCAGGAAAAATGACCAGTTTTGACCGATTTTTACCGAATTTTGCGAATTTTCAGGGTTTTTTCTTGTAAAACAGTATTTTCTTGTCAGTCTTTACGGGTTTCTGGGGAATTTGAAATTATCCCCATTTTCCAGACAATTTTTGAATTTCAGATGATTTTTGCAATTTTTGTTGAAAATTCAAGAGTTTTTGCTGTTTTCTGGCTAATTTTTGCCGATTTTCATTGAAAACTAGTGATTTTTCTTGGAAATCAGTGTTTTCTTAAAGTTTCGAATTTTCATAAAATTTGAAATTTTCAACTTTTCCTTGAAAAAAATTAGCAAATTTGGCGATTTTGGCCTGATTTTCACTACATTTTTGTGATTTTGCAATTTTTTAAACCTGTAATTTTTTTTTGCTTATTATGCTGAAAATTTGAATTTTTACTGAATTGGTAAATCCATGGAAAATCGCTGAAAAATATAGAAATCTGGGAATTTTCATAAAACTCGCTTTTCTGATTGTGAAATCGTATCTCTTTTTTTTTTTAATTTTTGCGAATTTTCTATAATTTTCGCGAATTTCAGCTGTTTCCGGCTGATTTTTACTGTAATTGGCTAATTTTTTCAAATGTTCGTTTCGAGACCTCAAGCTCCGCCCACTTTTGGAGAAAACGGGTTTCGGAGATTTTTGGATTTATAAAAATCACCTTTTTCAATCTATTTTCTCTTATCACCCCCTATCTTATCACTTTGCAGAGCCCTATCAGACGACCAACTGCACGAAGTGACTCTAGAACTGTACCGTGTCAACTGCTACTCCCCTCCCTACAACAGTTTCGACGACACGATGCCCGGAATAGACATAGTCGACGCGCAGTCCGACATGGAGTTCCTCATGGACCAACGGGCCAAGAACCGGGCCCTCAGGCCTGTGGGCCCGAAGACTTCTGGGCCATCGTCTGGGCCTTCCTCAGCTGGAATAGACCCGAAACTGATGAAGATAGCGATGGCTGGAATGGACAAAGACGAGGGAACATTCGCTGTGGAGGAGCAGTTGGAGCAGCAGAAGCACTTGTGGTCGGATAAGTACAGGCCGAGGAAGCCGACGTACATGAACAGGGTGCAGACGGGATTCGAGTGGAACAAGTACAATCAGACACACTACGATCAGGACAACCCGCCGCCCAAAATTGTACAGGCTTACAAGTTTAATGTGAGTCGTTTCGAGGGATTTTTCGGTTTTTTAGGAATTGAGAAAAATGAGATGAGAAAAATGTTTCCATTTTTCAAAAAATACAAGGGTTCTAAATAATCTTGAAATTTTGAAATTTGCCATAAGCCAATGTTAGCGGGCTTTCTATAAATCTAACTTTTATGAATTTTATAATTTTTTGGGTTTTTTCTTTCGGTCTTGGCACAAAAAGTGAGGGGTTGGGCTGATTTTTCAAAAAATTGAAAACAAATATGAATTTTCCATGGAAATTCACGATTTGATTGATTTTTTGGGAGTACAGCAAGTTTTCTGAAGTTTTCTGTATAATCTTGGAATTTTCGAAAGTTTTGAATTTTTGAAATTTGCCATGGGCCAAGATTGGCGGGCTTTTTATAAATTTAACTTTCATGAATTTTATTATTTTTTGGGGATTTTGTATTTGGGGTCTTGGCACGAAAAAGGAGACTTCACCCAAAAGTCAAAACAAGGCTACATAGTTTTTTCAAAAAATTTAAAAAAAAATCAATTTTTCATTGACATTTCGTAATTTTGAAATTGTTTCGGTTTTTTTCTCTCATTTTAAAAATTCCAAAAAACCAAAATATTTTGAATTTATCAGAAAATTCGGAAGAATTTTTTTTTTCAAATTCCACGCTATTCCTTGCATTCCGGAACATGCGGAGTCGAAAAATAGGCTCTGCATTACATATTTCAATTTTTAAAATCCCCTCTATATTTTTTCACTTTTTTGGAAGAATTTCAATTTTTTAGAAAAAATAGCTGTCAAGTTTATTGATATACAATTTTTATCAGAAATAAACCAGGTGATCTCACAAAAAAAAGTTCAAAATAAAATTCAATAATGAAAAAAGATAAAAATCTCAAAAATTAAGAAAAAACTTCAATTTTGGCTAATTTAGAGTAAAAATCTGAAATTTTTCGTCTTTTCAGCTTTTCCCAGAATCCAATAGAAAATATCCCATTTTTTGACATGTTTTTTTAGAAAAACGAAAAATTAGAATAATGATCAATTATTAGCACTAATTTTCACATTTCCTAAATAAACACCCTTTTCCCAACTATCCCCATTTTCAGATCTTCTACCCGGACCTTCTTGACCACACAAAGACGCCCTCATTCACCGTGACCCCGTGCGACGACCGTGACTTTGCTGTGATCCGCTTCAAAGCAGGTCCTCCGTACGAAGATATTGCCTTCAAAGTCGTCAATCGGGAATGGGAGACACTGCACAAAAACGGATACAAGTGCCAGTTTCAGAACGGCGTCTTCCAGTTGTGGTTCACTTTCAAAAAGTATCGCTATCGTCGTTGAAATCGAGATACTTGTGGTTTATTATCATTGATTTTTCAATTTTTTTGAAATTCTGAATTTTTGGGTTTTTTTGGGTCTCGCAACGAATTTATTTAGAAAATTTTTGAAAAAACATGTTTTTTTCGAAGTTTTCAAATTTTTCAAAAAAAATTTTTTTTTTCAAATTTCTGGCAGCATTGATCGTTTTGAGACCCATAAAATTCCAAATTTCTCGTTGTTTGGGTCTTGAAACGAATTTATGAATTTTTCAAAAAAAAAATTTTTTTTGCATTTTTTGAATTTTTTTTCACTTTTTTAAAAAATGATATTGATAGTTTCGAGACCTGTGAAACTCCACATTTTTCAGTGTTTTTGGGTCTCGCAACGAATTTATCAATTTTTCATAAAATTAGATTTTTACAAAATTTTTGAAAAAAAATTTTTTTTTTGAATTTTTTTTCAAAATTCTCGTGAAACTAATCGTTTCGAGACCCGTAAAACTTCAAATTTTTAGGTTTTTGGGTCTTGTAACGAATTTATGAATTTTGTAAAAAAATCTGTTTTTTAGAAAATTTTTGAAAAAAAAAATTTTTTTCGAATTTTTGAATTTTTAAAAAAATGTTTCGAATCGTTTTTTTTTTCATTTTTTCTGTTCATACTGTTCGTTTCGAGACCCATGAAACCCTGTAAATTTGAATTCCCGCATTTTTCTTTTTTTTTAAATCTCGTTTTCCCCCCTTATTTATTTCATTTTATGACCATTTGCGAGTATAAAAATTTGAATTTTTCAGAATTTTTTCTTTTTTAATTTTTTCCCAAAAATCAGTAAAGTAGCTGTGACAAACTATTTCTTATCATATTTTATCAGTTATATTTTTAATAATGATTTTTCAATTTTTCAAATGTATTTTTTATTCGAAAATTTTTAGTTTTTCTCAAATTTGAATTTCCCTCCATTTTCCTTATTACATCTTATCTCTTATCATTATCTTATCACCAACTGTTTTCCAGAAATGCGGGCCCTGGCCTCTCGCCTGTTTCTGGGCCTTTTTCAGCCCAGTGATAAGGGATTTCTGATAGTCGCCTCGATTCTGATGGTCGTTGAAGCCGTCCTGTCGACGTTTGTCATTCAGAGAGTTCCTTGTGGGTTTTTAGTGATCATTTGATAAGAAAATTTAATAAATTGATTTTCAAAAAAGCAAAAAATTGACCTAGAAAAAAAATGAAATTGAAAAAAAAAAATTTTCTTTCAATTTTTTTTCAAAAAAAAATTTTAATTTTCAGGTTTTGTTTTTCACTTCCAAATTGTCATTTTATTGTCTAGAAACACTAAAAATCATTCTTGTTCTCTAGATTCTTCAAAAATCAATAATCCCGTTCCAGACACTGAAATCGACTGGAGTACGTACATGCAACAAGTGGAATGTTATGTCAAAAAGGGAATTATGAACTATACGAAAATCGGAGGAGATACTGGACCTGTTGTGTGAGTTTTGAGTTGGAATTTAGAGAATTTTATGGAAATATAAAATTTTGAGCTGGAATGCAAAAAATCCGGGGAAAATGAAGAAGATAAGAATTTTTCAAAATTAAAAAAAAAAAAAGGCCAAATTTTTCTTAAAATTTTTGAAATAAAATTGAAAAAACTGGGTGTTATGAACAATTCTGTTAAAGGAATACTCCACCCAAAATTTTTTTTTTGAGATTTTTGCATTTTCCTACTTCTTCCGCTCTCTTTTTACCAAATCCGAATTTTTTTCCGGAAAAAAAATATTTTTCTTCGAGAAAATCGGGTTTTTAGTTGCAAAAAACTATTTTCAAACGCGGCTGCAATTGCAGAAATTGTCGGTGTTTGCAGAAAAAGTGTACACTTTGCGCAGGAACTGACGACATTGCGTACCGTAACCCGCCTAAAAAATCGAAATTCAACACTACGACGCTCCGAAATTTCAGCGCGCTCAGTTTAACGGAATTTTCGCAGGAAACGACGCGATTCAAATTTTTTAAGGAATCGCGTATTTCTCCGCTGAAAAATGGTTTTTCGGAATATTTTCTATCAAATCATAATCAGGAAGGGTGAAAATATTTTTTGAAACCAAAAAATAAAAATCGAAAAATTTGGGTGAAGTATTCCTTTAAAAATGATAATCTTTGAAAAATTTTCTAAAAAAAAATTAATTTTTATGAAAATTGAAAAATCCAAAAATAAAAATTTCAAATTTTTTCAAAAAATTTTCAAAAAACTGTTTTTTTCCAATTTCTAGTAAAGATGTGGATTCAAAAAATTACATAGTATCATAAAAATAAATTTCGAAAAAATTTTAAAAATTGAAAAAAATTGTGAAAATTCAAAAATCCAAAAAAACTCTTTTTAATTTTCAAATTTTTTCCAGTAAACAAGTTTTCCGAAAAAAATTAAAAATTGTAACGTATTTTTGAAATAACAAATCAAATTTTAGACCAAAAAACCAGTTTTCCTGAAAATTGGAATATTCACAATTTTCTTTTTCAAAAAAAAAAATTAATTTTCCTCTTATTGAAAATGCGAATCCCAATTTTTTTGAATTCCAGAAAGAAGATATCAATTTTCTTCTCATAAATTGGAAAACCCTACATATTTCTAAAATAAATCCCTTTTTTTCCCCAATTTTTCAATTTTTCTTCAAATATTACAAAAATAAATTTTCCCTTTATTAAAAATGCAATTTCATTTTTTTTTTAATTCCAGAAAGAAGGGATCAATTTTATTTACATAAATTGAAAAACCCAAATTTTCAAAAATAACACATTCCTATCAGCTTTTCCATTTTTTCCAGTTACCCTGCCGGCCACATTTGGGTCTACCGTATCCTCTACTCTCTCACCGATTCCGGAAAATCAATCCGCACCGCCCAGCACATTTTCCAGGCCTTTTACCTTCTGAACCTCTTCTTCGTCTTCCGAATCCTATTCAAAACCCATAAAGTGCGTCTTATCACCCCTTATCACCTCCTCATCAGTCATTTCAGCTCCCTCCGATTGTCCTGTTCCTGGTTTCCATAACCGGCTACCGTATCCACTCGATATTCATGCTCCGCCTGTTCAATGACCCATTGGCCATGTTGTTGTTCTACGTGGCATTGGATCAGTTGTTGGATGATAAGTGGCTGTTGGGATGTGTTTTGTACAGGTGATAACAGTTATCAGCTCATCAGAAAATTTGGAAATTTGAGAAAAAAAAATTTGTAAAAAAAATTTCCAAAAAAGAAATGTTTTTTTAATTAAAAAAAAATTTTCAAAATTTAAAAATAATTTTCAAAATTCAAAAAAAATATACCATTATCTGAATTTTGAGAAATTATGACTCAAAAAAAAATTTTCTTCAGCTAAGTTTTAAAATTTCAGTCAAAAAAATTTTTTTATACAAAATGTTTTTTTTAGTTTTATTTTTTTGAAAATGAGATTTTTAGTTTCTAAAAATTAATATTGTTATCTAAATTTTTTTAAAAATATTTGATCCCAAAAAAAATTAATTTTTTTTTAAATTCTAAAATATAATTTTTTACAAATTGAGATTTTTCATTCTCTAGATCAAAATTGATAATTTCTGATAAATGAACAATTTTTTCAATTAATAATTTTCAAAATTTCTCAAATTTGATTTTCAGCTTCGCCGTTTCCATCAAAATGAATGTTCTTCTATTCGCACCGGCCCTGTTTTTCACTCTTCTTCTGAACACTGGATTCCTGCATACACTTGGTTATATTGCGGTTTGTGGGTAAGTAAATTTATGAAAAGGACTGAAATTTTACAAAAACCGGCTGAAAATTGTGGAAAATTGTGAAAAAATCAGCAAAAGCGGTCAAAAATGGCTGAAAAAGGTGGATTTTCGAGAAAAATCGATTGAAAAACTGGATTTTCAAGTGAATTTCCCATTTTCAGAGCGATCCAAGTGTACGTTGGCGGTCCGTTTCTTCTGTTTGACTGGAAGTCGTATGTGACGAGATCATTCGATTTGGGAAGGGTTTTCATGTTCAAATGGACTGTGAACTGGAGGTTTTTGCCGGAGGAGGTAAAGGTTTTGGGTCTCGGCACGAAAGCGTAATAGTTTTCGTGGCGAGACCTTCATGTACTAATATTTTCTCAAACCATCCAATTTCAGTTCTTCCTCGACAAACGCTTCCATATCGCTCTTCTCGTTGGCCATTTGACTGTTTTGGCAGTTTTTGCATGGTTCATGTGGTTTAGGTGAGTTGGGAATTCAATTTTAAAATATTGGAATTGAAAAATTGAAAAATCGCAGAATGTTGCAAAAAACCCCAAAATTCCAACAAAAATTGAGAAATTCTTTTCTCAAAAATTTTTTAGCTTTTGTGAAATTCAAAAATTTCAAATTTCAGCCAAAAACGTTACATTACAAAAAAATTCAAATTTTCAAAATTTTTTGCTAAAATTTCCAAATTGAGAAAAATTGGAACATTTCAGAAAAGTAAAAAAAAATAAAATTTTGCTCTCTCTCGAAATTTTTTTTTCAAATTTGCGAAATTACAAAATTCCAATAAGAAATCTGTAAAATCACTGTAAAACAAAAAATTTCCAAATTCTAAAAAAATTGGCCGAAATTTGAGAAAATTCGCAAAAAAGTTCCAAATACCTAGAAAAATTGAGAAAACTTCCTGTTTTTCAAAAAATTTAAAAATTTGCAAGAAAAAACCCAAATTCCAACAGAAAATTTACTTTAAAAATCGGAAAATTTCAGGAAACAAAAAAAATCAATTTTTAATAATTCGCAAAAAATTTTCAAAAATCCGAAATTCCAACAGAAAAAAATTGAAAAACATCATAATTTTTGAAAATTTCAGAAAAAAATCTAAACTTTCAAAATTTTCAAAAAATACAAAAATCTCAACAAAAAAATTTGGAAACAATTTCAGACTTCAAAAAATCCCCTAATACTTGAAATTTCAATTCCCCTTTTCAGACGCCTAAATGGTCTTCCCTCCTCAGTGTCCCTTCTATTCCGCGGAATCACCTCTGCCACCGGCCCCGTCGACACCCTCTACGCCTTTTTCACCTCCAATCTCATCGGAATCGTCTTCTCCCGATCCCTCCATTATCAGTTCTACTCCTGGTACTTCCACCAACTTCCCTTCCTTCTTTTCGCCAATTACCCCTACATCTCATCCATCTCCGAGATCCCTTGGAAACAGTTCTTCTGGAAGGTTCCATTGCTCCTAGCCGTTGAGTTGTCGTGGAACGTGTATCCTTCCACGTGGTGGTCCTCCCTGCTTCTTCACGTCTGCCACGTCATCATCCTCTACCATCTGATCGTGTCGAGACCCAAAAAACCCATTGATTCAGTCACACCGTACACCTTGGATCTGGTCAAGAAACGCATTGAAAACCTGCAAAAAGAGTTTGAAAAGTACGGAAGTGTGGTGCCGAGAGAGAAGGAAGCAGAGCCGAAATTTGAAGAAGATAGTAGTGATGAAGAGCTGGATGATAAGGATGATAAGGGCCGGAAGGTGTTTAGGCCGAAGACGAGAACTCTGCCGAATGGAAAGAAGATTCCGGCGATATATCGAGATGAGGAGGAGATGGACGAGGCGTTTGAGGACTATTGGGAGGAACAACTCGACAATTTGAGGAATACCCATCAAGTTTATGTGGGTTAAATATTTATTTGAGAAATACAGTGTATCTGACGCGCAAACACAGAAAAATCTATAACATGTCAAAAAATGTGTTCATTTGTTTGGTTTTTAGCGGATTTAGAATCACCTAGAAAAATCACTGAAATTGTCCGAGTTTGAGTTTTTGTGCATTTAAGCGTGCTATTCGGGATTTTCTTGTGCTTGCGGTGTCTCCAAGCTACAGTAATCTTTTTGAAAACACTCGGTTGAAAATCAGCCCGATTTCAGTGAAATTGGGTCAGAATTCCTATGAAAATCACTGAAATTGTCGAATTCTGAATTGTTATGCATTTGCGCGTGAAGTTGAGTGTTTTGTGTTTGCGTACAGCGTTTTCAAGCTACAGTAATCATGAAAATTGACATTTTCGGTTGAATTTGACAAAAGTACAGCAATTTTAACCTGAAAAAGCACTGGCATTTTCGATTCTTGCATTTCTGTGCGTTTGCGCGTGAAATTGGGTGTTTTCTCGGTGTTTGCGGGAGTCTTCCAAGCTACAGTAATCTTCTCCAAAATTTTTCCAAATTATTCTGAAAATTAGTCTAATTTCAGTAAAATTGAGTCAGAATTGCTGAAAAAATCACTGGAATTGTCGAAATTGGGATTTTTCTGCATTTGCGCGTGAAATCTGGTGGTATACAGTGTTTGCGGATATTCAAAGCTACAGTAACCCTGAGATATAAAAATCTATGCTGAATGCAGCCAATTTTAGCCTAGTTAGGCCTAATTTTTGAAAAATGCATTCAAATTAATTCAATTCATGTTTTTTGTGCATTTTCGCGTAAAACCCAATGTTCTGTGTTTGCGTACAGTGTATTCAAGCTACAGTAACCCATTGTTTCCTATTTTCCAGTTCGGCAGAGACGGCCAACGCGAAGTGACGGGTCTTCCGCCGATCGGAGACGGCAGTAAGCTGAAATTTCATGAACAAGTGAAAGTGTTGTATGCGGATACACTTTATGTGAGTTTTTTGCATCAAAATGAGATAAATATTGATTTTTTGAAAAATTTAAAAAATTAAAAAAAATAATTTTGAAAAAAAAATTCCAAAAAAAAAATTTTTTTTTTCGAATTTTTTTTTCAGTTTTTTTTTCAAAAACATTCCAGTAAAACTAGAGAAATAATTTAAAAATTCCCAGAATATTCTTGACTTTGATCGATGTTTGGAAATTTGAAAAAAAAATATATTTGAGAAAACTGAATCCAAAAAAAAATTTTACTATTTTTTAAAGGTTTTTTTTTCAAAAAAACCTTCTGTAGAACTAAAAAAGATCAATTTTTCCCTAAATATTATTTAATTTTTCAATAAAAAAAATATTTGAAAAAATTTCCAGAAAAAAATTGTTTTTTCGAATTTTTTTGAAAATTTCCAATTTCCCTTTTTCAGCTCCGAAAACAACTGGAAGAAGAAGCCGAAGAGGAAAGAAGACACCAAAATGGTCATTCGAATGGGAATTCTGTTCATTTTCCGGCTCCAGATGCGCCAGATGTCGATTTACCCGATTCAGAAGACGATCCAGAAGAAGACGTTCCAGAAGACGGTCCAGAAGACGAAGAAGATAGTGTCAGAAGACGGGCGGTACCGGAGAGAATTGATTGATATTGATTTTTTTGGAAATTTTTGAAAATTGATTTTTTCCGAATTTTTTTGGATCGTTTTTTCCTGGATTTTGAAGCGAATAAGTTCCATTTTTGCCCTTTTATCACTGGTTTTTCTTGTTTTTTCCTCCATTTTTTTCTCGTTTTCTCTGGTTCAACAACTCTTTAATTTCATAATTTCAGGGATCTTTCATGTATATTTTTCATTTAAAAAATTGATTTTTTTTCTTTTTTATCTGCTTTTTTTCAGTTTTTCATGTGATCATTATCCCCTTTGAAGCTATACCTCAATTATTGATTTTTCGTCATTCCTGATTTTTTTTACAATTTTTAAAGTTTTTTAAAGCTTGAATTGATAATAATGATAATGATTTTTGAGATTATGAATTGGTTTTTTTGTAAATTTCTTTAATTATCACTGATAATGTTATTTTCTTATCAGTGATAAAAAATAAGGTGGAAACCTTGGAAAATATATATATTTTTTTTTTAAAATCAATTTTACAAATTTTGAATGTTTTTAATTTGCAATTTTCAAAAAATTTGTTATCAATTATCACTGATAATTGCTTTTTCCCAAAAAATTGAAAATTTTCAAAAAAAAAGATTTTTTTTCAAATTTTCTAAAGCTTGAATTGATAATGATAAGGGTTTTTAAAATTATGAATTGGTTAATTTTATTGGAATTATTTTCTTATCACTGATGAATAAATTTTCTTATCAGTAATAAAAATGAGGTGAAAACCTTAAGAGACGTTATTCGTAAATGGTCGATAAGCCAGTTCACAGTTGCCGAAAGTATTTTTGATTTGACTGATATTTTGCAAAAGGATACTATAGGGGACCCTAAGTCCAAAATGACAACTTTTGGATTTTTTGCTCACCGGCTCGCGGAGCCCCGGAGCAAAATCGGGCTCCGAAAAAAGTTGTCCAATAAATCTGAAACTTTTTCCCCGGGGGTTTTTTGGGTCGTAGAGTACGAAAATAACAATGGAAAGTTCTGGAAAAAATTCTAAAAAATAGTCATAGTGCAAAAAAGTCGAATTTTTTCAGTTTTTTTGCTCTCCTGAAAATTTTACTATGGGACTTGTACAAGATCTTTCTTTTTTTGAGTAACACGACCCATGGTACATCACATATCAAAAAATATCAAAAATCGTCGGGTAGGTATTAAGAC
>LR539395.1:334356-370744 GCA_900536315.3 Caenorhabditis becei
TTTCCGACTTAAAAAATTTTCCAAACTTTTGTGACCATGTATCCCTATACGTTCACACGCTGAAAAGTTGGGTGAAAAATGTTGGAAAAATCAGAAAAATTCGGAAATTTTTTTTAGAAACTAGTGGTTAGGGGGAACTAATAGGTACATGTCCCAGTTACAAATTCACGATAAGACCCAAAAATAGTTCAGTTGAGACAGTACCCGAAAATGACCAAAATGTGAAGACAACTTTTTTGAAAATTTTTCGGCAAAATTTTCGATTTCTAAAAATTAGGCACTAATGCAATCCGACGTATTTTTAAACGTAGATTACGAATAAAATATCCGTTTAGAAAATATCAGTTGAAAACTTTCCACTACGACCGAAAGTATGCCGGCTTCAGTACTAAAATTTGATAAATGTCAAAAAATGTCTCAGTACCTACCCGACGATTTTTGATATTTTTTGATATGTGATGTACCATGGGTCGTGTTACTCAAAAAAAGAAAGATCTCGTACAAGTCCCATAGTAAAATTTTCAGGAGGTCAAAAAAAACTGAAAAAATTCGACTTTTTTGCACTATGACTATTTTTTAGAATTTTTTTCAGAACTTTTCGTTGTAATTTTCGTACTCTACGACCCAGAAAACCCACGGGGAAAAAGTTTCAGATTTATTGGACAACTTTTTTGTGAGCCCGTTTTTGCTCCGGGGCTCCGCGAGCCGGTGAGCAAAAAATCCAAAAGTTGTATTTTTGAACTTATGGTCCCCCATAGTACCCCTGTGCAAAATATCAGTCAAATCAAAAATACTTTCGGCTCCTGTGAATTGGCCCAGTGGCCATTGTTGACTAATTACAAATAGTCTCTCTTAAAACATTTTTTTTGAAAAATTTTGAAAAAAAAATTTCAGTCAATTTTTTGTATTCTCAGAATTTGTTATTTCTAATCAAACATTGATTATTTTTTCTATTTTATCACATTATCACAAAAAATCAATAATCAACTGGAAACAAAATTTCCATTAAAAAAATTTGAAAAAAATTTGAAAAAAAAATTTTTTTTTGGAATTTAATTTTTTTTTTAATATTCAAAATTTGTTATCAATTATCAGTGATCATTCCTTTTTCCCAAAAAAAATCAACAATCACCTTGCCGAAATTCCAGCTCCTTCCCCTAAAAAATGATGCCCCGTCTCCTGGGGTCATCAAATTTCCGTCGGCTCTTTTCGAGTTGCCACGTGGATGCGAGCACTAGTTCACAGACGGCTCCGGCGCAGAGTTTGGTACGTACAGTAACCCAAATTGTACATTTTCATTGAAAAATTGAAAAAAAAAATTAATTTTGGAAAAAAAAATTTTTCTCCAATTTTTTTAATTTTCTAGTTTTTTTTTGTTATTAGGTCTCGCCACGAAAACACGAGACTCTCGTTTTTCGCTTCGAGACCCAACTCCCCTTATTTTTCAGGTTTTCGACCGTGAAACCAAGCGAAAACAACGCGATTGGGCAGTCCGGCAACCGGATTACAAAGCTGCTCAATATCTGAAAGAAGAAGTCGGATGGAGAGTTGCTGATAAGGTTGGTGATAAGGGATTAGTGATAAGAAGTTATCAGTTTAGGTGTTCGACTTGACAAAGTTCAATCCATTGGTGTTGGATATTGGCTGTGGGACAGGACATATCACTCCGCATTTGATCAAGGAAAATGTTGGGAAGATTATTCAGGTGATAAGGATTATCTTATTGATAGGTTACTGATAACGATCAGAAGATTAGTAGTTTCCTAGGGTAGGCTTCCTGCGCAAGCTTGGGCAAGAAGGTGATAAGAAAGGATACTGATAAGAATTATCTTTTTTGAAAAAACATTGTTTTCGGATTACTGTAGCTTCTTTTTCTAACATCACTTATCAGTGATAATGTCAACTACTCCGCAGAACATTTCCCGATTATCAGTTGTAAAAAATAGATCATCTGCTTATCAGCTTATCAGCAGAAAAGCTTTCAACTGATTGATTGCTATAAAAGGCCCGATTTTCATATTCATTTGGAGAAAAAACTTGTTTCCCGAGCTACAGTAACCCTATTTACGACAATCTGAAAAGAAATTCATTGCGAAATTCGAATTCCTCATGTATTTTTTCCTTATCCCTCCATTTTCCAGCCAGTTTACTCAAAATGTCGTAAGGTTCAGCGTCTTGTCCGCAAACACCCCACCGATGCACACATTCAACCTACAGTAACCCAAAAAATTGAAATTTTGATTAAAAATGGCTATTTTCATTTCAAAGTTCAGGAATTTCGTGTTCTCAAGTTAGTACGACACTCCGAAATTCCGCAGATCAAAAATAGTGAAAGATTGGCATACAACACTCCGAAATCCCGTTACCCAAATCCAAAAATCTAGCCAGTGAAACTCTCAAACAATGCTCCGAAATCTCGCAATTCAAAATAACAGAAACTTGAGTCACAACACTCCGAAATCCCATCTCCCAATCCGAAATTCTCTTTCCAAACGATGCTTCAAAATCCCGCTGTCCAAAAACTGTGAAAAATCACTTACAACACTCAAAAGATCTGATTTTGTGATAAAGCTATCAGTTATCAATTTTTCAAACTTCCCCCATTTCCAGGTCGACCTAAGCGGCGGAATGGTCCAATCGAGTTCTTCGTGTGATGATTCAGAAGTTGTCGTGGAACGTCGTCACGTCGACGAAGAGACCCTCGATGGCTTCCATTCAGATCAATTTGACCTACTTCTTACTTCCATGTCAGCTCATTGGATCAATCAGTTACCGCAGTGGATGAAACGGTGTTATGAGATATTGAAGCCGGATTGTCCGTTTATTGGATCCATGTTGGCTGAGGACACGTTGTACGAATTGAGGTGTTCGTTGCAGTTGGCTGAGGTTAGAAAGAATGGGAAAAATAGAAAAATGATAAGGTTTTATCAAGATAAAAAAAATTATTTTTGAAATTTTCCAAAATTTTTAGAAATCAGAAATAATTTTTAAAAAATCTATTTTCCAAAAAAATTAGAACATTTTTTTTTTCAATTTGAATTTTTTTTATTTTCAAAAGTGGAATCCAAAGATTTTATTAAAATTCAAATTTTTTTGTAATTTTTGGAAATTTTGGGTAGGAAAGAACATTTTTTTTGAGTTTTCCCCAATTTTTCATTTGCAAAAAATTCAAACATTTTTTCCGAATTTTTCAAAAAAAAAATTAAATCGGATTTTTGTGAAATTCATGATAAAAATAGCAATTTGAAATAAATTTAAAAATTTTGAAATCCGGAATTTCGTAATTTTTACAGAGTGAAAAAATCTTATTTTCAGAAAAATCAGTGCAAAAAATTCAAAAAAAATTCCGGAAAATTCGAAATTTCTTAATTTTTACCAGAAATGGTAGCCCCATTTCTGTGAAATTCAAAGTGAATAAATAAAATAAAAAATTCGAAAAATCAGGAATTTAATTTTTTTTTTTTTTGAAAATTGGTAGCTCCACTCTTCTGAAATTCAAAAAACAGCAAAATCTCAAAAAAATTTTTTAAATCTATTTTTTTTTTAAATTTTTCTGATTTTTTTTTCCAATTCCATTTTTGTAATAACTATGTTTCTTTAGCTAGAACGTCTGGGCGGTGTCTCCTCGCACATCTCTCCATTCGTCCGTTCCCAGGACATTGGCGGTCTGCTCTCTTCTGCCGGTTTCGACATGATAACTTTGGATTCGGATGAGATCCAAGTCGGCTATCCGAACATGTTCTCTTTGATGTACGACCTGCAGTTGATGGCCGAATCACATTGTACCTATCGGAGGAATCGGACCATTCGAAGGGATGTTCTGTTAGCTGCTGAGGCTATTTATCAGGTAAATATTTTTTGGAATATGGGTCTCGTCACGATCTGTTCAATCTGTTACTTTTAAAAGAAATTTGTTGAAAATATAAAAATTCCGCTGAAAACAGATTATTTTAGCATATTTTACTAGAATTTCAAGAAAAAAAAATTGAAATAGAGGGTTTTCGTGGTGAGACCCATAACATTTTTCAAAAATATTTTTTCGGTTTATTCACATAGAAAATCCAAAAAATTTGTGAAATAAACTGTAAAAATTGCGTAAATTAAAAAAAATAATTTCTAAAATTTTGCTATTTTGATTTTCGTGGTGAGACCCATGAATTTTTTAAATTAAATTTTTTCCAAATTTGCAATCTTTTTCACATGGAAAACTGCTGAACCCCTGTAAAAATGCATAAGTACACAGAAAAATTAATTTCGGAAATTCAAAAAAATTCAAAATTTTGAAAATTTTACAACACTCCGAAATCCCGCTTCATGGGCGCCAAATTTAAAATTCTGGATTTTTCAAAATTTATTTTTTGTGAAAATTGAATTTAAAAAAGGAACAAATCCATCAATATTTTTCAGAAAATTTAAATATTTACTTTGAGAAATTTTTTTTCAAATTTCAAATTTTTTATGTATATTTCGCTAGAGCGCACTTCCCCGATATCCTCTTTTTCCAATTTCTTCCATTTTCCAGTCAATGTACTCAAAAGACGGAAAATACCCTGCCACCTTCAAAATCGTCTCATTCATCGGCTGGAAACCCGGTCCGAACATGCCAAAACCGGCGAAACGTGGCTCACAATCAGTATCACTAAAAGATATCGGAAAGATTGTCGAAGATCCCGAAATGATGAGGAAGATGAGCGAACAAAGTGATAAGAACAAGAAGGAGGAGTGATAAATTGATAAGAAATTTTTTTTTAATTTTTTAGATTTTTTGTTTTTAGGCCAAAGATAAGGATAAGGATAAATTTAGATTTGTTTTGTTATTATTTTTTTTCTATTTTTTCATTTTTAATTAAAAAAATTTTCTACGTCATTTTTCCAATTTCCCGTCATGAGAATTCGGCCCTAAAAATTCTGTCTCCGAAAAATTCTCAAAACCGGAAACCGGTGCGCCCCGACTTTTTCGTCATTTCCGATTACGTCTTATGAGAGAGGTACACCTCCAAAACACACCTAGAAATAGAAAAAAAAACTGGAGAAAAATGAAAAAAAAAACTTTTTTTCTCAATTTTTCGTAAAGTTTGTACTTTTTTACGACACTCCGAAATCCCGTTGACCTTTTCCCCTCAATTTCTAGCCCATTTACTCAAAATGTCGTAAGGTTCAGCGCCTAGTCCGCAAACACCCCACTGTTGCACACATTCAACCTACAGTAACCCAAAAATTGAAATTTTGATGAAAAATGGCTATTTTCACCTCAAACTTCATGAAAATTTTGTGTTCAAAAGTTAGTACGACACTCCGGAATCCCGTAGATTAGAAATGGTCAAAATTTGGCTAACAACACTCCGAAATCCCGTTACTCAAATCCAAAAATCTAGCCAGTGAATCTTTTAAACAATGCTCCGAAATCCCGCAGCTCAAAACCCAAAAACGATTTCCAAACGATGCTCCAAAATCCCGTTATTCAAAAGTTTCAAGAAAATTGGGTTTACTTAACTTTCCACACCAAACGATGCTCCGAAATCCCGCTGTTGGAACTCCCTGAAAATTCAAACTTACAACACTCCGAAATCCCGCATTTCAAGCGTAAACCATCAATCCAAACGATGTTCGGAAATCCCGGGTTTTTAGCTCAAATACTTACTTTGTGCTCTCGAACGATGCTCCAAAATCCCGCAAATCAAAAATGATCAAAAATTTTGACTTACAACACTCCAAAATCCCGTTATCCAAATCCAAAAATCCAGCCAGTGACACTTTCAAACAACACTCCGAAATCCCGCTTCTCCAAACCCACTTCCTCTTTTCCCATATTTTCCCTAAATATCTCGTTCCCAATCTCGACCCGACCCGATTACGGTAGCTCTTCTTCGTTTTCGACTGATCACTCCCCCGAGACATTATGATGTGAAGAAAAGTGTAGGAGGAGGCGAAAAAAAATAAGGAGAAAATGAATGTAAACGAAGAGCGAAAAAGCGGGCGGGAAAATGGCACATTGGGTCCCCGGGGGACCACTTTGGGACCACACGACCTGGCACACAGGACCATTCTGCCAATTTGTGTGGGTTATATCCGTTTTTCTCGCCTTGTTTTTCTGGAAAATTCTAAAAATTCTGGGTGAAATAAAGGGAAAATGATCATGTGGTTCTGAAAAAAAAACGTCATTTTTTGAAAATCTTAATGAAATTGACATTTTTCTGAAAATTTTGTTTTTTCAAACATGTTTTTGTTCTGAAAAAGCTGAACTTTGAACTCAAATTTTCAAATTCCCGCGCACGATATCTCGCAGCGAAAACTACAGTAAGATTTGCATTTTGCGGGATTTCGGAGCATTGTTTGAAAGTTTTCAGATTTTTGGATTTAGATAACGGGATTTCGGAGTGTTGTAAGTCAAGTTTTGACCATTTCTAATCTGCGAGATTTCGGAGTGTCGTACTAACACAAAATTCATGAAGTTTGAGGTGAAAATAGTCATTTTTCATCAAAATTTCAAATTTAACCCAGTTTACGACACTCCAACCCTAATTTTAGCGCGAAATTCAAATTCCTCATGGAATTTTACCTTATCTCTTCAATTTTTAGCCAATTTACTCAAAATGTCGTAAGGTTCAGCGCCTAGTCCGCAAACACCCCCACTGTTGCACACATTCAACCTACAGTAACCCAAAAATTGAAATTTTGATGAAAAATGGCTATTTTCACCTCAAACTTCATGAATTTTGTGTTTGTACGACACTCCGAAATCCCACAAATCAAAAATTGTCAAAATTTGACTTACAACATTCCGAAATCCCGCAAAATGCAAATCTTACTGTAGTTTTCGCTGCGAGATATCCTACGAGCCAATTTTAAATTTTGAGAATCAAAGATAATAAAACATGTTTCAAAACTTGTTTTTTCTCTAAAAATGTCTGATAACGTCATGTTATCACAATATCAATGAGCAAATCACAATGTGAACATGTCAAAACATGGTGACCTACATGACTGATGAGTAACTCATCTATTCCCCCTTATCAGTTCCTTATCAATATCCTTATCAACCTGAAATTTTGATAAAGTTTCAGCACTTCCATTTTTAGCCCGTTGACCTTGAGCACATCATAAGCCAGCCCACATAATCTTGACGTCATCAATACGAGAATCTCAGTGATAAGAACGGATAACAAACTGATAAGAAGACACTGATAAGACACTGATCAGTTGCAGGGCATTCAGAAAAGCAGAAATAGATGCCTTTATAAAGGCTCTTTTTCGAAAAACATTGTTTTCGAATTACTGTAGCTTGTTTTTCTAACATCACTTATCACTGATAATGTCAACTACTCCGCAGAACATTTCCAGATTATCAGTTGTAAAAAATGGATCATCTGCTTATCAGCTTATCAGCAAAAAAGCTTTCAACTGATTGATTGCTATAAAAGGACCGATTCATGTGGAGAAAAAACATTGTTCATGTTTCCCGAGCTACAGTAACCCAATTTACGACACTCCGAAATCCCGTTCAGCGCGAAATTCAAATTCCTCATCGATTTTTACCTTATCCCTTCAATTTCCAGCCGTTTTACTCAAAATGTCGTATGGTTCAGCGCCTAGTCCGCAAACACCCCACAGGTGCACACATTCAACCTACAGTAACCCAGGAAATTGAATATTCGATGTAAATGGCTATTTTCACCTCAAACTTCATGAATTTTGCGTTTGAAAGTTAGTACGACACTCCAAAATCCCTCTTTTCAATCCCAAAATCTGTTTCCAAACGACACTCCGAAATCCCGATTTTCAAATTCAAAAAATGAACCTGTAAAGTTCCCAAACGACACTCCGAAATCCCGCTACCCCAAAACACCGCAAAAACGTGACTTACAACACTCCGAAATCCCGGACTTCCACCCGAACACCTCCCAACCTTCTAGATCCTTATCCCCCCATTTCCTTTCTTTCTCTTCGTCTCTTCCTACCTTTTCTCAACTTCCTTGTTCCGTCACGTCGAAAGTTCAATTCCCTCTCTCCAGACACCCTTTCCCCCTATTCTTTAGTCCCCAACAACTCTTTGACCCCGTTTTCCAATTTATAAAATGTTCCCCTGGGACCCTTGACATCATCTTTCCAGCCGAATGCCACGTCACCTTCTTCTGCTCTTTCTTCTTCCAATCTTGGGCCAAGGAGCTCTTCGAATCGGACTTGGAGACTATGATGTGAAAAGTTGGAAGGGTGTTTTGAAGAGAAACACGCCTGAGTGGGTATGGCACGAGTTTGAAGATGTTAGGGTGAAGAGCTCCAAGGAACATGGTTATCAGGTAGGTGATAAGATGATAAGGGTACTGTAGAGGTTACAAGGGAAGTACATGACCTGTTCTAAAAAGTTCCAATTTTTAGATAATGCCAAATTTTGAAATTTTAGAGAAAATCGAAAAATTTCGAAAATTTTCAAAAAAAAAATGTTTTAATTTTTTTTTTTTTTGAAAAATCATAAAAAATCAGCTTCTTTCAACCGGCAAATTCTGAAAACACCATTAAATTCAGCGCATTTTTCTGTATATTATCAGTATTTTTTCGGATTTTTCCAGTGAGGTCATGTTTTTGAGGGATTACGGTAGCTAGTCGTGTTTGCGGACTTTTCCTAACTACGGTATCCCTTTCCGTGATTGATAAGGTGAAAAGGAAAACCTATTTTGGGAATTTCCGATTCTCAGATAATGCCAAATTTTGAAATTTTAGAGAAAATCAAAAAATTTCGAAAATTTTCGAAAAAAATTTTTTGAAGTCACTGCTTTAGTGGTGTTTGCGGACTTTCCTAACTACAGTAACCCATAGATATATTCCAGCTACCTAAAGAAGGTCATTCACGAATTCAAATCGACGAATCTGGAAAGAAAACTGTGTTTGCCAACACCCCTGCCGACGCATTGTACGCTATAAACGTAACTCTGCAATGCACAGAATCTCACGACAAATTGCACATTTTCAGGCTTATCTCCGTTCCGAATGCCTTTCGCAAGTCTCTTGGAGCAACAGTTCGTTTAGCACTGGGTGCCCAAAACGAGTCAGTGATGTCGTCGAATTTGAGTCGAAACAGTAAGATTCAGAGATTTTTTTCTAATTGAAAATTTGTTTATGGGCATTCTATCTAGCGGAAAAAATTTATTCTGGCCCGAACATAGTAACTTGAAGATTTTCTATCAAGTCAACGTGAAACATTTTAGCTTTAGTTTTACTAATTTTCAACGATTTTTTTCGTCTTTTCAAAAAATTTTTTAGAAGTTTTGGTCAACTGCAAAAATGATTATGAGCATTTTATCTAACCGAAAAAATTTATTTCGAAGATCAAAAAAATTTTAGGATAGCGATTTCAAGCATAAAAACTTTGTGGATGCCAAATTTCTAAGTACAAATTTTTCAACGATTTTCTTAGTATTTAAAAAAAAATTTCAAAAGTTTTGGTCAACTACAAACTTGTTTATCAGATTTTTATCTAACGTAAAAAATTTTTTCAAAATTTTTTCAAATGTTCTACAAGTGTTTTTCTCAAGTCAAACTTCAAGTCTGTTGACATGGAGCATGTGCGCTCTACGAAACTTTTTCTATTTTTCAGCGATTTTTTTCATAGTTTCAAAAATTTTTTCAGAAGTTTTAATCAACTGCAAATTTGTTCATCAAATGTTTATCTAACAGGAGAAATTTATTTCAGAGTTCCAAAAAAATTACCTTCATGATTTTTTATCAAGTCAAACACTGATAAGAACACCTCTAATCATTTTCCAGAATCCGCTACTTTGGCAACATGTGCACTTTTTCCTACTCGTTTACCTGGTGGCAATGGTCTGATTGGGAAAGATTTATCGATTGGATCGCTCTGAACGGCTTCAACACAGTTTTGATGCCACTGGGCCAAGAAGCTGTTTGGAAGGAAGTGTTCATGGGATTGGGAGTTCAGAGAAACGAATTGGATCGATATTTCACGTCGCAAGCTTATTTGGCATGGTGAGGGTTACTGTAGGTTCAGGTGTCTGTGGTGGGGATGGTGGTTGCGGACTTGGCACCTGATCTTACGACATTTGATTTTTAGACCCCCCAAATTGGTGTCTAAGCATGGGGAATTTGAATTTCGCAATGAAAATTCTGAAAAAAATTATTTAGGCACCGGATGGGCAACTTGAAGGGTTACGGTGGCGGCTTATCAGACGCTCAAATGATAAACGACTTGAATTTGGCCAAACAGATTATCGATCGATTTTTGGAACTGGGGATTACACCGATTCTGCCGACTTTTTCGGGTTTTGTACCGGATGAAGTGCAGAGGTAAGGCAAGGGAAATTGAAAAATTGAAAAATTGAAAAAGAATGTAGACATTTTTATCAATTTTAATTTTGAAAATTCATAATAAAATTCTTAAAAAATTCACAAAAATCAAAAATGAAAATTGAGAAAAAAAAATGAAAAAAAACGTTTGAAATTCTGAAAAAAAAATTAAAAAAATTTTTTTTTTGTAAAAATTTCAATTTTCTTTTTTTCTCTTATTTTCTGGATATTCTATTTCAAAATATCCTTTATTTTCAATAATAATCTGATTTTCAAATTTTTTTTTTAATTCTGAAAACAATTCTGAGAAATCAAAAAAAAATTTTTTTCTCAAATTTTTATTTATTTTTCCAATTTTCATAAGTTTTTTTAAAAAGAAAATTTTTTCGAAAATAATCCGAGGCTTAAAAAATTGAAAAAAAATTCTGAAAATTCAGGAAAAAAATTTTTTGAAAAGAAATCGGAAAAAATTTTTTTTCTGAAATTTTTTTTCTCAATTTCCAGATGCTAAAAAATCCAAAAAATTGCTCCTAGTTAGTCTGAAATGTTTAGAATTTTTCCAGAAAAATTCTGAAAATTCTAAAAAAAATTTCAAAAAAATAAAAAATAAAAATTTTTTTCAGAAATTTTTTTTTCAATTTTTTCAAAATTTTCAAAAATTTTTTTTGCATTTCCAAGTTCCCAATTCTTTCAAATTTTTCCTCTAGACATTCTGGAATTTGTTAAAATTCCCCCAAAAAATTATTTAAATCCCACAACCCCTATTTCCAGCCTATTCCCCCAATCCAAGTTCACCCGCTTGCCCTGCTGGAACAACTTCTCCTCTGACACCTCCTGCCTTCTCTCCGTCTCTCCATTCGACCCACTATTCTCTAAAATCTCCACGTCATTTCTGAGAATTCAGAAGAAAATGTTAGGAGACGTGACGAATCTGTACAGTGCCGATCCGTTCAATGAGGTGTTGCCATCGGAATCGTCAAAGTTCAATGCGGAATTCGTGAAACAGACTGCTCAATCGATTATCTCGGGATGCAAGAAGGTTGATAAGGATTGCATTTGGTAAGGTGATAGGGAAGGTGATAAGGATCAGTTTATCAGTTGACAACTTTTTGATATCTCGTTTGGTTCTTGAGATACATGCTGAAATGTGAGACTATCACTGATCGATTGATATCTGGGTTACTGTAAGTGATAGGAGAAAATGATCAACTGATAAAATGTTGTAGATTTAATAAGCTATCTTTTATCAGTTGAAAACTTTTCCCTATCTCTGATAACTGATAAGATATCACTCAATTTTCCAAGCCTACTAACTAAAATTGACTTTTTTACTAATTGATTGATATCTGGATTACTGATAGTGATAGCAAAAAATGATCGACTGATGAAATGTTGAGAATCTAATGAGCTATCTTTTATCAGTTGACAACTTTCCCCTATCTCTGCTAACTGATAAGATATCAAGCCTTCTTTCAGGGTGCTCCAATCCTGGTCCTTTGCCTACGACAAATGGCCAACCTGGGCTATCAAATCGTTTCTTTCGGCAGTTCCCCATGGATCCCTGATGGTTCTCGACCTCTACGCAGAAGTGATGCCAATGTGGCAAATGACAAACTCATTCTACGGACACAGCTTCGTCTGGTGCATGTTGCACAACTTCGGAGGGTCCAGAGAGCTCAGAGGCAATCTGCAGAGGGTTGATAAGGTGAGGTTCTTATCACTGATTATTGGAAATTTGATGAGGAACATTTTATCAGTTGATAACTTTTGCCTATCTCTGCTATCTGACAAGCTATCACTCAATTTTCAAAACCTACTAACAAAAATTGACCTTCCCACTAATCGATTGATATCTGGGTTACTGTAGGTGATAAGAAAAAGTTATTAACTGATAAAATGTTGCGAATTTAATAAGCTATCTTTTATCAGTTGACAACTCTTTTCTATTTCTGATATCTGATAAGTTATCACTCAATTTTTGAAGTCAGTGACCTTTTCAATAATCAATTGATATCTGGGTTACTGTAGGTGATAGCAGAAAGTGATCAACTAAGAAAATGTTGCAAATTCAATAAGCTATCTTTTATCAGTTGACAACTTTTCCCTATCTCTGGTATCTAAAAAGATATCAATTGATTTTCAAAACCTACTAACAAAAATTGACCTTTCCACTAATCGCTTGATATCTGGGTTACTGTAGGTGATAGCAAAAAGTTATCAACTGATAAAGTGTTGCAAATTTGATAAGCTATTTTTTATCAGTTGACAACTTTTCTTTATCTCTGATAACTGATAAGTTATCAACCAATCTAAGTTTCCAGGGCTATCAACTGGCACTGATGAAATCCGGCTCGAACCATATCGGCGGTGGCTTATCAATGGAATCAATTGATCAGAACTATATCATTTATCAGTTCATGATCGATCGAATGTGGTCCCCGACCCCTATCCCGTTGAATTCGTGGCTTCAAGGATATTCTGAATCCCGGTATTCGAGGAACCTGAAGTATTCTCAGAAACTGTGGAATCTGTTATCAATGACATTCTACAATCAGCCCGAGAAATGGGGAGAGAAGAGATTCTCGGTTTTCCTGTATCATCGGCCGGGATTCGGAAAAAAGATTGAGTATTGGTTCGATGTCGAGGAGACTTTTGAGAGTATTCAGACGATGATTCCGATGTTGATTGGAGAGTTGGGAGAGAATGTGCATTTTAGGTGAGTTACGTGGAAAAATTACGTGAGAAGGGAGGTCACGTGAAAATGAGGTCACGTAAAAAAATGTCATGTGAAATATAGATAATCAGGTCACGTGAAATGTAGGATCACGTGAACTTGAGGGTCACGTGACATCTAGAGCAACGTGAAATAAGAGGTAACGTGAAATATAGATCCATTAGGTAACGTGAAGTTTGAGGACACGTAAAATTTGAATTACGTGAAATCATTAGGTCACGTGAAAATTTAAAGACACGTGAAATATAGATCCATTAGGTCTAGTGAACCCTAGGTCCGTGGGAAATAAGGGGTCACGTGAAATTTTCTCCATTTTTGAAAATCACGTGAAATTACCCTTAAACCTCAATTAGAAGGGCACCCAATAGTTTGTCTTTGAGCTTCACTATCTCAAAAACTAGAAGAGTTATCAAAAAGTTGTCAACTGCAAAGTTGTAGTTCTAATCTTTGTCTACAACTTTGCAGTTGAAAACTTTTTGATAACTCTTCTAGTTTTTGAGATAGTAAAGCTCAAAGACTGGGTGCCCTTCTAATAGAGGTTTTACGGTACGTGAAATTTGAGTCATGTGAAATTCAAATTTAGGTCAGAATTTTCTGGAGAATTTGAATTTTTTTAGATTACCATTTTTTCTGAAAAACCCCGTTTTTCCCCGATTTCCCCGTTTCTCCCCTGATTTCCGTCCATTTTTTTCAGAGAAGACCTGAACGATATTGTTCGTGCCATGACCCAATTCCAAATGGGAAATGAAGCGATTCTCTCGTTGACAGAAGCCTATTTGATGGAAGACAAACAACAGATTGGGACGACTTGTGAGAATATGATGGATATGTTCCAGAAGTTGGAGACATTTGCTAATCGGGATTTGGGACAGTGGATTGGTGAGGGCACAATTTTAAAAAATATTTGGAAAATTAGGGGGAGAAGATGAAAAAAAAACTTCCAAAAAAAAACATCAAATTTTAGTTGTATTCCCATGAAATTTTTTTGATATGGAACAAATTTCAAAATATTTTGAAAATTTTTATATGGAAAAAAAATTTTTGGCAAAAAAATTTTAGTAAAATTTTCCAAAAAATTCAAATTTTTGAAATTTTTCTTTCACACATTTTTTCAAATTTTTCACATAAATATTGAATTCAAAAAATTTTTTGAATTAAAAAATTGAAAAAAAAATTTTCAAAAACCATTTTTTTTCAATTGATTTTGTCAGACAATTCAAGTCACAACATTTAAAAAAAAATATAAACATAATTTTTTGATAAAAATGGTGTTTAAAAAAATGTTTCAAACTGGGAAAAAAAAATTTTTTTCGAAAAAAAAATTTTGTGAAATTTCCAGAAAATAAAAATTTTCAAAAAAATGTTTCATACAGTTAAATTTTAAAAAATTTCCTTGATTAAAAATATTCTAAAATTTATGAGATAATTAAAAAAAAAATTTTTTTTCGAGAATTTTCGAAAAAAAAACAATTTTTTTCAGTTCTCAATTTTTGAAAATTTGACAAATGACATTTTTCCAATTTCCTCAAAATCCCTCAATTCCCTCTTCAGACTCCTCCAAATCAATCGCCTCCACCGCCGAAGACCTCGTCGTCTTTCCCATAACCGCCAAAGATCTTCTAACAATTTGGGGACCCCAAGGTCAAAATCTGGACTATGCACATCGAGAATGGGCGGGGCTTATGTCTGGATACTACGGTAGACGTTGGGAATACTTCTGTGAATGGATTCTGGAGCACGACGTCTTCAACCACACAGAATTCCAGTTGGCCGTTTTCAGAGATGTTGAGACACGATTTTTGATGGATTAGATGTGTGGATTTATCGATTTATTGATTTTTCGATCTCACATTCAGTTTCACGATGAAAGATTTGTTAATAAATAAATAAATAAAATACACAATGATAAGAATCCACTGATAACCATTCGCCCCTTATCTCCAAACCGATGATGTCTTCTTCTTCTTTTCCCTGTTTTTTTCGGGCGAGAAAACTCGCTAAACGACGCCATTTTATCAGTTTTTATCACTGATAAAAGGCGGTATTTTGCCAGAGAAGCCGCCCGGCCCATTTTTTCGAACCAATTTTCCAGTTTTCCAGGGATTTTATTATAGATCAAAAGGTGGATTTTTGTGGTGCAAATTGTCGTGAGATATGGTGCATATGATCTTACGACAATTGAAATTTTTCCGAAAAAGACTTGAAACGCTGAAAAATAAGCTCAAAATTTGGTTTTCTATGATTTCTGCACATTGTCGTGAGACTCGGTGCATTCGGTGTTTGCGGACTTGGCGTCAGGTATTACGAAAATTTTGAAATTTGTGCTAAAAATCGGTAAAAACCCGGGAAAAAGCGCCTGAAACTCAGTTTAATGAAGTTATCTGCATTTGCGCGTAAGATATGGTGCATTCGGTGTTTGCGGACTTGGCCCCAGATATTACGACAATTTTTAATTTCTGTTTTAAAAAAGTTCAGAACCTGTGAAAAGAGCTGAAAAAACGGTTTTCTGTATTTGCGCGTGAAATCTGATGCATTTGGTGTTTGCGGGCTTTGCACTAAATTTCACGCCATGAAATACGAAAATTAGTTCCAGAATGAACTGAAAAGCCCAAAAAAAGCTCAAAATCAGTTTTTCTTCAAGATTTCTGCATTTGCGCGTAAGATCTGATGCATTCGGTGTTTGCGGACCTTGCACCATACCTTACTACAATTTCAAAAATCCACCCAGAAACTTCAAAATCGCTGAATTTGAACCTGAAGAGCTCAAAAAACCGCCTGAAAGCCAAAAACCAAACAAATGACGTGTTAGGGTGTGTCGACTGGGAAACTATCACTTTTCGGAATTTCATCCTGAGTTTCATCTCGAATCCATAGAAATATTAGAAAAAATCCAGATTTCGCTGGCTTTCTCCAAAGACAAAAGCTCTAGATAAAATCTCCCCATTTTGCCTTGTCCAACTGGATTTCGCTATCCTTTTCATTTCCGATCATCTGTTCGATTTCTCAAGGTTATTAGCTAATTTCTCAGCAAAGATCCGAAAAGTCCGATAAGAAAGAGAAAAAGAAGCTTCTGGAACCGTTGCTAATTAGCCGATTTGTGCATTATTGCGTAAAGTTCAGTGTAAACGGTGATTGCGTACTTTACACCGGATCTGACGACTTTTTCTGGTTCCAGTGCATGAAATTTCACGCCAAATTACATACAAATCGGTTCCAGTCACACTTTTCCCTTCAAACTGCTGAAAATGGTAATTTTCGAAAATTGTCGTCAGATTCGGTGCAAAGTCCGCAGACACTGAATGCACCGAATCTCACGGAAAATTGCAGAAATTTGGCTTTTTTTACTCCAAATGTCGTAAGATTCGGTGCATTCACAAAAGCAAACACAAAACGCACCATATCTTACGACAATTTGCAGAATTCATTTGTTAACTGTAACAAATCAAGTTTAACAAAGTGTATTCTGTTGTTTCGCGGATATCAATGTCACAAACAAAGGAAAGTGTAACTCTGGGAACTGATAGTGGTTCCTTATCAGTAGTAATCAATGCATTGAACACTCAAAAACACTTTTAGACCAGGAATGTACTTGGCACTGTAAACACTTGAAAGGTACATTCCAATTTTGATGACGAACACGACTGGTTTTGCATTTTTAGCATTTCAGACTGTTTTTACAGACTATAAAACACAAAAAATCACAAATTAGTGGATTGCGGACTTTGCACCGAATCTTACGACATTTGGAGTAAAATAAGCTGGATTTATGCAATTTTCCGTGAAATCCTGTGCATTCGGTGTTTGCGGACTTTGCAGCGAACTTCACGCGCAATTGCAAGAGGAATGAGGTCATCTAAAGAAATATGCAAATTCTCTCTTTTGAAAAGTGACAATGAGGAGGCGAATGTCGTAAAAATGATGGTGTTGTGTGTGTGTCCATTAAACTAGTCGAAAAGTCAAGGTGATCACAGAAAGTGGACAATAGGCCTGGCGAAGACGGTTTTATGCAGAAATTTGAATATTTTCGGGAAAAATGCAGTTGTCGTCGGATCCGGTGCATTGTGTGCAAACACCGAATGCACCGGATTCGACGCGAAAGTGCACAGAAACATTGAAAAGTTTGAAAATTTCATTTTTTGCATTTGCGCGTAAGATCCGGTGCGTTCGGTGATTGCGGACTTTGCACCAGATCTCACGACAGTTTTTAATTTCCGTCTGAAAACTTGGAAACTCGAGAAAGCACCTGGAATTCAAAGTAAGGTAGATTTCTGCATTTGCGCGTAAGATCTGGTGCATTCAGTGTTTGCGGACTTTGCACCAGATTTGACGACAATTTCAATTTTCTCGGTTTTTTGACCAAAAATCACTGAAAAAACCATTTTTTGTGCATTATTGCGTAAAAGCCTCCGATGTTTGCACACAATACACCATACCTTACGACAACTTCAAAAATCCACCTGGAAACTTCAAAATAGCTCAATTTGAACTGGAAAAGCTCAAAAAACAGTCTAAAACCACAAAAATGACGTGTGAGGGTGTGTCATATAGTATTTGTCCCAGTAGTTGTTCACTGAATTCATCCAAATCTAACATGACACATTTACAGTTTAAACCCCGCTCTCAAATCACATGTTTTTCATGCCTCTTGACCTCTTTTCCTCTTCTTATCACCCATTTTATCACCTTATCACCCCTGTCTCCAGAACCTTTTCCTTATCACTGATTCATCCCTTTCCCTCCTCGGAATTCCACACCAAACTCATAAAAATCGGCTTCTAAACAAAAAAGGGGCGGAGCCTCTGCGAGAGGCCACGCCCCTTTTTGAGTATAAAAGTTGTCGGAGGAGCGGGTTTTCGATAGTTTTGTGACTCTTTTTTTGTGTTCTGGTTACTGTAGGTTTTGACCAATTCTCTTATCTCTAAGGTGATTTGATAAGAAATGTTGCGTGTGTATTTTTGGATTTGATAAGGGAGAGATAAGATCAGCTGTTCTATCAGCTGGTGGACTTTTTGAGAGAAAATTGAGAATCGCGCAAAGGCACTAGAAAAGCGTCAATGCACTAGAAAAGCGCCAAGGCACTAAGAAAGCGCCAAGGATCTAAAAATGCGCAAATAACCAAGTTTGCGTCAATGCACCTCAAACGCGCCAACAGTCACCATAATGGCGCAAATGTACCAAAATTGCGCCAAGGCACCAGAAATGCGCCAATGCACCTCAAAAGCGCTAAAACACCAGAAAAGCGTCAAGTATCTAGAATTGCGTCAACTCTCCAAAAATACGCCAATGCACTAATGTTGCGCCAAGGCACCAGAATCACGCCAATGTACCTAAAAAAACGGTAATGCACTGAAACAGCGCCAAGACACCAAAAATGCGCCAGTGCACCGAAAATGTGTCAAGTCTCCACAATCACGCCATGTAGCCGAAAATGCGTCAAGACACCGGGAAAGCGTCAAGCATCCAGAATTCCATCAATCTCCAAAAATGCGTCAATGCACTGAAGTTGCGCCAATGCACCCCAAAAGCGCCAGAGCACCAGAATTGCGCCATGTCTCCAAAAACGCGCCAACACCCTCAAAACCCTCCCAAAAATCGCCTTAAAATTACGTAAACCGCCAGTTCTTTCACGCTTCTTCTGGCTAATCTGATGAGATGAGATCTTTGTCCTTATCTCTCCAATTAGCATATCCGATCCGATTCTTCGCAACATTCTCTCCTCCTCCTCCTCCGTTCCATTAAATCTTGTTCTTCTTCTTCTTTTCCCTTTTCTCTTTTAGTTTACAGTTAGTCATCCATTTAGTCAGTGACCTCGATTACTCGTTAGGCATGATTAGCGCCTGTTTAGACGAGATAGTTCCCGCTTTTCCCTTTGTTTTATGCGTACAAGTGACCACTTTCTGATCAAGTTGTAACCTTTTTCAGATTAACATGCAGACCATCACACTTTTGGCTCTTGTCGCTTGTATTGCTGTTCCGGTGAGTTGGGGAGAAATTTTCTGAAATTGGGGAATTTAAAAATTTTTTGAATTGAAAAAATCGAAACTCCATTTTTTCAGAAAAAAATTGAAAAAAAATGTTTTTTTCGAAAATTTAATTTTTTTAAATAAAATTTTCCAATTTGATTTTTTGGAAATAAATATTTTTGGATTACTGTAAAAAATGAGAAATTGGAAAAAACGATAAAAATTCGAAATTTTCATAAAAAAATTTTTGAAAAATTTTTTTTTCAAAATTATTTTTCAAAATTTCGGGTCTCGAATGGAAATTCTTCTCACTCATTTTTTGGTGAATTAGGGTTACTGTAGGTCAATTTGACAAGAAAAATTTGTAAAAATTCAAGAAATTTTTTTTAATTTTCAAAATTTCAAAAAAATAACTTTTGGGTCTCGAGTGGAAATTTTTATCTTATTCATTTTTTGCTGAATTGGGGCTACTGTAGCTGATTTTCATGAAAAATTTAACAAAAATTGGAACGTTTTTCTTCCAAAATTTAGCAAAAAATTTTTTTTTGGGTTGACTGGAAATTTTTTTGCTTAATTTTTGGTAATTTAGGGTTACTGTAGCTCAAAATTAAAAAAAATTTTTTTTCAATTTTTAAATTTTTTTCAAAAATTTTCAAAAAAAAAATTCCCAATTTTTTTTGAAAATTTTTATTTTTCAAATTTTGAATTCCGATTACTGTACCTCCTCAATAAATCCCATAATTCCCCAGATCTTCGCCGACTTCGATCACCTCCGTGCCCGTCGTGACGTCGTCGAGGCATCTGGAGAAGGCTCCGGGGAGTCTTCTGGAGAGAAGCCAATTGTGGAAGCTTCTGGAGAAGGATCCGGAGACGTCGAGGCATCTGGAGAAGCATCTGGAGCAGTCGTTGAAGCATCTGGAGAAGGATCCGGTGACGCTGTTCTCGAAGGATCCGGCAGCAACGTCATCGCTTCGGATGCGCCAAAAGACGTGAAAGCACTGACTGCCAGTGAATTCGCTGTTTCTGTTTGAAGTGATAAGGATTCTGATAAGAATTGATAAGAACTCGTCTAGTAACTTATCGACATTTTAAATGTTGAGAAACAGTGTATTTGTACCTAATGTTGGCCGGTGTGTTATGATGATGAAATGAATGTTTTTGATGGTGATTCACTGATTATTTGATGAATTGATAAGGAAGTTTACAATTTTCGGCAAATGCGCTCTATTGTGAGAATTGGGAAATTTGAGAAAAACAAAAAAATTCAAAAAAAATTTTTTTTTTTTAATTATTTTTTTCCAAAAATCGTAAAAAATTCAAATCGCATCAAAAAATAGAAATAAAAAAACCAATCGATAGATAATTTTCTGCTCTACAACTCATCAGTTGTCCACTTTTCGATATCTCCACTCCTTATCAAGTTATCAGTAAGATGCTTCAATAGAATTCATAAAAAAGTGACTTGATAAGAATGGCTGATAACTTGATAAGGAGTGAAAATCCTAAAAAGCGATCAACTGAAAAGTTACAGAGGAGATGATTTCCTATCGATTGCACATTTTATCAGTTGAATTTAAATCAAAATTGATGAAGTTATGGAGCTTTTTTCAAAAACAAAATTCAATTTTCCTGAAAAAAGTGACCTGATAAGAATGGCTGATAACTTGATAAGGAGTGAAAATCTTGAAAAGTGATCAACTGAAAAGTTACAGAGGAGATAATTTCCTATCGATTGCACATCTTATCAGTTGAATTTCAATCAGAATTGATGAATTTGTGAAGCTCTGAAGTTCATAATTTTTCCAAAAAAATTTTTTTTTTAATTTTTTTAAAAAATTGTAAAAAAACTCAAATCTCATCAAAAAGTCAAAGTAAAAAACTAATCGATAGGAAATGTCCTGCTTATCATTTTATCAGTCGATTACTTTTCGATATCTCTATTCCTTATCAAGTTATCAGTGAAACTAAAAAATCTTCCAGTGCAAACGTTACGTTTTGCGCGTAAGATTCAGCGCCTTACTCAATAGATTCTCAATCATTTATCAGTGATATCAAGTGTTCAAGTATTTTACAATGAGAAACCAATCAATCAGTGATGAACCAGTCAAGTAAAGCTCTATCATAACATGTATTTGGTCCACTTGGCGACAGCCCTAATCAGTGATTCTCCGTCCATCGGAACATCTCTCGAGTCCTCGAGGAATCTGTGAAGATGTCTTCTGGATTCAGATGCCTTCCGCTTCTCGACTCGATCCATCTTGGCCAGCATCGGAAGAAGATCCATGGCGACGGCGCGCTTCGAGAACCGACCGTTCAGCGCCTTCGCGGCATTCCGCACGTGTTCCGCGTATCGATCGTTCCGCGCGGAAGCCGCGCGTGCTTCCGCGTCCCAAAACTCGCGGATTCCGGGGTACATGGCGAGTGGCAGTTGACAAGTCGGGATTTCCTCGAGGAATTCTGAATATTTCCGTGCCGAATCCTCGATTCTGTCCATTTTCAGCTCAATTTTCGGAGAAATGTCCCAATTTTTCGAGAATCCCGAGGAAATTCCGTGTCGAGACGTGAGTGGCAACGGTTGATTAGGTGATAACGAGTAGAGATTGGCTTGATTGATAAGGGCACGGAGGTCGTGATTAACGGATGTGGATAGTGAGGAGATGGTCGAAGAGTCGATGTGAACATTGCGGGTTGAGTAGATGAGTTGCTGGAAAAATGGAATAATGGGGTTACTGTAGCTTGAATTTCAACTGGAAAAATGGAAAAAATTGATTGGAATATGGGAATTTTTGGGATTTTCTGATGTAAATTCAGTGATTTTTAGTAAAAATAAAGCGAAAATTTTTGAAAATTGATTTTGAAAAATAACTTTTAAAAAATTTGTTTTAACTCAAAATTTCAAAAAAAAAACATTTTTTTTCAATCAAGAATTTTATAAAAATTGAAAAATATTTTTTAAAAATTTCAAAATTCCGAAAAACTCCGTTTTTTTGAATTTTTGTAAAAACTTTTTTTGAATGAATAAAAAATTGAATTGTTTGAAAGAAAAATATTAGCTACAGTAATATATTTTTTGGAAAATTTGTAAAAAATTAAAAATTTTATAAAAATGAAAAATCTTGAAAAATAATTTCTAGAAAAAATGTAGCAATTTCTTTGGATAAAAATTGTTTTTTTTTTTTTTGAAAATATTTTTCCAACGCTTTGAAAATACCTACAGTTTTCTGTAAAAATGAGACAAATTTTCAGAAAGTTCAAAATTTAAAAATTCAATTTTTTGAAAAAAAATTAATTTTGTCAAATTTTTATTCACATTTTTTTGTAATTTCGCCAGAAAGCCACAGTATTCAAATTTTTCCAAATTTTAGAAAATTCAAAATTTAAAAAAAAAATATCCAAATTTAACCAAATGATAATTTCTTCTAATTTTATTTTTTCGAAAATAAAAATATGTTTGAAAGACCCAGTGAGCCAAAAATCCTTTTTTTAAAACTCTTCTAATTTGAATAAACATTTTTTTGTAATTTTGTCAAAAAGTCACAGCATTCATGATTTTTTAGAAAATGAAAAATACATTTTTTTTTGTAATCTCAAATTTACCCATTTCGCTTCAAGACCCAAAAGCCCTCGTTTCCCAATTTTTCACATGTCAGACTGCTTAGGCCGCAATCCGGAAATGACTCGGGACCTGGTTCATTTGAAAGAGAATCATCGACTTCCTATAGTGAACTGAGCTCAGATTTTGCCAAGAAGTTCTTATTTTGGCTCACGGAGCCATCAAAGTGTCCAGTCAGTACTTATTTTAGCCATTGTCTCCAGTACTAATTTTTCCGCGTGAAAAGTTGATTTTTCAGTGCTTATTTCTACTGGATTTTAGTGCTAGCTGGGACTTTGATGGCTCCGTGAGCCAAAATAAGGACTTCTTTGCAAAATCTGAGCCCAGTTCACTATAGGAAGTCTATGATTCCCTTTCAAATGAACTAGGTCCCGAGTCATTTCCGGGTTGCGGCCTAAGCAGTCCGACATGTCAAATCAAATTCTACTGACCTGTACATACTGCCTGACCCTCTTCTCATCCCTTCTCATCCAAATTTCCAGTGGTATCCTCTCCAATTCCACATTTCCCCATCGTTTCGGCCACCGTTTCTCACAAGTAAAAACCACCGGAACCCTTGCTTCATTCACCATTTCCAACAGTCCACTGATTCCATTTCGATCGATCGATTCGAAGAACACGTCGACGTGCTCAATGACAATCAGTGTTTGGGTGTAATCCTTATCAGCTGCAGTCTTATCAGTCGGGGGATATTCTTTTTGGCCGGTTCCGTAGAAAAACGACATTCGGCGGGAGGGCTGCTGGTCGACTCGATGCGATTTCATCGCTTCTTGAAGGCGTTCTTTGATTTCTCGGCCGGTACGGAGCGAATCCGGACCAATCGCCAGACGGTGCATGTTCTCTTGTTTGGCTAGGGCACGGATCTGAAAATCAATAGAAAATTTTCCCTAGATTCTGGATTTTGAAATTCAAAGAAAAATTTAAGACACGTTGTCTGAGATTCTTGAAATGACCCGGGAACAGTTTTTGAAAGTGATCTCAAAAAAGCTCAAAATCATGTCACAGACACACCAAAGGGTCCCTAACACAAAACTGCAGTCAGTTACCCAAAATAATTTCTTATCGATTTTTGGAACATTCGAGAAGGTGAAAATTTCGAAAAATCATAACTTTCTTCAAACTCAACGTTGAGCGAGCACTCTTCGCCGTGGCCAATTGTGAGATAATACGTGTATTTAAAAATTATATTCGGCATCAGACCTCTGTGGGAACATATCAATCTTGACTACATTTTGGTACCTCCTCAGCTTTTCCCATTTTTCCTGACCGCGTAGATTTAAATCCGTCTACCAAATTATTTTTATTTAATGACCTATACATCTGTGCACTTTGGTAATTTTTTTCAGATTTTTAAAGTAACTGCTTCAGGGTGCTAAAATTTTTCAAAAAAGGTGATACCCTATCGTTTTAGCAAACTTTTGTGAATAAAAAATTCTGAATATTTTTCAATAAGCTCTCAGTGCTACAAAACTTGCTTGGAGTACTTGTCAATCCTTTTAGCACATGTTTCCACTATCAGAACATTTTTGTTGGTCCGCACTAGTCACTGAAACTTCATGGAGCAACTTGCACTTTCAGAGCCATGTTTGACCTTGAAGCAGCAACTATCTTGAAAGGTGCTCAACAGAAGAATTGTACACTCATACCACCTCTACATGTTACCATTAGACCCTAAGACGGACCTCTGCTAATTTCCCGGAAAATGAATTTTTTGTAGATTTCGTCACTTTTTTCAGGTTTTCAACTCATCACAACGTATAGGGATACGTGCCGAAAAAAGTTGAATTTCGAAAAATTCCAAAAAAGTCGGGAATGCACTGGGATAGTCAATTTGTGTTGGAAAAAACACATTTAGCACGTTTTAGACTTTTTTGAATTTTTTCGAAATTCAACCTTTTTCGGCACGTACGCCTATACGTTGTGATGAGTTGAAAACCTGAAAAAAGTGACGAAATCTACAAAAAATTCATTTTCCGGGAAATTAGCAGAGGTCCGTCCTAGGGTCTAGTGGTAACATGTAGAGGTAGTATGAGTGTACAATTCTTCAGTTGAGCACGTTTCACGAAAGTTGCTGCTTCAAGGTCAAACATGGCTCTGAAAGTGTTTAGCACCCTGAAGCAGTTACTTTAAAAATCTGAAAAAAATTACCAAAATGCACAAATGTATAGGTCATTAAATAAAAATAATTTGGTAGACGGATTTAAATCTACGCGGTCAGGAAAAATCGGAAAAGCTGAGGAGGTACCAGAGTGGAGCCAAGTTTGATATGTTCTCACAGAGGTCTGATGCCGAATATATTTTTCAAATATACGTATTGGCTCACAATTAGCCACGGCGAAGAGTGCTCGCTCAACGTTGAGTTTGAAGAAAGTTATGATTTTTCGAAATTTTCACCTTCTCGAATGTTCCAAAAATCGATAAAAAATTATTTTGGGTAACTGACTGCAGTTTTGTGTTAGGGACCCTTTGGTGTGTCTGTGACATGATTTTGAGCTTTTTTGAGAACACTTCCAAAAACTGTTCCCGGGTCATTTCAAGAATCTCAGACAACGTGTCTTAATCCTGGTTTTCCAACAAAAAAAATTGAGAAATTTGTGAAATTCAGGGATTTTGATTTTTATAAAATTCGGAAAAATTGAAAGAGAAAATCAATTTTCAGCAGATTTCGGTCTGTGTTTGTGCTTTTTCTTTGACTAAAAAAATTTTTTTTTTCTGAATTTTGAAATTTTTTGATAAAAATGAAATTCCACAAGAAAAAAAAAACAAATGGAAACATTGAAAAAAAATTCTGAAAATGGGAAAAATCAGAAAATTAGAAAAACGTCCTTTTTTCAATTTTTGAAAATAATTTTCTGATTTTTCCCATTTTTTGGAAAAATTGTAAAAAAATTTCCAAAATGGAAAATCTGCAAATTAGAATTTTTTCCGATTTTTGAAAATTCCAAAATCATCATTCTTATTATATAAGTTTCACGTGGTATATGTTTGTCTGTCCGTCCGTCCGCAATTTTTTTCATTTCTAAAAGTGGGGGGTCACGGGACGCCGAAGGCGTTCCGGGGAGACGGCGCAGCCGGCTCCCAGTCAAAAAACCTAGACTGGATGCCGGCGAAGCCGGCCGGACAGTCTAGTTGAAAAATAAATTACCAAAAAAACTGGAAATTTTGTATTTTTATAGAAAAAACTAGGAGATATTTTTTATAAGTCCAAAATCTCAATTTGGAAAAAAAATTTCTGAAATTTAGTTTCAAAAATCACAGAAAATACGCCAATTTTAATTTTTAAAAAAACCCACCAGCGCACTCTTTCCCACTCCGGTGGGCCCAATCAACACCAATGGATTCTCCAAATCCATAGATTCCTCCTCATAATCCTCATCTTCCGAATCCTCATCCTCCTCTCCATTCCTACGTCTCTTCCGCTTCTTCTCCTTCTTTTTTCCCTTCTTCTGCTCGTTTTCCGCGTCTTTCCGCACCTTCCGCTTCCACTTCCGCATCCATCCGCGTATCGTCCGCTCCTCTTCCGCACCCTCAATCAGCTCGTCCATCGTCGACGGATACACTATCAGTGGATCGCATTCCGGGATTTCGAGCTTCTGAATCGTCTCTTCTGCTCCAGAAGACGTCAGAATCACAGCTCCAGAATCCTTTTCAGAATCCCTTCTCATTTTCAGATAATCCTCAACTTCTGAATCCACCTGCATCTCTTCGGGTCTTCTAAACTTCAGAACCCGTTCAGAATCTTCAGATTCTGGAAAGATGGACGTCTCCAGTGGAACATTCTGAATGAACTGATAAGTCTCCGGATGAGCATCTCCCCACGTGGCTTCTCGTCTGATTCCCGGAATTCTGGAGGTCGACGATGGCGTGGAAATTTTGATTTTTGGGGAGTTCTGAGTGAGATCTATGATTCTGGGCGGTCCAAGCGGGGTTTCCACGGGTCTTGGAGTTTTCGGCTTGGCGGCAAAGATTCCAAAGAGTTTTGGGGTGGCTGGAGTGGCGGGAAGGGGCTGAAAATAGAGAAATATTGATCAGAAGTAGGGAAAAAAATTTTTCAAAAAAAATAGATTTTTAATAAAATTGTTTTTGGAGATGTTTTGAAATTTTAAATTTATTGAAAAAAAAATTACAACAAAAATCTGATTTTTCAGAAAAAAAAATAGTTTTCTGAACAAAATTTTTGAAAAAAAAAATTATTTCATGAATTTTTTGAATTTTTTGAATTTTGAAAAACAAAATCTTTAGATTTTTTACATATTTCTAATTATCAAAATTTATTGAAATTTGGCAAAATTTCATAATTTTAAAAATCAAAAATTGACAAAAGTTGAAAAAAAAATTTTGAAAAAAAAAAACCACGTTTTTACACATTTTAAATTTTCACAATTTTCCGAAAGTTGATAAAATTGTCAAAATTTATATTTTTTTTAAATTTGAAATTTTAGAAAAAAAAAATTTTTCTGAATTTTTGACCTAACTTTTTCAAAATTTTGAATTTTACAAATTTTTTTTTTCAATTTTTTCAAATAATACCCCACCTCCTCGCATTTCCCATCCTCCAATCCTTTTGATTTCTTGAAAACTTCCTCAGATTTCTCAATTTTCTCCATCAATTTCTGTGCAGAGCTCACCAAATTATTAGGTGTTTTCATAAAAATCGACGCCAATTTCGCGGGTTTCGGAGTGGATTCCGAGTCCTTCGAAGCCTCCGGGCCTTCTGAATCCTTAGTAGACGTCGGAATGGATTCTGAAGTCGTGGGAGCTTCAGAAGTCACCAGAACTTCAGATTCCTCAATTTCAGTGACCACAAATCGAGTAGAACGTCGTTTTTTCGATTTCTCAACAGTTTTTCGCGGTTTCGACGAGAAAAAGTCAGAAATTGTGGGTTTTTCATCGGATTTTTCAGATTCCTCCTCAATTTCCTTCTTCAAAACCCTCGTTTTTCTTCGATTTTTTCGCTCAATCTCCGGTTTCTCCTCTTTTTCCTCCGGTTCCCTCTCAACAAATCCACTTTTTCGACGATTTCTCTTCGGAGCCGGTTCAGAAGACGTGACGACAACTTCTGAATCCAATTCTCGTTTTTTCGATGATTTTTCCGATTCCGAAAGGGGCGGAGCTTCATCGAGAATCACGGGTTCTTCGTGCAATTTCTCCAAATCGTCTTCTTCGATTTCTTCGGTATTTCCAATGATTTCCGAGGGATTTAGGCGGATGGAACGGCGCGTTTTTCGTTTTGGTTCCGAGATCTGCAAAATATTTGGTTTTTGAATTTTTGGAAAAAAAAATTTTTTTTCGTTTTTTTTTTCAAATTCAAAAAAATCCCAAAAAATCAGATTTTCCTCTAAACTTCAATCTCAAAATACCATCAACTTATCAGTTGATCACTTTCCGATATCTTCACTCCTTATCAAGTTATCACTAAATTCCCGCAATTCAAAATGAAAATTTGGGCAGCGGTTCCCCGGGAAAAACGACTTCGGTAGGTCTGGGTCTTGAAGCGAAAATGGGAAAATTTAAATTCAAATTTTTCAATTTGCGCTTCAAAACCCAGAGTACCGTAATCGTAGGCAGAAGCAATGTTTTCAATGAAAAAAGAGAAAAAGAGAAAAAATTTAAAAAAAAAAAACGTAAAATAAATTTTTAAAAATTTCGTGGTGAGACCCATGTTGATTTTTCAAGGTTTTGAGCCACTCCTGGGTATTTGCCAATTTTCTTTAATTTTCCCCTAACCTCCTCCTCAAAATCCTCAAATCTGGGTCTTTCAATACTCTGAATCTTCAACGGCGACGCCGCTCCGACGATCAGTGACTTTCTTCTCGATTTCTTTTTCTTCGGCACTTCAGAATCCTCTGCTTTCATGATCTCCATAGTTTTCATTGCTCCCTGAGCATCAACTAGAGCATCTGCCAGAATTGAGTTAATTGTGGAAGTGGATGGTTGCTCGGTGGGGCTCAGGATCGAATCGTCGTCGTCCCCGAACACCATTTGGGCACGGAATTGAACTACTTCTTGGTTTTGGAGGTCTCCGAGCTGGAAAATGAAGGGAAATAGGAAAAAACTTCAAAAAACGGTTTTTTGAAAAATTGAAAGATGAAAAAATAAAATTTCAAAAAAATTTTTTCAAAATAGAGCAAAAATATTTTTTCCAATAGAAAAAATGTTTCCACTAAACCAGGATTTTTCAAAAATTGATAAGAAATTGTTTTTATTTAATTAACTTTTTTTTAATTCAAAAAATACTTTTTCAAAAAAAAATGTTTATTCTATTTCAAAAAATTTTTTCAAAAAAAATTTTAAAAATATTACTAAATAAAGCATGGATTTCTTCAGATTTTTATGAATTTTTAAAATTTGAAAAAAAAATTTTTTGAAAAAAATCTTTTTTGGTCATTTTGCACACCAAAAATTGCAGAAAATTCAGGAAAAACTCCAAAATTTCAAAAATTTTTAATTTTCACAAACCTGTGCCTCAGAAGTGGGCGTGAGTCTCAACTGAACCGTACTGAGTCGTTGACGGTCGGGATTTGCCTTTTTCTGGGCGTCTTCGTCGTCGGAATGCGGCATTTCAAGGTTGTCGGGGTCCTGGAAAATTAAAAATTGAAAATTGGAAAATAAAAATTAAATTCATTTAAAATATGGTAATAGAACATTTAAAATAAAAATTTGATCATTTGGAGAAACTCTAGAAAAAATTGAAATTTGAAACAAAAAACAAATTTTAGAAAAAAATGTTTTTTGTTTCAAAATTTGTTTTGACGAGTTTTTCAACAAATTTTCCTTATTTTTTGGTGAAAAATCGCTATCTTCTATCTTATTTTGATAAAACTCACATATTCCGGCCTCGGCGTTATCACTCGAATCGTGCAAATCTGATCAAATCTCAACTTGGACTCTCTTTCGCCTCCTGGCGTCATTGATCGACTTTTCCGGTATTTCGTAAGCACTTTTTGGGCGGTCCGTTGGGTGAGTGACTTTAGTTTTGTTTTTGGGCCTTTTCGAATGAGAATTGGAGCAGTGGAGGGCTTCAGGCACGATTTGGTCTCGACACGAACTCCGAGGTCGAACTGGAAAAATTCAAAAAAATTCCAAAAAAATTTTTCAGAGATTGAAAAAAATCAGGGACATTTTTGAGGGGTTTGGTTACGTTTTGGCTAAAAAATCTAGTTGAAAAAATTTTTTTGAGCTCAAAAAAATTTTTTTTCAATTTCATTTCCTTTTTTGAAAAAAAAAATCAATTTTTGACTTCAAATTTTGTTTTTTAAAAGTTTTTTCTGCATTAATGTATAATTTTCAATGTATTTACCGAATATCTAACAGGTTTCTTCCTCGGAACCACCGGAACCGTCGGCTGAACCACCGCCGGCCGCAACTGCACCGCCCGTCTCGGTCTAACCGTCCTTGGCTCCACTGGGCTCATTGTTTCAACGTTTTGTGAGTTCATGAATGCGTTTAGAATGTCTCCACCGATGGACGAGCGACGGCGAGCTCTGAAAACCAAAGGTGAAATTGTGAAATATTGATTTTTCGGGGAAAACTCACTTTTTGTCGGGTTCGGGTGGTTTTTCAGCGGGAATCGTTGGTTTTTCTGCATCCTGAGCTGGCTCCGGTTCTTTTTCATCCATTTGTGGCTTGAAAAAAGTGAAAAATGAGTGGAAATCGAGTAAAAACGGATAAAATCGAGCAAACAGAAATTAAATTCAGTTCAAAATCCACGTTTTCGCGGTGTGTTCGCTGGGGCGCGCTTGCATTACTGTCTGCGTCTCTATCAAACACACACTCTCTCGCCCTCTCCAAACAGTTTTTGCCGGATTTTTAGGAATTTTCACGTAGAAATTCGAGTTCCGAGCATTCCGTGACACCCTGAACACGTGAGAACTAGAACAATGCGCTGGAAACCTCCGGAAAGTGCTGGAACGCTGACAAATCGTCAGTTCCAATGACTGACGTCGTCGAAGAGACCCGTGAGCAACTGGCGGAGCTCGATTTGAATCGTGAGCAGATTCTTAAGGAGGCCGAGGAGATTGATAAGGAGATTAGGGATGGGGTAAGCGGGAAAATGCTTATGCGCCTTCAAAGTTACAGTAATCCTGAAAATTGTGTTTTCCAGGGATTTTTCAAATGCATTTTGGAAAAAAAACAAGCTAAATTAGCTAGATAACTGTGAAAAATTAGAAAATTACAAGAAAATTCAGAAAAAAAATAAGAAAAACAGTGAAAATTAGAATTTTCAGTGTTTGAGTGAAAACAAATTTCGTTATGCGCCTTTAAAGTTACAGTAATGCGAAAAACTTTATTTGCGCTGGTTTTTGATGATTTTCGGTGGAAATTCGATGAAATTCACGAAAAAAAGCTGAAAAATAATTTAAAATTCAAAAATTTACAAGAAAATTTAGAAAAAAAGTGAGAAAAAACACTGAAAATCAAGATTTTCACTGTTTGAGTGAAAACAAGATTCGTTATGCGCCTTTAAAGTTATACAGTAATCCGGAAAACTTTATTTCCGCTGGTTTTTGATCATTTTCGGTTCAAATTTGACAGAATTTACGCAAAAAAGCTGAAAAACAGTGAAAAATCAGAATATTACAAACAAAATCCAGAAAAAAGGAAAGAAAACTGTGAAAATCAGGATTTTCAGTGATGGAGTGAAGACAAATTTCGTTATGCGCCTTTAAGGTTACAGTAATCCGAAAAACTTTATTTTCGCTGATTTTTCATGATTTTCGGTTTAAATTTAATGAAATTTGACAGAATCTGCCCTAAAAAACCTAGAAAAACCAAAAAATTTAAATTTCCCTCTCAGAAACACTCGATAATCCCACCTCTGTCGGCTGCCGAAAAGAAACTTCTCGACGAGGAGATTGCGAAACGATCGAAGCCGATGCCAGGGGTCCCGGAGGCTGTTGACTTTCCGCTTCATGATATTGTTCGTGAACTTGGACTCGATCAGCCTGCCGAAGGGGCGGAGCCTGGATTTTATGAGGAATTGAAGGCGAAAGACGCAAAGACGGTGTATAAGAATATGAAGGAGGTAAAAAAAATTGATGATTTTTTTTGAAGCTTAAAAAAATTTTTTTCAATAAAACAATATTTTTCAAAAATTATTCAATGTTTATTTTTCATGAAAAAATTTTTTCTAGGTCAGAAAAAAATCGATAAATCGATAAAAAATTTAAAAATCGTTTTTGTCTCCAAAAAATTTCAAATTTCCCGCAGATCCCCGACGCGATCGCCCGCCGTTATCTTCCGGATTTGGCGCGTCGTTTCGTCGAATTCGAGCGTCGGATCAAACGTGTCGAACGGACCCTTTGGGCACTTCCACGTGAAGACCGTAGTCTCGAGGAGGACCGATTCGAGATTCTCACCGAACTACTTGATAAGGCTTGTCAGGGGTTGGAGATTTGGGAGGAACATGTTGTGAGTTACGGGGAAATGCGAGAAATGCGAAAAAACGGTGAAAATAGCGAAATTTTGGGGTTTCGGGTTACTGTAGTTTGGAAAGTGTGCAAACACCGAGCACCGGATTTCACGCGCAATTGCACAGAGAATCAAATTTAGCGTATTCTTCGATTTTTCAATGATTTTTCACTAAAAAAAACTGAAAAACTAGAAAATCTCTCATTTTTGTGTTTTCGGTTACTGTAGCTTGGAAATCTGCAAACACCAAACACCAAATCTTACGCGCAAATGCACAGAAACATCAAATTTGCTGTTTTTGTCTAAATTTTGAAATCTTTTCATAATTTGGGTTACTGTAGCTTTCTAAAGTCTGCAAACACCATACCATACGCGCAAATGCAGAAAGTTCCGGTTTTCCGGTTTTTCAGTGATTTTTATTGATTTTTTGCTCATTCCAGGACCGAAAAATCCCATTTGGCCACCGCTGTGTGCTCGAAGGAGAGCTCATCCACTTGATCACCGCCAAGTTTGACCTAATCGACAAAATTTGCTCGGAATTCGACAAATTGAAGGACAAACGCAACGAGGTCAACGATGAGCGTGATGTAAGTGCGCTCCATGGAGAAATTGTGAAAAATTTGAATTTTTGAGTGAAAATTGACCGATTTTTCTCGAATTTTTGAAAAAAAAATGAAAAAAAAATTTTTTTTTAATTTTTTAATTTCAGATGCTCCGCTATGAAATCCGCCATTGCGATATGATCTACACGGAAATTCACGAGAAATTCCTGAAATCATATCTCGAAATGGACTGGTAGCCGATTTGAACAAATCGGGTCAAACATCCGGAAAGTCGCAAAGGAATAAGTACTATGTTTTATGTAAAATGGGATATTTTTTGTAGATAAATGGTATTTGGTATTGATTTATTGATTTATTATTGATTTTCTATATTTGTAAAAAAAAAATGATAAAAAAAATTTTTTTGTCGAAAATTTTTTTAAATTTTCATTTTTCCTTGTCAAAATCGTCCAAACATTGACAAAAGTGCATTCAAAACATCAGATTTTGGCCGTTTTTCCGATGGTCGCTTTCTGGGAATTTCTGGCGGAATTGTCGTCAAATTCGATGTGAATTCTGCAAATTGTCGTCAACTCTGGTGCCAAGTCCGCAAACACCGACTTACCGAAATCCGCTACAGTACCGTTGACCATAGTGAATTTTGTGTGTTTTTCAATGTTTTTTGGCGTTTTCTGAAGGAAAATATGATTTCTGGGGGGTTTTTTGAAAAATCAATAATTTACTTTTTCGGTTCCAACAGTGAAACTTCCATCAGAGTTGTTACGAATGGTAATGGAGCCGCCGAATAGAGGAATGTTGATTTCGGCTGAGAAAACTGCAAGAAATCGATATTTTCAATGAAAAAATCTGAAAAATCATGTTTGCAAGTTTTTGGGTTACTGTAGCTGGAAAAGTGTGAAAACACCAAGCACGAAATCTCACGCGCAATTGCACAAAAAATAGATTTTCGCATTTTCGGGTTTTCTAGGTGTTTTACAAGTGAAATCGGTCTTTGGAATCAAGAAAAAGCGATTTTGAAAAAATTGGATTACTGTAGCTTCACATTCTGCAAACACCAAACACCAGATTTTACGCGAAAATGCACAGAAACTTCAAATTTGCCTGTTTTTTGTCGAAATTTCCAAAACAACTCATTATCTACGAATTTTTGGATTTTTTGAGTTACTGTAGCTTTCAAAAGTCTGCGAACACCATACACCATACCTTACGCGCAAATGCAGAAAATTTAGAATTTCCGGTTTTTGTAACGTTTCAAAAACTCATTCGAAAAGGAGTTTTAAAAAAATCAAATTGAATTCTCAGAAAAAGTTTGAACTACTGTAGGTTCGAAAGTCCGCAAACACCAAACACTAGATCTTACGCGCAATTGCACAAAAACTTCAAATTCGCCTGTTTTTGGTCAAAAATTCAAGAATAAATCATTAATCATAAATTTCTGAATAATTTTGGTTACTGTAGCTTTCAAAAGTCTGCAAACACCACACCTTACGCACAAATGCACAAAAACTCAAAATCCCTCATTTCCACCAAGAAACTCACCGGAAATCGCAAGAACGGTGAGAAAAACAAAGAATAGAGGTCTCATAGCGAATCTTTCGAGAAAAAGACGAAGAAAGTGACAAAATATGAGAAGAAGGGCTTCGTTTTCCGGGTTTTCCCAAGGGAAGAAAGTCTCAATTTCTCGCTGTTTTTCTCCGTTTTTTCAGCACAAAAAACGGAAGAAAAGGGGGCGATTCTTCGGGAAAAACACGGAAATATCTCTTTTTTCGGCGAGGAGTTGATTCAATTTTTTGTTTTTGATTGACACTGACAACACGGCGGAAACTGACAATTAGACGGTCCCGGGGGACCTAATCGGGGCCTTTTTTGGCCTTTTTTGGTGGTTTTGTGCAATTTGTCGTGAGATTTGGTGTTTGGTGTGGTTGGGATGAACATTAGAATCATTTGGAAGCCTGAAAGCCTGAAAGCCTGAAAGCCTGAAAGCCTGAAAGCCTGAAAGCCTGAAAGCCTGAAAGCCTGAAAGCCTGAAAGCCTGGAAGCCTTGTTTCATGGATTACGGTAGTCAAAAGTGGATTTTCTAATGTTCACCACAGCCACGTACCATGCACCATACCTTACGCGCAAGTGCAGAAAACCCGGTTTTCACGATTTTTCCCGTTTTTCCAGAACTTTCCCAAGTTTCTCGAAGCTCCGCCCACTCGTTGGCCTCCAAATAAACCAAATAGACATAGAAGAAAAAGGAAAAAGTCAATCCAATTTGTGTGTCCGATTGAGCACTTTTCGGCCCGTTTCTCCAGTTCTTGCCATTTGTATTTTATGAGGATATATTTATATTTATAGATATATTAATATTATTGTTGTTTTTGGCTTTTTTCAAAAAAAAAATTGTTTTACTTTTTTTTTGAATGCATCAAATTTGACGACAGTTTTTTTTTGGATACTCAATTTTTCATTAATTTTCGGGGTTTTGAATATTTTTTGCCATTAATAGAGCTAAAATAAGCTGAAAAAATCAAAATTTCAGTCAAAATCTCAATTTTGAAAAGATTGCGTACAATACACCAAACTTTACGACATTTTCGAATTTCCATGATTTTTTTTGAATTTTTGGGTAGTTTTTAGCCTCGAATTTGAGATTTTCAGCTGAGAAAAAGCTACATAATCCAATTTTCAAGTCAAAATATGAATTTTGAAAAATTGCGTACAATACACCAGACTTGACGACATTTTCGAATTTTTGTGGTTTTCTCCGAATTTTCGGTACTTTTCAGCATAAAAATTTCGATTTTCCGCTGAAAAAAGCTAATGAACCAAAATTTCAAGTCCGAATGCTAATTCTGAAAAGTTGCGTACAATACACCAAACTTGACGACATTTTCAAATTTTCGAATTTCTTTTTGAAGTTTTGACAGTTTTCAGCCTATAATTTGCGATTTTCAACAGTTTCACACAAATTCCCGCTCAGAAACATCATATCTCACGCGCAAATTCAAAATTTCTGTGAATTGTCGTAAGGTATGGTGTATTGTACGCAAAACTTGAAATTTGGGGATTTTCAGCGTTTTTCAGCCGAATTTCACAATTTAAACCGGGATTTTCAAAAAAAATTCGAATGCATCATACCTTACGACAATTTGCGGAAAATCCCTTATTTTCTCGATTTCTGACATTCTCAGAGCCTTTCCCCCGCATTTTCGATGCACTTTTTCTCACATTTCCCATTATAATAATTCAAGTTTTTGTGTGTGAGAATTGTATCAAGTATCACAGAAAAAAAGAGAAAAGAGACATATATTTCTTCTCGAAAAGTGTCTGATTCGATTTTGTTTGACGAAAAAGGAAACCCCTGGGCACGCCTCCACTTCCGTCCCTCCCGAGCCGAGGAGGAGAAGAAGAAGAGAGGGTTTTCAGAGAAATTTTGATTTTTTTCTTGAATTTCGACCTTCTTTTTCAATTTGAAAAAAATTTTTAATTTGGGAAAACTAGATAAGCTAAAAATCAAAAGAAAAAAATGAAGAAAAAAAATTTTTTAGATTTATTTTTTTTTCTGGAAATTTAAATTTTTCTGGTTAAAAAATTGAGAAAATAAGGCTAAAAATGAATAAGAGAAATAATTTTTTTCTGAAAAAAATTTGAAAAAAAATTGAGAAAAAAATTTTTTTATGAATTTTTTGTTGAAAAATTAGGAAAATCAAATAAAATTAGGTTAACATTCAGAGAATGAAATCATTTTTTTCTGAATTTGAAAAAATATTGAAAAAAAAACTTTTTTTTTGAATTTTTTTCTGGAAAATTTTTTTAGTTG
>LR539395.1:378916-455493 GCA_900536315.3 Caenorhabditis becei
AGCTACAGTAATCTAGGTCAAGCTACAGTAATCTAGGTCAATTTTTTTCCAATCCGAATACACCGAACCTTACGCGCAAATGCACACCCTTACCATTTTTCCAGATTCTTCTCGTCTACATCCAACACTATCACCCTGAACAAATCGGAATTCCCGAAGAAAGCAGCAGTTACAAAGCGATCGGAAAGCGTCGTACCCGTGTCCACATTGACGACGGAGTATCGATTGATGAGAATTCAGAATCAGAAGAAGTTCGGAGAAAAAAGTCGGAGAGAAGTGACGAAGAGTCGATGGTCACTCATTCATCGTTTGATACAACTGCATTTTTGTATATGAAGGCGACGAAAATGGAAACGGACAGGTTGCAGAGGAGATTGGATAGGGTAAGTGGAAATGAGAAAAAATGTCTGAAATTGGCCTAAAGAGCCCGAAATTTGGCCTAAAAAACACAAATTTAGGCCTAAAATCGGCTCAAAATTGACCTACATTTTTTTTTGAATTTTTGATTTGAAAAAATTGGCCTAAAAATCTTCTAACTTGCCTTTACTCAAAATTCATAAAACTTGGCCTAAAAATTAACCTAAATTTTTTTTTAAAAAGGAGACCAAAATTTGACATGAAAATTGATCTAAAATCCCCTATTTTAGACCTAAAATTAGCATTAAACTGACCTAAATATAATTTTTAAATTTTGATTCGAAAAAACTGGCCTAAAAATCTTCAAACTTGACTTTACTCAAAATTCATAAAATTTGGCCTAAAAACTGGCCTAAAATGTAACCTAAAATGTTCAAAAAATTAAAAGTTGAAAATCGACCTAAAAAAAGCTGAAAGTCCTAAAAACTGGCCTAAAATGGAGCAAATGCAAATTTTCTGAATTTCTGCCTAAAATTTGGCCTAAATCAGGCCTGAAAAGCCCGAATAAGCCTAAACTTGAGCTTTTTTTTTTTGAAATCTGTAATCACCTCATTTTCCCTCGATTCCAGGAAGAAAAAGAACGTGAAAACGAGGAACGTCAACCGGTTCTTGCCAAATCCGTCTCCCAGTACCATTCAATGGACCAAAAGCCCAAAAAACCGAAACATCATGCTCATAATTGTGTTGCAGAGCAGTGCGGAGTGGATAATGATGATGGTGAGTGAGAACATGCAAAAATTGCGGGAATACACGGTATTTTACGAAAAAATGCACAAAAACACCGCATTTAACGCGCAAATGCACACTTTTTCGAGAAATACTACAATTTTCCCTGTTTTTGACGGATTTCAGCGGGAAAACATTAGAAAGCACGATACATTACGACAAATTGCACAGAAATTCAATATTTCCGTGAAATTGACGCAAAATTGCACAAAACACCGTGATTGACGCGCAAATGCATACTTTTTTGAAAATTTCTGCAATTTTCACAGTTTTTGACGAATTTCGACGGGAATTTCGCGATGAATCAATAATTCCAGACTACAACTCGCAAGAAGTCCACCTATTCGCCAACGAAGAGCCCGAACTGCCGTTCTTCTCGACATTTTCCTCCACGGCGCCCCGTCCACCGTCTCCAGACGTCAATTTCTCGAATTACCGACGTTCGCAACGTCTTCTAACGTGTTTCTGTGTTGCGACCGCCTGTTTTGCCACGTATTTGAGGAATTTCGCCGAGAATTCGCCGATTTGTTGGGTGCTGAGCGGCGGTTTCGTGATTGGAGTGTTGGTTTTTGTGGTGAATATTAATAGACTGCAGACTAATGATTATTTGTATAAGTGAGTGGGAAATACAGAAAAAGACAGTTTTTAAATTAAAAAATTTTTTTTTTAAATTAAAAAAGAAATTTTTCAGAAAAGAATCAAAAGTGACTTTATTCCCAACTGCTTCTCTTTTCGCCTTATTCCTCCTTTTATCTGCATTTTTTGGCAGTGTGCCAACTAAAACTCTAACCCATTTAACAGCGATTTTCATTTTAGGTAAGTGCGCCCCACCGAACAAACCAAATATCTCCGTTTCAGGTGCAATTTCCTACTTTTTATGGGGTTTCCGACACTCTAAACACCGAAAAACTGCGTGTTTAGTGATAGAGAACAAGTATTCCGACCCGGCCGATGATCAGTACTGCCCGATTTTGGGAATGGACACGAGTTCGAGCTCCGAGAATTGATTATTCATTATTTAAATTATTTTTGTAATTTTTGTATGTAAATTTGACGAATAAAATTGGTTTTTATGAGGAAAATCCATTGATTTCAGCGGAATTTGAAGAAAAAATGTTGAAAAACAATTTGTATTTGAATAGCCGCGCAAAAAAGTTGGCGGCCGTGGAAGAGAAGTTCACTGCGAAACTTCGGCCATTTCAAAATTTGAATTTATTTTTCGAATTTCGAAACGCTTTTTTCTCGATTTTCACACGTTTTTCGCCAATTTTTCTCTTTTTTCTTGATTTTTTCTATAAAAATAAATATTTCCAGCCAAAACCAATGTCTGGCCACCGTCGTGGCTCGTTCCGCGGCCGAAAACGCTTCTTCCGCGACACTTTCGCGCCGGGCGGCTCTAAAACCGATCCGCTAAACATTGAAATCGAATTGTCCGAGAATCCCGAGCTGGAGAAGGAGCGTCTGGGTCTTCTGAATCCGACGCCGGATCGGAAGCGAAGAAAAACGGAGAAAAAGGAGCAGAAGGCCGAAAAAGAGCGAGTTGAGCGGGAAAGAGAGGAAAGAGAGCAGAAAACACCGCAATTGTCGCCGGGAAAGGTAGAAAAAATTCAAAATTCAATAGAAATTGTATAAATTATCGATTTTTCAGAAAAATCTCGAAGGATCCCCGAAAAAATCGACCCAACGGCACCAATTGTCGAAAGAAGAGAAGGATGCTCAGGAATTCCGCAAAAACAAATCGGAATATTTCAATCGGAAGTATAGATACGGAAATTTCGATCGATATTACGGAATTCGTCTGAATCCCGGCGAATCTGATAAGAGATTGTCGGTTTTTCAGAAGGAGTGGTTTGAGCACAAGAGTGTGTTGGATATTGGTGAGTGGGGAGGCAGAAAATAATTAAATATGATATTTAAAAACATTTTTAACAAATTTATAAATTGAAAAAATCATTTTTTACGTAAATAGAATATTTAAAAATTTAAAAATAAATAAATTAAAAATTTCGAAATATTCAAAAAAAAATAAATTAAAATTTTGAACCTTAAAAAATTGAAAAAAAAATTTTTTTTAATTTTTCAAAAATCCTGCAAATTTATAAATAATAAAAACACATTTCTAACATGAAAAAAATTTTTTTAAAAAACCTTCCAAATTTCCACAAATTTTATAAAAAAAGAAAAAAAAAATTTTTTTGACATAAATAAATTGTGTCCGAATATTCAAAATTCCACGAATTTGAAAAGAATTATTTTTTCACATAAATAATTTTTTCAATCAAAAAAAATTTCTGCAATTTTATAAATAAAAAAATTACATTTTCAAAATTAATTTTTTTCCATTTATTTCAAAAATTCTGAAATTGTTTTTTTTTCAAAATTTCGATAAAAAATTCAATTTTCTCTTCAAAAAATTCCAAAAAACCCCAAAATCAATTTTTTAAATTTTCAGGCTGCAACGTCGGCTTCCTCACTCTCTCAATCGCCAAAGACTTTTCTCCCCGTCGAATTCTGGGCATTGATATCGATGATCACCTGATCGGAGTCGCCAGAAAGAACATTCGCCACTATTGTGATCATGAAACCCAGGTTGGCTTGATTTCCACTGAGTTTTTCAATTTCCCCTCATTTTTCCCGGTCGCCGGCAAATTCCCAGCCTCATTCAACGTGCAGTTCGGCACGATTTCGCAACAAGAAGAACCCCGGCCGTTTTCGACGAAATTTCCGGATAATGTGTGGTTTAAGAAGGAGAACTACGTGATGGAGTCGGATGAGATGCTGGATATGGTCCATCCGGAGTTTGACGTGATTCTGGCGTTGTCGATTACGAAATGGATCCATTTGAACTGGGGAGATGATGGAATGAGACGGTTTTTGAAGAGGGCTTATGCTCAGTTGCAGCCAGGTAAGGCTGATTGCTTCTCCAACTGATAAGGAATAGCCTGCTGATCAAGTTATCAGTTGGGCAAATTTTGATTGCTTTAGTTTGAATCGAGTTATCACTTGATCAATGAGTCTTCTTTTTTTTGTTGATTTTTTCGATTTTAATGAATTCCATCTACGATTACGGTACTCTGGGTCTTGAAGGGAAAATTGAGAAATTCGAAATTGAAATTCCTCCATTTTCGCTTCAACATCCAGGCCACCGAAATCGTTTTTTCCCGGGGAACCTCTGCCCAAATTTTCATTTTGATCTGGAGAATTTGGTGATAACTTGATAAATAGTAAAGATATCAAAAAGTTGTCAACTGATAAATTGATAAGAAGAGGATCTTCATATTTTGTATCGATTACATTTTTTCCAGGCGGTCGTCTGATCATCGAACCACAATCATTCGAAACCTACCGTAAACGTGCCAAAATGAACGAGGAACTCAAGGCGAACTACTCGAAAATCGAGTTCAAACCCGAAGATTTCGAAATGTGGCTCATCGAGACGGTCGGATTCGAATCCGTCGAAAAAATGGGCGTGGCCGGCGCCAAATCCAAGGGATTCGAACGGCCGATTGATGTGTACGTGAAGCCGTTGAGACCCAAGACCGATGCGATTCCGTTGGGATATAAATGAGACATTGATTGATTTATTGATTGAACAACTTTTTATAATCCTTATTTTATTCTTTTTTTTACATTTTTTCCCTAATGATCATAATTCAACCGATGTTTTTTCGGTTTTCCCCTTTGAGTTTTGCACTGGTTTTTGAAAGTTGCTGTTTTATAAAACTTGAATCTATAAAACAGAAATGGCCGCGGGGATCCCTCTCGTGCCATCATCTGTGTTCTCCGTACTCTGGAAGTTTCTTATCAGTCCATCCTTCTTTCGTTATCACCTGATAATTTCATTGGTTGAATTCGGTAGCTGGCCTAGGAAGGTTCAGTTCGGCCCCGGGTCCCAAAGCTTTGCTAGGCATTTCAGATATTACCAATGATATAATCAGGAGATTACGATCTCATGGAAGACTTTTGCAAAAGGTTTCAAAGTTGAAACCGAACGCTTTCAGGGTATAGTGCTGAGCTAGAAGAAAAGAACTAATCAAAACTTTTATCATTCGAATGCACAACACGAGTATCACGTCTTTTTCACGAATTTCCTCGCCGAGATGGCAATCTTCAAGGAAATCAAGTTGTTCGGAGGACTAGTAGGCAGTGGATGCGGTACTTGGACAAGGATCGTTTGTTGCAGCGGGGTTTTCGAGTTGAACACGTAGAATCGCTCTTCTTTTTGGGATCCCTCACATTGCACGGCAATTCTTACTTGCCAGTGGTTGTAACCGTATCTTGGGGGTGCGCTGATCACGACAGTCACCCAACCATTGTGAGGATGGGTGAGGTCAATATGGCTAAATGAAATTGTCAGTGATTATGATTGCAACGGAGCCTTACAACTTTCGGTTGTCGATACGGAACTTGAAGAACTCGCTGTTTCCGTTCCTGTACGGATAGGTACAGTCAAAAGTCTCCTGGTCCAGGGTCTTTACCAAGTTGTGGCTCAGAAGCATCTCATCGTGGTTTGGCCAGGGGTTTGAAATCTCCAGTTGCGTTTCAGACCGGGAAGCTTCTCGACGCTGCTCTCTTTGAGTCGGTGTGAAGATGTCGAGCGGGTCGTTGGGCATTGATGATGGTTGAGTTGGGAAGTGACTTTGCCCCAGTATGATCCCCCCTTTATACCAAAGTTTTATCTTTCTAGAGCATCTCGGGTCAAACTTGGAGCAAGGGTGTCACGCATTTATTCCAAAGTTCACGAACTTATCGTAACTTTTTACAGTTTCGTTCATTGGAGAATGTATTTTTCAAAGAGTCTGTCCCAACAAGTTTCAAGCAGACTGGCGCAGCACGGTCACCCCCTCTTCCGTTGCGCCAGCATCTTGGCGTCCTTGCCGACTCTGACGCCGCCAGCGGTGTCCTTGGCGCATTTCTGGATACTGAAGGTGGCTATTCAAAATAACGGGTTTTCAAGGCAGGTTCGAAATTTTTTTTAAATTTTTACAGCTTCCTATTGGAAAAGAAGCTACAAAAGTGAAAACTAACAAGCACTCCTCTGAAAAAATCATTTTTCAGGTTGCCGCCGACAATGAAGAAAGTGGGAGTTCAAATAAATGAAAATCAATCAACTTCATTATTGGCGTCCCGCGGCGAATCACGTGGTGGGTCTCGCCACGAAAACGGTTTCTCGCTGAAATACGGCGTCTAAACTTGATTTTGACACTTTGTATGATGACAGAGTATAAAGACATGTCTTCAATCATTTCCAACCAAATTCCAGCAGTTTCCACCGATTTTCAGTACAAAAACATGCATTCTTGGGTATTTTGACGTTTTTCACCAAAATTCGGTGGAAACTTCTGGAATTTGGTTGGAAATGTTTGAATCAATGTGAATTTACCCATTTTCATCATAAAAAGTGACAAAACCTTGTCCAGAAACCGTAATTTAGCCAGAAAGCATTTTCGTGACGAGACCCACTAGGTGACTCGCCGCGGGGACGCCAATAAAAATTGTTCAAGGCAAAGTTTGAACTGAGACTTCAGGTTATCCTTGTAAAACACAATTTTTATTATTACAATAGTTATTCAAATCACAAAATGTAACCCCAAAACTGTGGCAATTGAAGCGGATCATAGAATCGTTCTCCTATGAAACCAGCAAAAAAAGTTTTAAAATCAGCTGAAGCACTATTAGCGCCACGCGAATAAATCGGTCGTTTCTGGCTCTCAACCGCTTCTTTCCATCCTTCTGGAGGTATCATTGGGTTTAGTGATTCGATGAATCGATCGATAAACTCTTCCATGTATTCAAGATCGTAATCACCTTCTCCTATAAAAATCAGTTTTTCAATTTTGGAGCTCAAAAAATCAATACCTTTAAATCCAAATTTCACCGATATAACGCCTTTTCGCATAGCCATTTTCGCGAATTGAACCGCCCAAAAAGTGTCAAATTCTTCCCGGTTTCCATGTGAAATCTCAGCAATCAGTTGATCATAACTCGTGATTTTCAATGAATTCCTGCAGATTATTATTGCCAAGCAATTGTTTATTGTCAGGTTCTGATTCAGAACTGATATCATGATATTAGGATCGGCTCGGAGTCTTTCGTAGGCTTGATTTATTTCTGGAAAAGGAAATTGAGTTGGGAAATAAAAAGTAGTAACACAAAACTAATATTATTGTTGATTTTATTTGGGTCTCACAGCGAAAAGTGAAAAAATCGTTCTGCTCCTTTAAAAAAACTACGGCATTTCATGCTTTTCGAGTAAACTTGGGTTGCCATTTTTACCGGCATTTTATCTGGTGGGTCTTGCCACGAAAATGGTTTACGGCTGGAATACGACTTCTGAACAAGGTTTTGACACTTTTTCTGATGAAAATGGGTAAATTGACATGCATTTGATCATTACCAGCCAAATTTCAGCAATTTCCACCGATTTTTAGTAAAAATCAGGTGTTTTTGGTAAAAAGAGTCAACATATCTAAATATGCATGTTTTTGTACTGAAAATCGGTGGAACCTGATGGAATTTGGTTGGAAATGATTGAAAACATGCCTTTTTACCCATTTTTCATCATAAAAAGTGTCAAAACCTTGCCCAGAAACCGTATTTCAGCCAGAAATCATTCTTGTGGCGAGACCCACTAGATGACTCGCCGCGGGACGACAATAATAAAAATAATAAAAAAATAAATTTTTCGTTGATTTTTTCTCAAATTTAATTTTTTTTTTAATTATAAGGAATGTTTTTAGATCACCAACTTGGAAAATTCTGAAAAATCCTATAAATCGACCTGATCATGCTCAAATTTTTTGGCTGACAGTACTGAAAAAACCAGTGCTGAAATCAATTTGTTCATTTTTTTGCGTGAAATCGGTACTAAGTTTCAGTACTGAACAACACTTCCAGCCATCATAACTAGGTCAAGAGTGGCCATCGGACTCCAAAGTGTTTTTGGCGTGAAAAAAATTTTCCAAGTTGGTGACCTAAAAACATTCCCTTGTTAGTTTTTTTACCTTCAGGTCTTGGTGGACGTCTTACAAACATGCCGTTAATGGTAAAATCATATATTTTTAGTTTTTCTGAAAATTAAATTTCATGAAAATTTAAGAAATCACCTAAATATTATAGTTTACCTCTAAAAATTAAAGAAAAAACCGTCTCTTCAAAAACGGAATTTCTCATTTTTCGGCTCATCATCGATTTTAGTGATAACATTTTCAGACTATCAGCTTCTTCTTTTTTCCAATTTCTCAAAATATGACGTACAATGTGTTGAATTTCACTTTTTGCAAAGCAAATTTGAATTCCGAGCTCCACAACTAAATCCATAGAAAAATCAATATGATGTTTTGAGAAGGGACTATAGGGAGAGAGTGTGCGGATTGAGAGACGCAGATGGTTTGTGGAAAAAGAATATGCACCAAGTTTAGAAGGTTATCCGATGGGTCTCGCCACGAAAATGGTTTCAGGCTGAAAAGGACAAGGTTTTAACACTTTTTCTGATGAAAACAGGTGATAAAACCCTATTTCAGTCTTTTCCTATCAAAATTCAGTAGGTTTCACCAGATTTTAGTAAAAAATCACTTTTTTGTGGTTTTTTTCATTTTTCCCTAAAAAACGCCTTTTTTTCACTAAAAATTGGTGGAAACGATTGAAATAGTGTATTCTAACCTGTTTTTATCAGAAAAAGTGTCAAAATCTTGTCCAGGAGCCGTATTTTAGCCATAAATTATTATCGTGGCGAGACCCAACAGGTGAATCGCTTTCTAGAACGTTATTATCGCCGTCCCGCGGCGAGTCACCTGATGGGTCTCGCCACGAAAATGGTTTCTGGCTGAAATTTGGCTTCTGAACAAGATGTTGACACTTTTTTTGATGAAAACGGATAAAATGACATGAATTCATCCATTTCCAGCCGAATTCCAGCAGTTTCCAGCGATTTTCAGTGAAAATGAGGTGTTTTTGGTAAAAAGCGGCAAAATACCCAAAAATGCATGTTTTTGTACTGAAAATTGGTGGAATCTGCTGGAATTTGGCTGGAAATTATTGAATTCACGTCATCTGATTCATTTTCATTAGAAAAAGTGTCAAAACCTTGTTCAGAAGCCGTATTACAGCCAGAAATCATTTTCGTGGCGAGACCCGCCGGGTGACTCGCCGCGGGACGGCAATAATAAATAAATATTTGTTCATTTTTGCCCATTATCCATTTCAATTTCCTTTTTTCAATGTTTCCTCCATTTTCCCCCGCAGTAGAACCCCTGGAACATTCTCGAAGAAGCCTCTCTCGTCGTGTCTGGCACCCTCCTCTTGCCGCACACTCTCTCGTCCCCCAGCTGTCCGTTCTCTGCTTCTCTCGCACCCTCTCACACCCTCGCACTCTCTCGCTCCACAACTGGCCAACACACTTTCCGCCCATTTTCCCGCATTTTCTCGCATGTTTTGTGGCCATTTTTTGATTGAAAATCAGGCGAAATGAGGGCGTGGTTGTAGTTTAGTCTGTTTTATAGGGATTGTACTGAAAAATAGGTAAAAAATCAGGGAAAATTTGATATTTCTGGGGAATAGCCTGGAAAATCGAAAATTTCGTCAAATTTTCCAGAAAAAGTAAGGGTAAACAGGCGAAAATGATTGAAATTGATTGAAATTCGCATAAATTCATTGAAGTTTATAAGGAAAATTCGAAATCATTGAAAAAGTTTGAAAAAATAGGTAAAAATATAAAAAATCTTGAGAATTGTTCATTTTTCCTTGTTTTCACCCGTTTTTCCTCATTTTCCCTATTTTTTCTCATTTTTTCCTTGTTAAAACTCGATTTTCTACATTTCCACCCGTTTCTTGTTCTGTTTCAGCTAATTTTGAACAGATTAATATTTTTAAAAAATTAGAAAAAAAAATACATTTTTAAAAATTTTCCAAAAAAAAATTTTTTCCTCAATTTTTGCTCTTTTTTTTCAAGATTTCCCCTTTATTTCTTGCATTTTTTCACAAATTCCTTTGTAGGAAATAAGAAAAATCCAAATTCCCTGAAAAATTTGCCAAAAAGTCTGAGATTTTCCTCTAATCTCCATTTTTCCCTGTTTTTGCCCGTTTATCCTCATTTTTTTGCTGCAAAAAGCTGATTTTTTACATTTTTAGCAGTTTTTCGTTCTTCTCCAGTAAGTTTGAAACAGAAAAATAAAAAAAATTAGCAAAAAAAAAAACTTTTTGAAAATTTTCAAAAAAAAAATTTTTTTTCTCAATTTTTGTCCTTTTTTCCTTAATTTTCCTTTGTTTCTCGTCCTTAATTTACAACCTTCCTTGTAGAAAATTGAAAAAATATCAAATTCCCTGAAAAATTTGAGAAAAACCTGAAATTTACCTCTGATCTCCTTTTTTCCTTGTTTTCACTCGTTTCTCCTCATTTTTTTACTGCAAAAAGCTGATTTTTCACATTTTTAGCAGTTTTCCGTTCTTTTTTCAGTTATTTTTGAATTGAAAACGCAGGAAAAATCAATTTTAAAAAAAAATGTTTTCTCAGTTTCAGACTTTTTTTTCAGATTTCCCGTTGATTCTTGTTTTTTCTTCATAAATTTTTTAAAAAAAAGTATAGAACTCCCTAAAAAATTTGGAAAAACCTGAAATCTTCCTCTAAATTCCATTTTTTCCATTTTTCCATATTTTCCTTCAAACCACAGCCATTTTCCTCGTTTTTCAGTGAAAATTGGCTGTATTTTGTGAAAAAATGCCTGAAATTCCCAGATTTCAGCGTTTTCCTGGATTTTTCTTCAAATTTCCCAAAGAATCCCCAATTTTCAAACTTTTCCACCTGATTTCTGCACTAGTTCGTTGTTGTCCCACTTTTCGTCGGTCGCCAACCCTTTTTTTCGCCGAAATTCCTATCCGTTTCGTAGTTCTCACTGGTCTCTCGGCCAGGCCAACTGACTAGTTTGTTTCGCAAAAGTGTTATGCCGCGTCCAAAGCTCCAGCGGCTGGTGATTTTCGCCGCTGGAAAGCGTCCAAAGTGCAGCTAAATTTTGGCTGTTCGGCTGGTCGCTGGTTCTACCGTAATCCCGAATTCTGCAAACACCGCCACGTCAAATTGCGTATTTCCGTAATTTTTTTCGCTTTTTTTCGGCTTTTTGAGATTTTTACAACAAAATAATAATTTATGCAATTATTTAGATGTCTAAATGCCTTTTCTTCACAATTTCATTCAAATCCCTGCAAAAAATCGAAAAGTAAAAATGTAAAGTTTTGCTCAACTCAGAATCACAGGAACCTGGGTATCTGAATAATTGTAAAAATTATTATTTTGTTGTAAAAATCTCAAAAAGCTGAAAAAAAGCGAAAAAAATTACGGAAATACGCAATTTGACGTGGCGGTGTTTGCAGAATTCGGGATTACGGTAGAACCAGCGACCAGCCGAACAGCCGAAATTTCGCTGCACTTTGGACGCTTTCCAGCGGCGAAAATCACCAGCCGCTGGAGCTTTGGACGCGGCATTACACTTTTTAAAGCGGATTATTGATTTTTTGGGGGGAAGAAGGGGTAGTTGGAACAGCTGTGTGGGGGAAATGTTGAATTTTGAAAAATAAAAAAAATAAGAATTTTTTTTCGAAAAATCAAAAAAACAACAAAAAAAAAAGAGAATAGAGAATCAAAGCTTAAAAATCAAAAATCAATGTCAAATATTTTTTAATTTTTTCAAGAATGAATTTTTCGAAAAATATGGAATTTTTTCACTTTTTGACTTAAAAAAAATTTTATTTTTTCGAAAATCTTTTCTTGGATTTTTCCCTATTTTTTAATTATTTTTCTTCTATTTTCTTAAATATTTTGGGATTCTTTCCTATTTTCTGAAAATTTTTTTGAATTTTTGTTATTAAAAAAAATTTTTTTTTTGAATTCCCATTTTTCTTTTTCAAAATCTTTATTTTCCCTTTTTTCCTTTTTTCCCCATTTTTTTCCATTTTCCTGGGTCTCGTCACGACTTTTTTCTTATCACTTATCACTAGTTCCAGTTCCACCGTCAAACATCACCATTTTTTTTGTGTTGTCCCGAATTTTCTGCCATTCATTCTCTTTTTTCTTCTTATCACTGATAACACACACACTTCAGTTCCATCTTTTTCAGAACTATTCGACTTGTTTACTAGGCTGGATATTGATTTTTTGGAAAAATCAATATTGAGAAGAAAAAGAGAGATGTTCAATGATGATGATGACTTTCCGATGGGGGCTATGAGAAATTTTGGGTGCGTTTTTGATTTTTTTTTTTGGAAAAATGAATTAATTGGAAAATCAATGAGAAATTTTGATAAAAATTAACTAAATTTAAAAAAAATTAAAAATGCAAAAATTGAAAAAAAAAGTTTCCAAAAAATCAAAACAAAATTTTTTTTTTTTCAAAAATTTTTTTTATTTTCTGTAATTAAAATCAGAAAAATGAATAATAAAAATTACCATTAAAATTCGAAATTCAAAAAATCTGAAAAAAAAAGGAAAATAGAAATTTCCAAAAAACTTGAAAAATAAAAAAAAATAAAAATTTATATTAAAAATAAATTTTTTTTTTGAAATTTTTCCTCAATTTTTCTGTAACAAATATCAGGAAAATAATAAAAATCAGCAAAAAAATTGAAATTAAAAAAAAAATTTTTTAATCTAAAAAAAAGAAAATTTATTTTTTCCAAAACTAAAATTTTTCAAAAATTCTTTTGAATTTTTTGAAAAATCAGGAAAATAATGAAAATAACCAAAAAAAATTCAATTTTTCAATTTCCAAGTCCAATATTCCAGTCAAATGCACCAACAAATGATGAACGACATGAATATGATGACGGGCGGTATGTTGGCCAACATGGGAATGGGTCCATTCGGTGCGATGCGTGGACCTCCGATGGGAATGCCTGGACCATTCGGAGCCATTACCGATGGAACAGGCCAGCCGGCAACCAGAAGACGACATGAGCTCGAGATGAACCCGTTTGCTCCGTTCGGAGGACTGCTCGGAGGAATGGTGGGTCTCAAAGCGAAAAATAGGGCAATTTTTGAAAATTGACATTTTTTGAACAAAATCCCGGTTCTTTTCATTGAAAACAAGCGATTGTCTGTAAAATCAGGTCAAATTCAAGATGTTTTGAGTTTTGATTTTTTTATCAGTAAAACATGCATTTTTTCAGTGTTTCTCGGGCTGTTTTCGAGTAAATTGTTGTCAGAAAATGCGAAAAATGCAATAATTCATTCAAAAACAGTCGAAAAAACTCAAAAATAGTCTAAAAACACTGAAAAATGCAAATCTTACTGTAGCTTTCGCTGTGAGATATCGTTGGCGCCATTTGAAGTTTTGGAATGCAACGATGATATTTTCTGGAAAAAATTTGAAAAAAATTGGTATTCAGATTCTCCTGAATTTTTCCTCTAATTCTGAACAAAACTTCCAGATTAAAAAAAAATTTTCGAATTTTAATGTTCCCTTCAAGACCCATTTTCAATTTTCCAGGGAATGGGCTTCCCTGCAATGGGAATGATGCCATCGGCAGTTTCTTCGACTCCTGGCGGAAGTATGTTCATGAGTACAAGTGTCATGACGATCGGACCAGACGGACGGCCCAGAGTTGAACAACAGACTGTTCGGAAGAGCGGTGATATCACGGAGACAAAGAGGTATACAATTTGGGGGTTTAGGGAATTTTCTAGAATTTTCTAGATTTTTCTGGAAGTTTTCTGGAATTTTCTGGAGATTTTCCTAATTTTATAATTTTTTTTTGAATTTTCCAATTTTTTTTTTGAATTTTCAATGTTTTTTAGAATTTTCTGGAATTTTCTACATTTTTTTGGGATTTTTTCAAAATTTCCAGAATTTTCCGATTTTTTTTTGGAATTTTCTAGTATCTTTTGGATTTTTAGAGATTTCCCTCATTTGTTTGACCTTTTCCAATTTTTAAAAATTTTCCGGAATTTTCTTTATATTTTTAGATTTTGGCATTTATTTTTTCTGATTTTTCACAAAAATCTCAAAATTGATGACCAACCGAAAAATCAATATTTACCTTGACATTTTCCTTATCAAATTATATCAATTTCTCCCATTGATTCTATTAGTTTTTCATGTGAATCACTGGGAAAATGTCACATTTGACAGCTGATTTCGATGGTCTGGGGATTGGGTAAATATTGCGAAATTAGAGGGGGAAATGACAGTTTGGGTCAACAAAAAGTGCAGAATTTCAGGGAATGGGAGGGGAAAATTCTAGAAAAATCTGAAAAATTGAGGGAAAATCAGGGAAAAAATCAAGAAAAAATTGAAAAATTCATATTTTTGAATTTTTTAAATTAAATTTTTTTTTTTAATTTTCGTATGATTTCTGGGTAACTTTTCCAATTTACAGAAGAGATTTACAGAGATTTCTAGTTTTTTCAAATTTCAAAATTGTTTTTTTATCAGTTTTCAATTTTTGCAGACGCGTCGAGAAGAACGGCGAATCGTCGATGACAATCGGTCACTCAATCGGTGATCGTTCGCATTTTATCGATAAGAAGCGTGATCGGGAGGGAAATGTCCGCAAACAGCAGAGATTTGTCAATTTGGATGAAGGTGAGGGTTTTTTTGGGTGTTGAAGCGAAAGAGATTTATTGGAATTTTTTTTGAAAATTTGGGTGGAAAATGAGGAAATTTGGAGTTTTTGAAAAGTGAAAAATTGATTTTTACTTTAGAAAAATTTATATATTTTTTCAAACTTCAAAATTTTCCTTTTTTCTTATTTTCTGGGATTTTTCCTTTTTTTTTTCAAATTTTTTAAAGATTTGTTAGAAATTTTACTGATTTTTCAATTATACAAATCATTTTCAAAAAAAAACGAAATTTTAAAAATGGGTCTTGAAGCGGAAAGTTTGGAATTTTCAAATTTTCCCAGCTTCTCAATTTTTCCTCATTCTCACAATCAGTTTTTTTTAATATTGATTATTAGGTAATTTTTATTTTTTTTTCGAATTATTTAGAAAATTTTTCTGATTTTTTGAATTTAACAAATTATTTTTTGAAAAGTAAAAATTTAAAAATTTTGAAAATGGGTCTCAAAGCGAAAAATTTGGAATTTTCAAACTTTTTTGTTTCTGGATTTTTCCCCCGTTTTTAGATTTTTTTAAATGATTTTTAGTTAATTTTTTCTTTTTTTCCAATTTTATACACCATTATTTAAAATTAAAATTGAAAAATTTGAAAATAGGTCTCGAAGCGAAAATTCTGCAATTTTCGAAATTTCTAGTTTCTAAATTTTTTTTCCTATACATTTTTTGATTTTTCCAAATTTCCAGATTGAATTTTCAGTAATTTTTCCAACTTTCCCACTTTTTTTCAAAAATTTTCAAATTTCTCTGTTTTCTCTCTAAAACTGACCAACTTGTGTGTGTGGGTGTGGTCGATTACGATCAGTCAGTCAGTACTTTGATCATCTCGTCCTTTGTCAGCTGTTTCTTTCTTTTTGTTTTCCTAAAAATCAAAAATCTTGTTTTCCGTCTCTCTCTTATCACCTCCTACGCCCATGTTTCCACACCCATTTCGCACTGATAACAGGGAGAAATAAAAATAGGGAAACAACAGTGGAAAATTGGGAAATGGTGATTTGATAAGGATTTTGGGGGATCTTTGAGGGGTTGATTGGTGATTAGTGATAAGAGGGGATGATTAGTAATAAGCGGGGTGGGCTCTGTCCCAATTTATGGGTCCCAGAAAATTATATGGGTCCTAGAAAATTATATGGGTCCCAAAATAAATTCATGGGTCCCGAAAAATTATATGGGTCCCTAAATTGTGTCATGGGTCCGATAAAATACATGGGTCCCATCTACAAATCATGGGTCCTAAAAAAATTGAAGGGTCCAATGGAAAAATAGGGGTCCCATATTTCACAAGGGAATGTTTTTAGGTGACCGGTTGAGAATTTCTTGAAACTTGGCATACGTGTTCTTAAGCTTATTTGAAGTTTACCACAGTTTACCACAGTATTACCACAAAGAACCGAACCCGCATAGTGTTACTGCTAGCCAACCCTCTTCCCCACTCGACCACCGAACTGCTGCGGGCAGTGGTGGCGGGATGCGCTTATGTGCACGCTGCCGCCACGCCGGTTTTCCACAGTAAATCGTGTGGGCGCAATGCTAAATTTCCACCAATTTTCGAGCTCAAATATCTCGGCTCACAGGCAAAACGGGCACTTTTTTTTCAACTGAAGAGTTGCTTCAAATAAGCTTAAGAACACGTATGCCAAGTTTCAAGAAATTCTCAACCGGTCACCTAAAAACATTCCCTTGTCAATTCATTCTTTCCACACATTTTGTCGTCAAAGTTCAAATTTTACAAATGTTAATGTTGCCAAAAACAGTTGTCTCGGGCATGTCCTCGTCAGGGGAATTTCCTCGTGGGGAATTTTTTATTTTTTCTTGTAAAAAATTTCGGATTTCCAATTTCTTCGGCTTTTCACCGTTCCGACTAAAATCTGGAAACATGTCTATCGGATTCTGCGGGTTTTTCTGACGCATTTACGGATTTTTAAAGATTTTTAAAGTGACCGCCTCACCACTCTAAAAAATATCAAAAGTCAGAAGTTCATATATTTTTCGACGTTTTTCAATGTTTTGGGTTGATAGAGATTTTTCACAAACACGAAGGTTTTTCTGGGTAAATAAATCGACCTAATATTCATGTTTTCTGACTACTCATGAGTTTTGAATTTTTTTTCTCGAACCCATTTTAAAGGTTTTAGTCACCTACCTACTCTGGCACTCATCAAATCAGAATGGGCTCAACTGAAGAATTGTAGGTCTAGAATCCCTCTATGTGACTGCACTTGCCCCTGGCTCCAACTTTTTTCTTTTCCAGAAAACGGTTTTTTTCGTCATATTTCTCTTTTTCACACAGTCCCAAGGATTCCACGTATCGTTTGAAAAAATCATGAAAATTCGAATATTTTTGCATGTTTGAACTTGCACAGACCGATTCTGAGTAAAGATAATAATTTAAAATTTTCCAAATTTTCATGTTTTTTTTAACGTACTCCTATACGTGGGTTCATTGGGACTGTGTGAAAAAGAGACAAATATGACGAAAAAAAACCGTTTTCTGGAAAAGAAAAAAGTTGGAGCCCAAGGGCAAGTGCAATCACATAGAGGAATACTAGACCTACAATTCTTCAGTTGAACCTATTCTGTTTGAAAATTCGAAAATTTTGACTAAAAATGTATTTTTCTGACGGCTGACTGCAAATACATTCCAAACACACAACTTGAGTCACAAAAGTCACCACAAAAAAATTCTTTATTAGTTTGGAGTTTTGAAAAAGTTACGATTTTTCGAAATTTTCACCTACTTGATAGGTGGCTGGAGACTGAAAAAAAATTTCATTTAAAATCATTAAAAGTTAAATAAATTGAAAATTTTTGAAGTTCAACATCCGGACCCATATTTTTTTCTAGGACCCTCATAATTTTTCGGGACCCTTGTTTTTTTTTGGGACCCATGAATCAATTTTGGGACCCATATAATTTTCTGGGTCCCATATATTGGGACAGAGCCGCTGGGTGGAAGGTGACAAGAGAGAAGGAAAATGGGGTTTTGAGAAGAATTCTTGAAAAAATCGAAATTTTCAGTGGAAAAAAAATTAAAAATTTTTTTTTGTCAGTAATAAATTCATGATCAAGTAAAAGTCCTAATTTTGATAACAATTGATAAGAAAATTATTTTTAAATTAATTTGGAATTTTTCCTAAATTTTCCCCGGATTTTTGTGATTTTTGTGATTTTTCACTCATTTTTTATGTGATTTTGCAGCCAATGCCGAAGATTTCGACCGTGAATTTTCTTCTCGTCTCCGAAACGGACAAACGTCTTCGGCTTCTTCTTCTTCCAGAAGACATCGGGAAATTGAGGATGGAAGTGGTGGAAGAAGAGATCTGAGAACTGGCGGAACTAGCAGACCACCAATTGTTACGCTTCCAGAGGAGGAGGAACCAGCGCAGTAAGCGATTGATTAGGGGGGAATTTTGGAAGGAATTTGAAGAAAGTCGAATTTTTGGGGAAAAGATTACGAAAAATTGGGTTGATTTGGAACATTAAAAAAACGCTTTGAAAAATTAAAAAAATTTTTTTTTTCAAATTCCAAGAACAATTTTGTGAATTAAAAAAAATATCTAGGTAAAATCTATATTTTCTGATTTTTTCAAAAAAAAAATTTCAAATTATTTTTTTTTTGAAAATTCAAAATTTACGAATTTATAAATTTTAAAAAATGTTTTTTTTTCTTTTTTTCAAAATACAATTTTTTTCAAATTTTAGTGGAAATCTAGATTTTTAGTATTTGAACAATTTTTTTTTAAAAATTTGATAAAAATTACAGCATTTTGGAGTTGAGAAAATCGCGTTCTGGAATAATCTTTTTTTTTTCAATTTTTTAAATTTTGATGGAGAAAAATCCCAAAGATTACAATTGAGAATCTAGATTTTCTGATTTGTTCAAAACAAAACAAAACTCTTCAAAATTTACGAATTTATAAATTTTAAACTGGCAAAAAACTAATTTTTCAGAAAATCGCAAAAACCCGAAATTTGAGACGAATTTTCAGATTTTTGGAAACAAAAAAAATATTTTCAAAATATTTTTTTGAAAATTAAAAATTCCCAAATTTATAAAATTTTTGCCAAGAAACAATTTTTTTCTGAAATAAAAATTTTTTTTGATTTTTTTGGGATAGATCAAATTTTTCTATTTTGAGAGCAAAACATTAATATAATCATTCCTTATTTTCCAAAAAATGTTCCAATCCCTATTTTTCACAGATCACGTTCGTCTGCATCAAACCGAATCGGTGGACCACTGATCCGTGAGATCAGCGAAGAAGAGGCTGCTGAGCAGCAATCGATCCCCAAAAGACGCCGTGGACAGTTCTAAACACCTTCTGAATCCCCAACGTCTTCTGAATTTCCAGAACTTCCCCTACGCAGCCACCCATCTTCCCATGTTTACCAATTTTATCTCAAATTGAGATTTCGCCGTATTCGCCATTTTCAAAAATTTGAAATTCTTGAAATTTGGCGCCAAATTTTCTTTTTTCAATTCTCGATTCCCTCCCGTATTTAGTCTCTCCTGTACTATAAACTCTGATTTTTTCATCGAATATTTCAATATTCATGCTACAGTGTAGTTTCCCTTCTGACTCTTGTGATTAGATGATATGAAGTCGTTGTGAATATTTTTTTTTGAATTTTTCCAATTTTTTGAGAATATTTTTAAAAATTTGAAAAAAATGGATTGAGAATGTGGAACAATAGCCACTGAAATTTCAAAAATTCATTTAAAAATCGGATTTTAATTTTTTTTTTCTTATTTTTCTTGCATTTTTTTATTTTTTCGATTTTTTCATTTAGTTTTCCTTCATTTTCCTCCTTATTCATCAAAATTTGTAGCTTTTCCCCCTATTTTTTACTTTTTTTACTCCAAAACCCCGCCAAACAAAACACAAAAACAATCACATCGTTCCCTCCGTTTTATGAGTCGCCGACGGCGAGAAGCACATGAAAACACACCGGCGAAACCGAGATTCGTGTTGTTTTTCGTGTTTTTGTTGAAAAATTGAGGAAAATCGATGAAAAATGGCGGTTTTTCGGAAATTTTCAGTTTTTTCGAAACGTTTTTTGAAATGTCGTCAAGTTAAATGCAAAGTACGCATTCGGTGTTTGCGGACTTTGCATTTTATAATACGACAAGCTGAAAATCTCGGGTTTTTGATGAAATTTGACAGAAATAAGTGGTTTTTAGCGAGATTTTGATGAATTTTCAGTGAGAAACAACTTGAAATTCAATATTCGTCAAGAAATCACATAATTACCGCAAAAATAACATAAAAAGCTGCAGAAAGTTGTTTTCCGTTCGAGACCCAAATCACAAATCGGGGTATGCGCCTTTAAAACTACCGTAGTCAATTGAATTTATTTTACGAGTTACTTTCCCAATTTTCTCTGTTTTTCTGTACAAATTGACCGTTTTTCGTGTTTTAGATTCAAAAAAAGCATTTTTCATCCATTTTTCCATACAAAATCTCCGAAATCCACCACAAATTTTCGCCAAAACTGCTCTCCTGTCAATCAAAAATTCCTGCCCCTTCAAAACATCTGCCTGCCTCCAATCTCGCCTAAAAATCCAAGAAATGCATGCAAGAATTCGGTGAAAACCAAAACGAAAGAAGGAAAAGAAGAAGGAGAAGGAGAGAGGAATATCAAATTAGGTCCACTCTCGCCCCCAGCCACCGCCCGTTTCCACCCGAAATTCTTCCGAAAATGTACAGAAAATGCTCCAAAGAACGAGAGAGTACTGAAAACGAAGAGATTCTCGGAAGAAACGGAGGAATGTTTATTTCCTCTTGTTCCTCCTCCTCGGCCGAAAGGACAGGACAGTGTATTTGACCCCATCCCCGTCGGAAAGTTCTCTCGTCTCGTCGTCTGCGTCTCTCGTGTGTTCCTCGCTCTCTCGTCGTCTCTAACTCTCTTCAACTCATCATCATCATCCCCTCCTTCCCGAAGCATCAATAGGCAGGAAACCGGCTATTTTGTGTGTGTGTGTGTGTTGGAATGAGAAGAAAACGAAGAAGAAAGAAGAGTGACCATCGCCTTTTTTGGGGGGATTGGGTTTTCTTTTGTTTTTCTGGTTTTGCTACTGTTTTTGTGAAACATTTGAAGCTTTTGGAGGCTATTGGGCTTTTCCAGACCGTTTACGGGATTCCGTGAGAAATTTGGGTGTTTCCTAGGTTTCTTTCATTCGATTCTGGCACTTTTGAACTGTTTTTACTTAGTTTTCCAGCTTTTCTGGAGGCTTTTGGTTGTTCTAGGCCGTTTTGACGGTTTTCACAGTTTTCAAGCTCTATTCTGCTGATTTCCGTTAGATTTTAGGCTTCTTCTAGGTTTTTTGACGTTTTACAATAGATTCTGACGTTTTCGAGCTGTTTTCACCGAATTATTCAGCTTTTCCGGTGGCTTTCGGTGTTTTGCAGAATATTTTCACAGTTTTCATGAGTTTCTAGCTTTGTTCCGCCGATTTTCGTTAAATTTGAGGGATTTCCCAAGTTTCTCGACGCCTTTCATAGGATTCTGACATTTTCGCTCGATTTTCCAGCTTTTCCGGGGTTTTTCTTGGCAATCCTGCTCTTTCCAGACCGTTTTCATGTTTTGATGGGTTTCTAGCTCTGTTCCGCTGATTTTTGTGAAATTTTAGTCGGTTTTTAGGTTTTCGGAACTATTCTATTAGGTTCCAAAGTTTCCGAGCTGTTTTCACTCAATTATTCAGCTTTTTCGGGGGTTCGGCTGGTTTTTCTCGGAGGATTCGGGTTTCCGGGCTTTCCGAGGCTTTCCAGGCCGACTTGACCAGATTTTAGGCTTTTCTATCTGCTCACTAACCTTTTCAGCTAGATTTTCTGGTACCTTTAGCCCTTTAGCCTTTTTGCCCTTTTCTGTGAGATTTTCCACCATTTCTCACTATTTTCACTCCTTTTGTTGACTTTTTTATTTGTTTGCTCAATGTTTTGGGGGTTAGGAACACATTTTGATCTTTGATTCTTTTTCTAGATTTTTTGGAATTTTTTCGGATTCTACAAAATGTAATAGATCAGTGAGGGAGTTGGATAATCCGTGGATTTGCCTGGAATTTAGTGTATTTGAGAGGATTTTTTTAGATTTGATTTTTTGAAGGATTCAGCTGATTTTTGAAAAAGAATTCTTGTATTTTGATAATTTTGAAAAAAAAAACATTGCTGAAAAATATAATTTGAAAATTTTCAAAAAAAAAATTTTTTTTAATTTTTTTTTCAATTGTTTTAAATTTCTAGTGTTTTTCGCTTCATTCCTCTCAATTTCTCATCTTTTTCTGCTATTTTCTCCCTAATTAGGCCTAATTTATCCGATTTTCCAGATCGGACCCAATGACGGTGTCAAACATCGGCGGAGGAGTGGCCATGCCAGCGATGCCACCCAAAATTGATTTTAATGAGGCTATTCAGGTGAGAAAACATGTTTTTTTTTGAAAAAACTATTATGAAAAATCTGAAAAACAAATAAAAATCAAAAAAGGGATATTCAAAAAAAGTGTTATCAAAATAAAAAAATTTTGATTTGAAATAAATTATTTTAAATTTTTAGGATTCCCCAAAGTTCCGAGCCGCTGTTTCACAACATTCTGCATATTTTAATCGGCTGGAAAATCGATTGAATGAGGTAAAAATTTGAAAAATGCTGAAAAATTGAAAAATATATTTTCAGATGCTCCGCCACATTACAGCAATGATCGAGTTCAGCAAAAATTATGTGAACACTTTTTAGTGAGTTTTTATGAAAATTTTGATTTTTTTTTGATTTTTAAAAAATTAAAAAAATTAAAATAAAAATAAATGAAAATTGATTTTTAAAAAAATTAAATTGTTATTTTTTATTTTTAAAAATTAAAAAAAAATTTCTAAGTTTTTAAAAATAATCAAACATTGACAGAAAAATACATAAAAATTGAATTTAAGTTTTGAGAAAAAAAATTTTGTCAAAAAAAAAAATTTTCATTTTTAAATTTTTAAAAATTTTTTGAAAAGTCTACTTTTTTCTAAATTATCTGTTTCTTTTTCTCAATTTTCTTAAATTTCCCCAATTTTTCAGCAAACTGACAGTCTCTGTGAACCAACTATGCGACGAGAGCTTCTCCGGCAATCCACTGGCCACCAACACGTTCCAAGCCCTCTCGGAAGCGTACGCCCACACGAACAACCTGTTCCGCACCTATTTCGACCATTCCAACGTGGTGCTCTACACGAAATTGTCGAATTTTATCAAAAAGTGAGTGAAACTTAAGAAATTTGGACTAAACTGGGTCAAAATCAGTGAAAACTCCATTTTTAGTGAATTTTTCAAAAAATATGTGCATTTTTGCGTCATTCACAGTGTTTGGCGTGAATTTGCGCTAAATTCAGCGCCAATTCTCAGAAATTCACGAAAAATGTGAAGAATCTGTGGTTTTCCGTGAAATTCAGCGCCAATTTCAAATTTCCGCCTGACTTTTGTGAAAACTGTGCATTTTCCCGTCATTTTCAGTGTTTAGTGTAAATTTTCGTTGAATTTAGCCCCGATTTTCAAACATTTACGAAAAATTGAAAAAATCTGCGATTTCCCGTCAAATTTGACGCCAATTTCAAATTTCCACCGGATTTTTGAAAAATCTGTGCATTTTACCGTCATTTTCAGTGTTTCTGATGCTAAATCCTTGATTTTTTTGCAGTGAACTCGCAAAAGTTGCCGAATCGAGATGTCACTTCGACAACATGTCCCAATCAATGGACGAGGCTCTCGCTAAAAATGCCGCAATTTCGAGACAAAAACCAGCGGATGCGGCTGACGGAAGGAATGCGTTGACGGCGGTAAATTCAAATTTTTTTGAAAAACAAAGCGCAATTGTCGTTAAAATTGATGCAAAACACGAGTTTATGCGTTTTGTCGTAAGATCTGGTGCATTTGTCTGCAAACACCGCATCGATCTATCTACAGTAGTCTTACACGAAAAAAACTGATAAAAAATGTGTAATTTTCAAGAAAAAACCCGGATTTCTGCATTTTCTGCACATTGTCGTGAGGTCTGTTGCATTTTCTGCAAACACCGCATTACTATATCTACCGTAGTCCTAGTAAATGTATTATTGCCGAAAAAAGTCAAATTTCACATAAAATTGCCAAGAAACCCCGAAATTCCTGCATTTTCTGCATTTTCTGCACATTGTCGTAAGATCTGGTGCATTGTATGCAAACACCGTCATTTCTAGCTACAGTAACCTCATTCCACTTTGGAACGCGCCCCGTTTTCCAATTGATTTGGTAAACAAATAAAAGAGTTCCCGAAGGCGATAGAAAAGAGTAAAAAAATAAAGTAAACAGTTGGAAATAGTTGAATGGGAGAGGAAAGAAAAATGGGAGGTGGTTTACTCAATTTTTACATTTTTAAGTTTTTGTGATTTTTGCTTTTTTTTCCAATTTCCAGTAATTTCCAGGTCGGTGCGTGTTTCGCCCACACTACACTGGACTACGTGGCTCATATCAATATAGCACATGCACACAAGGACCACATGATACTTGATGCGGTAAGGAAATGGGAAAATAAAGAAAAGTGGTGAAAATAGAGGAAAAATAGGAGGAAACAGGTGAAAATTTAGTGAAAATCAAGAAAAATACGGTAAAAAAAATGAGAAAAATCAAATTTCAAAAATTTCAATTTAAATTTAAAAAATAATTTTTTTTAAAATTAATTAATTTTTTTTTGATTTAAAAAAAATGAGAAAAAAGTTAAGATGAAAAACAATATTTTTGTTTCAAAAATATGAAAAAATTAAATTTAAAAAATTGTTTTTTTTCAATTTTAATTCTTTCCCTAATTTTCCAAAAAATGTCTCCCATATTGACTCTACAACTTTATACTCCTCTCTCCCTACACACATTTACACACAGTCATTTTTTTCTTTTTCTCGCAACGTTTACCTACATGAAATTGGGCAAATCGATGCATTTTCTGCCTCTCCTCCATCGCTGACTTGTCCATTTATGTATTTTTCACTGGGAATTTCACAATATTTGATTTAGGTTTGTCAAATTTGTGATGGGTCAAATTTCATGGGAAATAGGAAATCGATGAAAAAATATATGTTTTGTTGAAAAATCGTGAAATTGAGTTTTAAAAATCTAGTTTTTACTAATTTTAGTGAGAATTTTCGAAAATTGGCAAATTTGCCTCGATTTGAATGGTAAATTTACAGAAATCGAGAAAATCTGCGTTTTCCGGCCAATTCAGAAGACAAATTTAGATGTTTCCCTTATTTTCAACTTTTCCCAAGATTTGAGACCAATTTTGAGTATGATCCGCATATTTTTGGCACAATTTTGACCTTCTAACGAGATAAATGCTCAAGATAAACAGAATTCTCTAACTCTAACTTTTGTATTGAAAAATCGTCTATGAGCTCTGAAAAAGTGCTAAAAAATGTCAATTTTCTTGAAAAACTACCATTTGAGGTCAGAAATACTCCGACTCGTCTTTTCCCTGTTTCGTTTCGATTTGTGATTTGTAGGGTTAACCTACGAAAATCGAGGGAATCCACATTTTTAGGCTGATTTGGAGGACAAATTTCGATTTTCTCAGAATTTGATGGATAGAATGACTTTTTTTCTCATGTTTGCCACAATTTTGACCCCAAAAGTTCTCAAAACTACCATAATTCCCTGATTCCCTAATTCCAACTTTTCTACTGAAAAATCCTCTATGAGCTCTGAAAAAGAGCTCAAAACTGTCATTTTACCTCAAAAATTGCCATATTAGTCCTGAAAAACGCCCAGAAATGCTCCAAATCGTCTTTCCCCCCATTTTTCTTCTATATTTCTTGTGATGGATGGTAAATGGTGTCTATCATACTATTACACAACCCGATCGTCTCTCTGGTCATTATTGCCCCCCAGGTGCAACAAATCCCCCGTGTCGCAACACTTCTTACGCAATCACCCACTGCGCGGACCACCGGTGGCTCGCGGATTCCGCGCGGAAGATGCGGATGAGCCGACGGTACCAGTGATCAGACTAGAAACACATCTATACAGTACCTGATCAAACTAGATAGAAATTGAGCTGGTCCACTGCTCATTGGTCTGGTCTTAGGAGCTACTAGGCCACGCCCACTTTTTGGGTATAAATAGGGGTCTCAAGGGGTGAAAAGACAGTGTTTGGTTATTGTCTAGACACGGGTATTTTTGTGGCTATTTATTTGACTACTCAGCTGATTTTGACCTAAAAAATGATTTGGAAGCTGAGAAAAGGTCAAATTGTTTTGTTGAGGATCGTTTCCAAAGTTTGTGATTTTTATTTTATTTCATAAGATTTTGGGCTAACGAGGGAGGTGCGTAGGGTCAACTAGATAGATTTGGCTCAAAGTTGGTAAGAGGGTGGCTTAGGACCCCAATAGTCGGAATCCAAAAGGATTTTGATGGGAAACTTGTCTGGAGGTCGCTACATGCAAAAAAGTGCGCTCAGAAGCCAGTTTTAGGCCTTGTAAGCCATTGAAATGAGTAATTTTTCACGTGAAATGCAATCAGGGATGATTTCAAGCCTAAAAACTGGCTTCTGAGCGCACTTTTTTGCATGTAGCGACCTCCAGACAAGTTTCCCATCAAAATCCTTTTGGATTCCGACTATTAGGGTCCTAAGCCACCCTCTCTCCAACTTTGAGCCGAATCTATCTAGTTGACCCTACGCACCTCCCTTGTAAGTTGGGATGTTCTTATAGGATTTTTTGGGCCAAAACATAAGGTAAAATTTGTGATTTTTCGAAAATAAAAAATTTAAGTTTTGAGAAAATTCACACAAAAAAACAGTATTAGCTCAAATTCAAGTAATTCTAGATTTTCAAAAATTCATGTAGTTTGATTTTTAATTTTCTGGCACTTTTCCTGTTCAAAACGGGTAAAAATCCATCATTGCCATCTTCCGGTGATCGGGTCTCGCCACGAAAACGGTTTCTGGCCGGTATACTGTCTCTGAACAAGGTTTTTGCACATTTTCTGTAGAAAACGGGTAAAAGTACATGAATTCGATAATTTCCCATCGAATTCCAGCAGTTTTCATAGATTTTTAGCAAAAAGCGTCAAAATACCCGAAAATGCATGTTTTTGTAGTGACAATCGGTGAAAATTGGTGGAATTTGATAGGAATCAATGGAAATCATGTATTTTTACTCGTTTTCAACATGAAAAGTGACAAAATCAAAATTAAAAGCCGTACATCGGTCAGAAACTGTTTTCGTGCCGAGACCCAATTGTCAAAGGATGCTAAAAATCGAGCTGTGCCTTTAAAAAAAATTACGGTGGCCACCCACGAAGTTTAATCGAAAATCAGGAAGGACCGTAGTTTTTTAAAGGCGCAGCACGATTTTTCCGCTTTTCGCTGCGAGACCCACTGACAAAAAATTGCTCCAGAATAACATCAATTTTGAATTATTTTTTTTTCCAAATCCCTAAAAGTGCACATTCTTGCCCATTTGCAGCTGTGGACCCTCGTGCGCGAGTCGTCGGCGTTCTTCTCGAAAGGCCACGCGACATTCGACGAATGGACAGCTGCCGACAACGGATCCGTCGCAGACACCATTGCCACGTTTGCAGCCAAGTCCAAGTTGATTGAAAGGAAAATGCAGGATCTTCATGGAATGGTTCCGAAGGTTTGTGGGGGGAAATAGGGAGAAAATGGGAGAAAAAGGGGGAAATCAGCTGAAAATAGAGCATTTTTGAGCCAAAAAAACCCTAAATCAACAAATTTTAGGCTAGATTGAAAATTGAAAGAAATCTGTTGAAAATGAGCCAATTTTATTGAAAATTAGGTTTTTTTGAGCCAACATCAACCGATTTTAGGCAAGACTAAAATTTATTTAAAAAATTGGTTAAAAATGAGCCTGTTTGAGCAATTTTGAGTCAAACTTGGTCCATTTTCAGTAAGAATACTGTAAAATTGAAAAATTTTGCTCAAAAATAAAATTGGCTGAATTTGAGCCAGATGACCCCCAGAATTCACTGAAATTCCAAGTTTTCAGAAAAAAAACCGATTTTTTCAAATTTAAATTCAAAATTTTGAGAATTGCAGAATTTTCTAGATTTTTAGCAATTTTTACTATAAATTAACCAATTTCTCGTAAGATTACCAAAAAAAATCGAAGGTTCAAAAATACAGTAAATCCGGCTAAATTTGAACCAAAACAACCTCAGAATTCAATGAAATTTAAAAATTTAAAAAAACCATTTTTTTTCAAATCTAGATTCAAAGTTCTGAAAATCGCACAATATTCTGGATTTTTAGTATTAGCGCGTAATTTTTATTTCTCAGTTTTTTCAAAATTATTTTTTTTTAACATTTTGACCTAATTTTTTGTAGCTTTGCTTTCAGGCCTTCTAGCTCTGATTTCCCATGTAATTTTGTGGAAAATCAAACTTTTCTCCTTTAATTTTCCCTTTTTCATTCCGCTTCCGTTAGTTGTATTGGTTTGTTTCTTCTCTTTGCAACTTGGTGTCACTTGATGGTGACTCATCTCGAGAAATGTCTCTTCGCTTCTTTTGTGTTATGAAATGCATTCAAAACTGCCCGGATACATGGAAGGCCTATAGGAAATAGATGAAAGTGCTCTTTTCTGCTTTTTGATGTTTTCCGAAAAAATGCTATTTTTAGAATAGGATTTGTCAGAATGGATGCCAAAAATTGCTATTTCGGGATTTTTGTAAGATAGGAAAACTAGGTCAAACTGATAAGTTGCTTTTTTTCTATTTTGGTTTATAAAAATAAAATCACTGTTTTAGAAGTTTTCAGCTGGTTTCTACCTACTTTAGGATTTGCTTCAAAAAAGCTATTTTCGTTTCGAGACCTCATTTCTCCAATAGAAATTTCAGCTGGTTTCTAATTTTGGGCATTTTCTTCCAGCCAGCTGGTTTCGCTTCGTGACCTATTTTCAGAAAATCTTTTTTTTTTTTTGAAATCTGAACTTTTAGCTCTCTCTTTTTGAAGGATGTTCTAATATCTCAGTCGGCAATCAGTGAGCTCTTTATCAGTTATCAGTTATCAGTTGTTATCGTTTTATCTCAGAATTCGAGTGGGAAGATTTAATGGGTCTCGCAACGAACGAAAGTCATTTCCTCATTTTCATGGATTTTTCAACCGATTTTCACACTTTTTAGGTCGAAAAAAGCACAAAGAGGGTATTTTCCGTGTAAAAAGTGCAAAAATCGGTTTAAAAAGCAATGAAAATGAGAAAAATGAGTGGAAAACGACTTTTATTCGTTCCGAGACCATATCAGTGACTATCACTACTAACCTTTCCCCGAATATCAGTTTCCTTCCCATTTTCCCTCTAAAAAAGTTCTTTTTTTTTTTGCAAAAAGGGCATCAGCGGCGGAAGAGAAGGCGATAAAAGCACGACGATAAAACGCCTTTTTTTCGTTGTGTTGAGAACGGAGAAAACGTTCGGTATTGATGTTGAGAAACGCTAGAAACGGAGAGATAAGACGCGTTCTTTGAGAGGACTCAACTCTGGGGGAGGGGTCGGGAACAGCTTTTTTCATAGTCTCGGAAAAAATCCAAAAAATCATGGTAGAACCCTTAGGGGGTCCCAAAACGAAAAGTACAATCAGAACTGACAATTTATTTTTTCTCGAATTTTGGTGGTCCCGAATAGGTGAAAACTTCAAAAAATCATAACTTTCTTCAAACTCAACGTTGAGCGAGCACTCTTCGCCGGGGTGTTAGACGAGTCCATATGCATGTTTGAAAATTGTTTGCACTTATTTCAACGATAATCAAGCACTAGAAAAAATGAATTAATTTTTTAGAAGATTTTTAACTTTTTTTCCACGACAAATAAAATTAAGGTATTCTTTCATAAAATTGCCCGCATTTTATTGTACATGTGTGATTTTTTTCATAATTTTAATAGAAATGGAAGTTTGTCAAAAAAATCGATGAAAACTTGAAATGACCTGATTTTCCACAAGTTTTCAGATGAAACATTCTCTAAACACGTTCCTGAAGCACAATATTGCCTGTTTTTATTTTTTACAGTTGTTACAACATCTCATTCATTTTTTTCCGCAATTCTCTGAATATCTGGAACTCTAATTTTGAGTCTAGAATTTATTTTACATCAGTCATCTGTCTTATCACTTATCAGCACAGGATGAAGAGTTATCAGAAAGTGATCAACTGAAGAAATGTTGGTCTGGAACACCTTCACATGACTGCACTTGACCCTAGGCTCCAACTTTAAAATTTCCCAAAATCTCGATTTTTTCATCATTTTTGTCATTTTTTCACACTGACCCACTATTTTCACGTATAGGGATACGTTCGAAAAAATCTGAAAAATTTTAAAAATTATTTTCGGGAATTTTTCATGGGTTTAGATAGAAAGTAACGTCTTGAGCGCAACAATGAGTCTTCTGAATTTTTTAAATTTTTCAGATTTTTTCGAACGTATCCCTATACGTGAAAATAGTGGGTCAGTGTGAAAAAATGACAAAAATGATGAAAAAATCGAGATTTTGGGAAATTTTAAAGTTGGAGCCTAGGGTCAAGTGCAGTCATGTGAAGGTGTTCCAGACCAACATTTCTTCAGTTGATCACTTTCTGATAACTCTTCATCCTGTGCTGATAAGTGATAAGACAGATGACTGATGTAAAATAAATTCTAGACTCAAAATTAGAGTTCCAGATATTCAGAGAATTGCGGAAAAAAATGAATGAGATGTTGTAACAACTGTAAAAAATAAAAACAGGCAATATTGTGCTTCAGGAACGTGTTTAGAGAATGTTTCATCTGAAAACTTGTGGAAAATCAGGTCATTTCAAGTTTTCATCGATTTTTTTGACAAACTTCCATTTGTATTAAAATTATGAAAAAAATCACACATGTACAACAAAATGCGGGCAATTTTATGAAAGAATACCTTAATTTTATTCGTCGTGGAAAAAAAGTTAAAAATCTTTTAAAAAATTAATTCATTTTTTCTAGTGCTTGATTATCGTTGAAATGAGTGCAAACAATTTTTAAACATGCATATGGACTCGTCTAACACCCCGGCGAAGAGTGCTCGCTCAACGTTGAGTTTGAAGAAAGTTATGATTTTTTGAAGTTTTCACCTATTCGGGACCACCAAAATTCGAGAAAAAATAAATTGTCAGTTCTGATTGTACTTTTCGTTTGGGGACCTCCCAAGGGTTCTACCATGATTTTTTGGATTTTTTCCGAGACTATGAAAAAAGCTGTTCCCGGCCACTTTCGAGAATCTGGGAGAACGCGTCATAACATACACAATTCTCGCCTTCTTTTACACTGTTTTTCTCATGGTCAACATGCGCTTTTTTCTGAAAAACCCCTGTTTCCAGCCAATTTTCAGCCATTTCCGCCGGGTTTTCGCTGTTTCTCTGCGTCTGTCACCCTCTAATTGTCTCTTTTTCTCCATCATTTTCCATTGGAAAATAGTCATTTTGGGATCAGTTGATGAGTCATAGCCCAAACTGTTGTTCGCCTTTTCTAAAGACTTTTTTGACCGATAGAAGAAAAAGTTATGACTTTTGGATTCTATTTATTCAGTTTTTTGGGTTTTGAAGGTTTTTTTATAATTTGAGAAAATAGCTGGAATTTAAAGAAAACAATGAGCTTTTTTATTTTTCATTTAATTTTGCAAAAAAAATGGTATTTCAATTTTTCAAAAAAAAATTTGATTTTTCAAGGTTTTTTACTCTGTACCTTATGGGTCTCGCCACGAAAATGGTTTACGGCTAAATTACGGCTTTTGGACAGGGTTTTGGGCACTCTTTCTGATAAAAACGGGTAAAAATACACGTATTCAGTAAATTCCCATCAATTTCTGGCAATTTCCACCCATTTTAACAGTAAAATGACGTATTTTTGTGTTTGTGGGCGCTTTTTCCTGGAAACATCTGATTTTCACGAATTATTGGTAGAAAGTGTTGAAATTTGATGGGAACTGACTGAATTAGTTTACTTTGACCTGTTTCTATCAGAAATAATGTCAAAACCTTGCCCAGAAACCGTATTTCAGCCAGAAACCATTTTCGTGGCGAGACCCACCAGGTGACAAGCAGAGGGACGGAAACAATTCACGGTTTTGGAAAAATTCCAATTTTAAAAATTTATTTTTACCCAAAAACAACTCCTCGTCATCCCTTTCGGAATTCTACAAACTTTGCATACATTTCCATATTTTTTCCATTCGCCATTCTTATCAGTTCCCACCTGTCGGAATTCCCCCATTTTTCTGTTCAACTCCTCCTATGAATCACGAGTTTTATCGGACAGGAAATGTCGGGAAAATGTTCAAAGAGTTATTGATTTTTGATAAATCAATGGTAATGATAAGCATTTTTTCTCACTGATTCTGGAAAGTTTTCATGGAAATTAGAGCTCCAAATCGCCAAAATTCGCAAATTCTCTTTCTTATTTATTGTTTGCTCCATTATTTCATTTATTTTCTTATCAGTGTGATAAGATTGTTACTGATAATGAGACGACTCACCGGTGCCACGTATCATAATGGACAGTTGCGAAACTATACGAATTCTGAACAAAGTTATATTTGGTTTAGAAAATTGGAAACTTTCCTTCTTGTTTGAACAGATGAAAACACGGAAAAATTAGAAATTTCTGGTTTTCGCACGTTTTTGAGCTATTTACACGCGGTTTTAGCGATTTTTGGAATTTTTCGTGTCGAGACCCAAATTTCAGAGGGTGGAAACAGATTTTTTGAAATTTTGAAAAATAAAAACACGGAGTTTTTATATTTTCGTGTCAAGACCCAAACTTCAGAGGTTTACAGATTTTTTCAAAAAATCTGAAATTCTGATGACATTTTTTCCAATTTTTTAAGAGATTTTTAGAGAATTTTCAAATTCAGTGAAATTCTAAAAAAAATAGGTGTATTTTCGTTTCGAGACCCAAATTTCAGAGTTTCACTGGTTTTTTCATCAAATTTTAAATTCTGATGGCATTTTTTTTTTGCGAAATTCTGAAAAATGCTGTTTTTTCGTGTCGAGACCCAAATTTTTGAATTTTTTGGAAATTCGAAATTTCCTGAATTTTCAGCGCAAATTCCCTAAAAACTCGGGGAAAACGCTCTAATTTCAGAAAAAAACCCATTTTTCGTCTGTGTTGACCTATTTTCCTGAATCTTCTTCCTATCTTCTAATCTTTATCACTTTTCTTATCACTTATCTTCTTCCCTATCACACTATCCGTTCCGCTTACTCATCACCCTTTGAACACGGAGATTTATGATTTCTTCAAATTTTTTGATAAAATCAGTAAACATTACATGATTTTCATGATTTCTCCTATTTCTCCTTATCAGTACTATCGTTATCACTACAGTAGCGGTCAGAATTTCATATACCATCACAAAAACTTGAATAACTCGGCTCAAATTGATCCGTTTGAGCTCAGCTTTGGACATGTTGTACCTGAGTGGACTAGAAAAGTGCCCAAACTTTTTGGTGGAGATTCATAGAGATTCAGATGAGAGACGTCATCTGGAATTCTGAATAGCAAAAAATCAAACTGAAAAAAATTTTTCTGATTTTTTTCGGAGGTTCCGAATATTTTTAAAATGTGCCCTAGGGTTCATTAAAACACCACAAAAATTTTTAGACTTTTTTGAAAAGTTTGAAATTTTTTTAGAATTTTTTGAAAAATGGGACCCTATAAATGTTTAGGACCCTAACGACGTGGAAAGTGGTCAGCTGGCTCTTAAAATTCTTGAGAGTACGTTTTAATGTACCCTTAATTGAATCCACAAACAGTGGCGTTCAAATTCGAAAGTTGATTTTTTCACTTTTCAGTGATAATTTCATCAAGGGTTCTGAAGTACTAAAAACTCGAAAAATCAACTTCCGAATTTTAACACCACTGTTTGTGGATTTAATTAAAGGTACATTAAAACGTACTCTCAAGAATTTTAAAGGTCATCTGACCACTTGCCACGCCGTTAGGGTCCTAAACATTTATAGGGTCCCATTTTTCAAAAAATTCTAAAAAATTTCAAACTTTTTCAAAAATTCTGAAAATTTTTGGGGTGTTTTCATGGACTCTAGAGCACATTTTAAAAATATTCGGAACCACCGAAAAAAATTAGAAACTTTTTTTTCAGTTTGATTTTTTGGTATTCAGAATTCCAGATGACGTACCTCATCTGAATCTTTATGAATCTCCACCAAAAATTTTGGGCATTTTTCTAGTCCACACAGGTACAACATATCCAAAGCTGAGCTCAAACGGATCATTTTGAACCAAGTTATTAAAGTTTTTGTGATGGTATATGAAATTCTGACCGCTACTGTATCAATTCCTAATCTTTTTCGGATCCCCCAAAATGACATCCCTTCCCGCCTCCACATCTACCCACGAACATCACCAAACCGTCTCGGAACTTATCACATTCTTCACATCCGAAGAGCCCGAAGACCCGCCCCCTTATCAATTTGAAAGATATCACCAATCAGGAATTCGACACTCTAAAGTGATAACAAAAACACTGAAAATCAGTGAAAAACAAAAGATATTGATTGATCAAATGGAAGAGGAAAGAAGAGCGAAACGAGTGGAAATGGAACGGAAAAAACGAGAAGAAAGTCTGAAAATCAAGGAAAACGAGAGGAATCTTACTGTAGCCATGAAGAACTCGGCTTCGAAACGGGATATTGTCAAAAGAGCCGCTAAACGGACAAAAGGACGCATATCGACTCTTTTCCGAGAATCTGTACATTTTGACACACAGAAATCCCAGAAATCTTGGAAAAAACGGGGAAACTCGTTGGAATGGGACTGTTTGCATATTGGATCCACGAGATTCGTTGGATCCGCCAGTGATTCGAGATTGATGAATTCGGAGAGCAAGGAGCAGGATTTTGAGGCAAATACATGAAAAAATACAAACTTTGAACAAAATCTGGGATTCTGAAGAACTAATTCAGAATCTTGAGCTTCTAGAGTTCTGAAATTGAAGGATTCTGAATTTCAAATCCTCGAATTCCCTACATTTCAAAAATCCAGGATTTAGTGAGATTCTGGAGGCCTGGGATTCTGAATCCTTGATTTTTAGGTTCTGATAACGAAAAATAGCGTTCTGAAATGCTAGATTACAAAGATTACAAATTTTGAATAGGAAATCGTCAGATTTTCACAAATCGATCTGATTTTTGAGTTTTCAGAATTCCGAAATTGAAGGGTTCAGAATCTCAAATTATCGCAGAATTCTGAATTCCGAATCACTAGGATTCTGATTTTTTGAAATTACGGTTTTGAAATTCAGAAAAATCTGATTCTTCCGAATTAGAATCAATCACGTCTTCTGATAGTGAATGAGCAAATTTTTTGAAATTTGCAAAAATAGAAAGGCGCGAAATTTGAAACATTTTCAAAAAATTAAAAATTCCTATTTTTCCAAAATTACAACAAAAAACCAAACTTTTCACATTCCAGGAACTGTACCAACACCCATCTGGAATCCCCACTGAAAGTGGCGTAATGCTCGAAGGATACCTGAACAAACGATCGTCGAACGCGTTCAAATCATGGAATCGCAGATGGTTCCAGATTAAAGATAACAAGTTGGTGAGTTGAGCGGAAAGTGATCCAACAGAAAATGACAATTGAATAGTACAAAAATTATAATCAAGAAGCTACAGTAATCCAGACACACAACTGAAAATACATACCAATGGTAGGAATTTTCAAAAAAAATGGAATTCCCATTTTCGCTTCGAGACCCAACCATTTCCATAAACTAACAGGAAATGACAATAGAATATTTTTGGAATTTCCAAAAATACCAATTTTTCAAAAACTCCCAAACTTTCACTTCGAGACCCAACTACTGTATTTGCAGTTGTACCAACACCGTGCCTCTTCGGAAACCCAACCTACCGTAATGGAAGAGAACCTTCTTCTGTGCCTTGTCCGCCCGGCCCCGCCCAATATCGATCGGGTCGGATGCTTCGAATTGGTCACTCCGACACGATCCCACACCCTTCAAGCCGATTCTGAATCCCTGTGCAACGACTGGATGAGGGCTCTCCAAAGGACCATTATGGCACTTCATGAAGGGGGAGGAATGGTGGGAATTTAAAAATTTTTGGAAAATTTGTGTTATCATTGGATCAGATGCAATGACAATACAAATTTCAAAAGTTTTACAAAAAATACAAATGCAATGCATCTCTCTGAAAATCTGAAAATTAAAGTTTACACCTGAAATTTAAAATTGACGCGTAGGATATCTCACAGCGAAACCTACAGTAAGATTTGCAGTTTTCCAGTGATTTTAGGCTGTTTTCGAAGCAAGAAAACACTGAAAATTGCAAATCTTACTGTAGTTTTCGTTGCGAGATATTTTACGCGCCAATTTGAAATTTTAGGTATGAACTTTGAAGAAAATCCTTTTTTGGATTTTTTAAAACAAAAATAGATATTTTCAAAACAGAATTTGAAAAATTCTGTTTTTAGAACGACTCCCCGCGAAATCCGTCGAATTCGGTGTCTTCTGGAGGAAACGGAGGAAATCACGCGGAATTCGACATTGTCAGAGGAAGAGCCGTGTCGGATTGTGGTTAGTGAGATAAAATTTTGGAAAATTGAATTTTCAAACAAAAATTGGAGCATTTCTGAGAATTCAAAAATTCAAAAAAAAATTTCTGAAAATTTTTTTTTCAAATTTATTATTTTTAGAATTTCAAAAATTGAATTAAAATTTTTTTTAATAAAAAAGGCTAAATTTGGAAATATTGAAGCATTTCTGAAAGTTGAAAATTTCAAAAAAAAAATTTCAAAAAAATTCAAAAATCGCAAAAAAAGGAACGTTTGGAAACCTGATTTTTTAAATTTTCATTTATAAAAGTGTTGTTTTTTCAACTTTTTGAAAATCCAAAAAAAAAAACATTTTCATGTTATATTTTTCTATTTTTCAAAATTTCCATTACTCCATTTTGCAGATACGTCGAGCACGTCGACCTCCGCAGCCGTCTCTCCTCCCCGTCCTCCAGCCACCTCTTTCGAACAAACTTTCGAACAAATCCGTCGTATTCCCGGCAACGAAGTGTGCGGGGACTGTGGATCCGATGACTCGAAATGGGCCAGTCTCAACCTCGGAGTGTGCCTCTGCATCCAATGTTCCGGAGTTCACAGGTCTCTCGGGGTGCAGATCTCCAAGGTCAGGTCATTGATGATGGATCAGATCGATGACGAACTGAGGGATGTGATGCTGGCACTGGGAAATAGACAAGTCAATGCCATCTTTTTGAAGGTATGGAAACGGGAAATTGGGTGAAATATGAGTCACATGAAGTCTAGGTCGCGTGAAATCTAGGTCACTTGAAAATTGAATCACGTGAAATTATGGTTACGTGGAATCCAGATCACGTTATTTTTGGATCACGTGAAATCTGACACACACGGAAATTGGGTCACGTGAACTCTGGGACACGTGAAATCTAGGTTACGTGAAATTTAGGTTACGTAAGGTCTAGATGGCCTGGAATCTAGATCACGTGGAATATCGGTCACGTGATAACTAGTAAAATCTAGGTCACGTGAAATCTGGGTCACGTAAAATTTGAGTTACCTGATATCTAGGTCACTTAGAATTCAGATCACGTGAATTCTAGATCACGTGTATTTTAGTTCATGTGAAATCTAGGTCACGCTAAAATCTGAAAACCAATCGGATTTTCCAGTACCTTCCCGAATCCGACATCATCCCGCCTCCCGCTCACTCCTCCTCAACCCGACCAGTCCGTGAAGCGTGGATCAAGGCAAAGTACGTGGAACGTCGATTCGCGGTGGCCGAGGACGAACGGGCGAGAAGTTCGGCCACGAATCGGGGAGAACATCTGAAGCAGAAAACGAGTGTTGGCAGTGGAACGGGAGTGAATAGGAGTTCGAGTTATGCGGATGTACAAGAAGCGGAGAGTGCTCTGTTGAGGGAACATGCTGATGCGTGGTCGGGTACGTTTTTTTTGTGTGGAAGAATTTAAAAAATGGGAAAATTGGAAAAAAAGGAATTTTGAAAATACACGAAAAGTGCACATATCTGGAAAATTTTCAAATTTGAAAAAAAGTTAACTTTTTTTTTTGAAAAATTCAAATGTGAAGTTTTAAAAATAACATTTTCTATTTTTCACAAACGTTAATTTTCTGTAAAAATAAGAAGTATTTTTAAAATGTAAAAAATTCTGAATAATTAAAAAAAAATTACATTTTGAAATTTCGAAAATCTGAAAAATTTTGTTCCGCTTTTTTCCAAAATTCAACATTTTTGAATTTTCCACATTTTACCATCATTGTCAAATTTTTAAAATTTCGAGAAATTCAAAAAAAAATTTGCAAAAATGAAAAAAAATGAATTTTGAAATTTTGATAAAACCAAAAATATTGAGTTCTCATTTTTCCCTAAATCTGAAATTTATAATATTTTCCACATTTTCCACATTTTACCATCCTCAAAAATGTCAAAATTTGAAGTTTTCGAAAGTTCCGAAAAAAATTGTAGAATTTAGAAAATCCAATTTTTCAACGATTTAGCCAACCGATCATCATGAAAATAATCCGAATTTCTCAATTTTTTTTAGAAATTCTGGAAAATTCTAGTTCTATTCTTGAACTTTTCCTCTATTTTGTAACCGATCAAGTTCTGAATTTTTCAATTTTTTGAAATTTCCTAAAAATTTGTCAAAAAATTTCCCACTTCAAATCATCAATGTTCCTATTTCCAGCCGACCTCACTGTCCCAATCTCCCCTGCTTCCAAGCGTCTCTCAGCCTGTGGATCCGACACTGCCCTCGACATCGTCGGTTCCTCTTCCTCCCCGTCTTCCGATTCCCATTTCGACTGGAAATCCGTCCGCGAGGCCTGTGAATCCGGAGACGTTCTCGTCCTTCTCCAGGCCCTTTCCCAGGGATTCGACCTCGTCGGCCTGCACTCCGGTACCACTGCCCTGCACATTGCAGTCCGCAGTGGACAGACTGCAACTGTCGAGTTCCTGTTGCTCAACGGAGCCAAGATTAACATGTTGGACGAGAAGTTGAACACGCCGTTGCATTTGGCTGCGTTGGAGGGGCATACTTTGTGAGTTTCTATTCAGAATTTCAAATTGGCGCGTAGGATATCTCGTAGCGAAAACTACAGTAAGACGTTCGTTTTTCAGTGTTTTTGGGCTATTTTTGAGTAAATTGATGTCAGAAAACGCGAAAAATGCAATAATTTGTTCAAAAACAGTCGGAAAAACTTCAAAATAGCCGAAAATCACTGAAAAATGCGAATCTAACTGTAGTTTTCGCTGCGAGATATAGTGCGCGCCAATTTGCAAATATTTGAAGTTTTGATTGTAAACTCCAGTTTTCATACTTTTGATAATCATGATATTCAGATTATTGACTATCACTTTTCTGAAATTTCTCAAAATTTTCAAAATGTTCCAGACAAGTCTGCCAATTGCTGAAACGTGGCGCCGACAACAACCTGGCCAACGTTGATTCGAAAACACCGTTGGACATTGCGATGGAGGGAACTCATGCGGATATTGTGACACTGTAAGAGAAAGAAAAAGTGGGAAAAATAAAAAAAATGGTTTTTAAAAATGAAAAAAAATCAGAAAAAATTGAAAAATAAAATTGAAAAAATCAGTTTTGAAAATATTTTCAAACATGTTCTCAATTTTTCCAGTTATTTTTTTTCCAATTTTTGGGAATTTTTGTAGAAATAATGTGGAAAAATATTTTAATTAAAAAATTGAAAAAAAAATATTTCAAAAAAATTTGGATTTTTTTTTAAGTTTAAAAAAAATGAAAAAAATTTTCAGATTTTGAATTTTTTTTTCAATTTCCGTATTTTTTTTTGAATTCTACTAAAATTAAAATCTTTTTAAAAAAAATATTTTGAAAAAATTGAAGCTTGAAAAAAATTCCAGAAAATTAAAAAAAAAAATTTTTTTCAAATTGTTCAAATTTCAATTTTTTTCGAATTCCATTTTAAAATATACCTGAAAAAATGTTTTTGTATAATTTATTTTGCAAAAAAATTTTTTAAAAAAGAATTTTTTTCGAAATTTTCAAAAAATTCGATTTTTTTTAATTTTTGAAATTATTTTATTTTCTTATTATTTTTTATGTATTCCCATTTTCATTCAATTTTTATATATTTTCATTTTCAGTTTCCGTGTCACAATAATGCGAAACGAATTCAACGCCGACTTCAACAATCCAATGGACGAAACCGTCGACGTCGTCATTTCAGACATTGCGAAACGGGCGGCCGACGAGAAAAAGAAGACGGCTTCGCTAAAAGAAGAGACTTCCGCTGTCTAGAAAGTGATTATCGATTGATTATTGATTTTTTTTAAATTTCGCGGACATTTTTTCCCATCGCCATAATTTCATAATTTCTATCGCTTCCATTAGAAAAAAAAACACAACTTTGTTTGTAAATAAGCTCTCACATTTTCCTGTCCTTTCACTTTTTCTCTATTAATTTCATCTTTTTCACATATTATGAATGGCCAAGATTCGAAAAAAAAACTTGTGTATTTAGGGAAAAAATTTAGAAATAATTACCAATATCTGTACAATTAACTTAATTTTGGCGGTTTTTTGAGTACATTTTTGGCGAAAAATCAATCAATCAATTATCGATTAGCTTATCAGCGAAAGACGACAGTTCTGAGTGTATCCTCGTCTCGGACCTCCATAACAGCTTCGGATCCGTCGTTGAATCGGTACGAAATGCCGCCGTCGATGACGAGATGAGCATCGTAACCGCGACTTTTTATGCGGATCTTGTCGGCGAATCCACGTGGATCGGTTGGGGGGAATGTGGCGTTGAAGATTGGGTCTCGAACGGAAAATGCGAGTTCTGCAAAATGATGATTCAGGATTTTCAAAAATTGAAAAATAGTGTATTTTTCAAAAAAAAAAGGGGGGAGAAATTCCAAAAATTCAGAAATTTTTTTTTAGATTTTTGAATTTGTTCCGCTCATTTTTTTTTTTTGCAAAAACTGAAATATTTGTGAAAACGGGAAACTTTAAAAAATAAGGGAAATTCTGAAAATTGGAAAAAAAATTTCAAAAAAAAAATTTTTTTTTTGAAAATTCTGTTTTTTTTTAATTTTTCTGTTATTTTTTTTCAATTTTTTCAAAATTTTAGGTTTTTTTTTATGAAAAAAGAAAATTTTAGAGAATAAGAGAAATTTTGAAAATTCAAAAAAAATTTTGAAAAAAAAATTTTTTTTTAATTTTTTTTTTCAGATTTTTCTATTTTTACGTTTTTTTTTTCAATTTGTGTCAAATTTCAGATATTTTTTTTATTTAATTTTTGCAAAAATATGGTAAAATCAAATTCTGAAAAAATTCAAAATTAAAAAAAAAAATTTTTTCAAAATTTCCAATTTTCTAATTTTTCCAGTTTATGTTTTTTTTATAAATGTTTTCACTTTTATAAATATTCTTCTAAATTTTGTGAAAATTTAGCAAACAAAATTTGTGAATTTTCAAAAATTAAAAAATCAAAAATTCGAAAATCCAATTTTTTTTTCAAAATTTTAGAATTTTCAATTTTTCAGCTTTGATTTTGGAATTTTTGAAAGCAATTTTATGAAAGTTTGGTAAGAAAAATTAGTAAAATCACAATCTGAAACAATGTCCCAAATTCAAAAAAATTTTTTTTTTTGAAATTTTCATTTTTTTGAAATTCCCTCCAACTCACGTCTTCTATCCGGATCAAAAATCAGCTGCTGATTGAATTTGGTGCAAATCTCGCTGACAACATTCTTATCATCACTGGGAATTTGCGGCAGTTTGCAGTGCTCCGCGACGATTTTCATGAGATCCTGAACGCACTGTTCGGTGAGTTTATTGATGTTGAAGTGCCACGACGTCGAGCCGGTTCCCGTGCAGATTGTGATTCCAGAACTCTTTTGTTTCAGCATTTGCTCGTTGTTCAGGCCGATTTCGTAATAGGAGACACGCGAGGAAAGGGACTCTCCGATGAATACTTCGTTTAGGGCAAGAACTGGCAATTCGACTGTTTCCTTTTCGATTGGGACCACCGCTTCAGAGAGGGTTCGCTTCTTGCTGAAAAATGGAAAGGGTTATTGGATTTTTTGTCTTTTCAACTTTTCAAAAATAATATTCTTTTTTTTAAAATTTGAATTGAAAATTCCGCCAGAACTGTAGTTTACATTCAAATTTTCAAATTGGCGCTCACGATATCTCGTAGCGAAAACTACAGTAAAATTTGCGAATCACTGAAAAATTGCAAAAAAAATTTTATCACTAGAAAATGCGAGTCTTACTGTAGCTTTCGCTGCGAGATATTTTACGCGCCAATTTGAAATTTTTGAATGCGAGATGAACTTTTGAGGTTTATAAATTTTGAAAACCCAAATTTCCTCATTTTTTTTGAGAACAAATTTTTTTTGAATTTATTTTTAAAAGTTTTTCAAAACCGATCGATCACAAAAAATAGAAAATGCTTGAAAATACTTCAAAATTTTTTTGGAATCAAAGGAAACACTGAATTCCAGAAAAATCTTATAAATGCCGATTTTTACCGTTATCACCGATTTTTTGAAATTTTCACAGAATTTCAGAAACTTTTATCACCAAGAATGTCAGAATCCCGGGGACATGCAGAAATTGAAGAATACAGAATCTTCTGCGTCTCTCAATTTCGCATGCTGTTTTTTTTTCAAATCGTGGCGAGACCCAAACTTTTGGCAAGCTGCCCAAAAAATCGCCAACTCACACAGGCGGTGACAATGACATGCACTCCTCGACATCGGTTTCCCTGGCCGGACTTCTCGGATTATCAGTCCATCGGGTCGTTGCCGGATCCCTGTTCAGCTGTTGGTCGTGCAGTTCGATGGCATCACTGACACCGTCTTCGCCGGTCACTGTGATACGGATCCGTTGACGGTACAGCCATCTGTGGAAAATAGTGATAATATGATTATTGGAAAACCTGGGGAAGGGAATGTTGTAGGGGGGTAAACTTGAAAAAAACAACTTGAAAAATTCTGAAAAAATTTCAAAAAAAATCTCAAAAATCCGTTAGATCATTCTCAATCTTTTTACCACTTCTGACCTAGATATGAACCATCAGAAGTCCAAAAATCTGGGAAATTTGAATTATTTCTACAATTTTCTTGTTTTTTTGTATCTTTGATGGCTCACAAAAATCTAGGTCAAGGAGATTTTTAGGATTTTTGAGCATTTTTTCCAAATGTTTCAAATCTAAAAGGGAAAACTCACTCAAAATTGCCGCTAAACAACTTTTTCAAAGCTCCCGACAGGTTTTCCTCGGGCAATTTCCTCATCAGACACATGTATCCTTCGGATCCCTGTGGGTCTGTGTTGATGCCGATCACTGGTTTCTGTTTGGTTCGCACTTTGCTAGACGCCATCAGGAATGTGCCATCGCCGCCTGGGAAATATAGAAAATTCAAAATTTCAAAAAAACAACTTTTTTCCTCAGATTTTGTGCAAATTTCCGTAAAATTTGATGCTCGGTGTTTGCAGAATTCTCAAGTTACAGTAACCCAAAATTTTGAAAAATTTATTTTTCAGTCATTTTTTTGAGCTGAAAAAATTTGGAAAGTCCTGGTTTTTTGGGAAATCGATAAGTTGGGATATTCGTTTTTCAAAATTTTTTTTCGTTTCAAGACCCAATTTAGGCTTAAAAATAAAAAAATTAAATTTCGGTGCATTTTTCCGTAAAATTTGATGCTTGGTGTTTGCAGAATTCTCAAGCTACAGTAATCCGTAAATTTTGAAAAATGACTTTTCAAGGATTTTTGCCAGAAAATCGCTTCACTTCAAGCTAGGAATTTTCGCTTCAAGACCCAATTTATTCAAAAAAAAATTTCAAAAATTCAAATTCCCCACTTACCCGCCGAAAAAACGGCATCAGCCCAATCGACAGCTTCCTGAGTGTATCCGAACCGACGGACCAGTCGAGATTCGATTCCAGCGTTTCTGGAAATATTGATTATTCGTTAATCACTAAAAATTGAAAAACATCAATTTGAAGTCTCAAAATTCAATTTGAGTAGAACATTTCAAAAAAAATGTTTTTTTTTTAATTTTCAAATTTCAAATTTTTTAATTTTTTAAAAAATAATTTAAAAATTTGAATATTTGTAAAAAACTAACTCCAATTCCTGTTGCAAAGTGTTCAAGTAAGAGTGATGAATCTTGTGCTTGGACAAGAGCCTATTATAGTCCGATCCACGCTTCCGGAGCTGAAAAAATCAATAATGTTATCATTTTTATCTATTTCCAAAAACTCACAATACTAGCCAACTGCTCATCATCGCATCCCTTATTGACCTTTTTCTCGAATTCATATCTCGTCAATTTACTCAAAATGAGCACTTTTTTCGGCTGGAACGACGGTTTTTCCATGTTTCCGATGGCTCGTTTCGATTGAGTATTTTGGGTTTGGTAGAGAGCGGCGGCCAGCGAACGGGGAAGTCTCATGTGGTCTGCAGAGAAGTGGTGATATTGAAAAGATATTGGAAAAGGATTGATTAGGAAATTGAGAAACGAATTGAAAAAACTAATACAATTTTGATTAGAATTTTTTTTTGTTTTCCAGAGCGCACACGTTTTGGAGCGATGGAAAAATATAACTGGGTTAGGGAAAGTTCACGTGAAAATTCAGGAAAATTCATGAAAAAAAATGGGAAACTGTTTTTTTGTAGTTCAATAGAGCGAAATTGCATCACTTTGAAATTTTTTTGAAAAAAATACGTTCTGCTTTGTGATAGGAAAATTGGGAAAATGGAATGAGAGTTCGTTGGAGCGAAATCGCATCAACCTTGTTTTTTTTTCAAAAACTTCGGTCCTAAACGGATATCCGTGGATTGTTTGTAAAATTTGCAAATTTTCTTTGGAAAAATTGAAAAAATTTTTAGAGAAAGTGTGAGTTCGTTGGAGCGAAATTGCATCATCTTGAAATATTTTTTCTTTGGAAATGTTAGTTTTAACCGGATTTTTAAAGTAAAATCTGATGCGGATTTGTGTTTGAAAAAGTTTTCAAAAATTTGGGAATTGAGGGTTCGATGGAGCGAAATTGCATCATTTTGACATTTGTTTTCCAAAAACTTCAGGTCTTCTTGGTGGAAATTGGGGATAAATTCGTTTTTTTTTTTGAAAATGAAAAATGTCAGTTTGTTAGACCGCAAATGCATTTGTTACATGTTGATTTTTCCAATTTTTCAAAAGAAAAAAAACATTTGAAAAATGGTCCTTTTTCGCTATTACTGCCATCCCGCGGCGAGTCACCTGGTGGGTCTCGCCACGAAAATGGTTTTACGGCTTCTAGACAAGGTTTTGACATTTTTTCTGATGAAAACAGGTAAGAATACACGAATCCTGTCAATTTCCATCAAGTTTCAGCATTTTCCACTGATTTTCAGTGAAAAATCACGTCTTTTTTGGTGTTTTTCGGTGCTTTTTCTTGAGAACATCGATTTTTTGCGAAAAATTGTGTATTTTTACCCGTTTCTGTTAGAAAAAGTGAGAAAACCTTGTCCAGAAACCATTTTCGTGGCGAGACCCTTCTATTTTGCTGTGATTTTTCATTAACTCACTAGTCGGATCAACCCAATATCTGCTCGACTCTCCGGGATCCTCAATAATCGGTTGAGGCGTCGGAGTGACGAGTTTCGGCGCAACGGACGGTGTGGCACTGCACAGGATCGCCGATCGCAAGTGTTGGCTTGCCTAAAGGGATTATTGATTGAAATTGTATGATATTGTTGTTTTGTTTGTTATGTAAGTGCGCTCCAATGAACTTTCAACAATTTTTGTTTGGAATTCAAACTTTCGAGCGAAATGTTGATTGAAATGTTGTGTAAGTGCGCTTCAATGAACTTTTTACAATTTTCGCTTCGAGACCCAAACATCACAGATCACCCACAAACCACAAAACGTGACAATAACAAATGTCATTTCTCCAATTTGTCTGATGTCATAAACAGTCTTATCATGATGATCATCACCGATCTTTAAAGATGTCTTCCTTCTTCGAGAAACACGTTTTGCGATTGATTTACGATTTGGACCACGACCAGAGGTCAACTGATCAAACTTGACTTATTCGGTGGAAAACAAGAATTGCGTCAGCTAAATTTGTTGGCGCACTTTTGGTGCTTTACCTGTTCAACATGACGAATTCTGATCCTCATTGCGAGTGTTTTCAACTTTGTGATAATCCTTATCAATTATCGATTGATCTCAACTTCCAATTCGCTTTGAGAAAGACTTTGAGCTGGCTGGCGGTGAGAAGTAGTGTGGGAGATTTTTGAATTTCTGGTTCTTTTGATGCATTCGCCGGACGTGGCAACCACGTGGCACACTGATAAGGGATAAGGAAGGGGAACTGGAATGATAAGGGTGATAAGTGGGGGAAATAGGAGAAATGGAAAAAAGTGAGCGAAAAGTTAGGAAAGAAGGGAAAATTGAAATTTCCAAAAAAAAAAACAAAAAATTTTTTTTTTTGCAAAATTAAAAATTAATGTTTAGCTAGAATATTCTAGATCAATTTTAGTTCTCCAATGAATATTTCCAGAAGCTTCTAGAAAAAAAAAATTGTTCTAGAATTTACTCATCAAATTTTCGAAAACAGTCTATCTAAACCATGAGACGATCGAATGATCTGCTGGAGACTGACTAACACGCTGTCCATTCCTCTCTTTCTCTCGCTGTCTCTCTTATCTCTACACTATCTCTTCTTATCAATGTCCTTATCAATTTTCTGAGAAGAAGATAGGGGGGAAACTGGGGAATGGGAATGGGGGAGGAGGAAGAGGAAGATTTGCAATAAATTGGGTGATGAAATAGGGGGAAATTTGAATTTTTCGGAAAATAAGAAAATTTTAAAAAGTACAGTAATCCTAGGGTACTGTAGACAGGGTTACCGTAGTGGAAGCTAGAAAAATTGGAATTTTGAAAATTGTAATTTTTTGAAATTTTCGTGAGATGAAAAGTTGTCTTTAGAGCGCATTTTCATTCCTTCTAAAATACTGTAAACCTGTTTTCGTTGTAAGACCCGAACTACAGTAACCTCTTTTTCAAAAAATGTGAAAGTGAAGAATCGCTATGAAAATGCGCTCTAATGATCATTTTTTTCTTTGTTTTCGAAAAAAGCCAATTTGTTCAATAGAGCGCACTTTTATTATCTCTAAAAAATGTTTCAAACTGTTTTCGTTGCGAGACCCAAACTACAGTAACCCTTTACTCAAAAATAGAAAAATCAAAGAAAAAACTGAAAATACAGTAATCCCAGGGAAAAAAGTTAAAAATTGAAAAATCGCTGTGAAAATGCGCTCTAATGAAAATTGAAAAAAAAGGCAATTTGTTCAATAGAGCGCACTTCCATTCTTTTCAAAAATGGCTCCAAACCCTTTTCGTTGCAAGACCCAAACTACAGTAACCCCATTTCCTAAAAAAAAAAATTACAAATCACTATATTTATTTTTTCCCTCAAAAACAGGAATTGTAATACCTTCCTCGCCGCTTCCTTCCTTATAAAACCCGCCCATTGGCCTGGGAAAAAGTGGGTGGGATGGGAATCAGATGGTCTGTACGTGACGGATCGGAAGATCGTTTCGAAATGCGAAAAAACTGGTTTTCGGGTTGGAGATAAACACTGATAAACAGTGATAAACAAGTGTTTGGAACTGTTTTTTTTGGAAATTGATGAAAGATGGATTGTTTACTGTACTGTTTGGTGTAATGGAATATTTCAAATGGACACGGCTTATCAGTAACTGACCATTATCACTGATAACAGAATTGTGTACATAGAGCCTAGACATTAGAGTTCAGTGTAGTCTTTTCAGGTTTTTATGATCTTGATGGGCCTAAATTGGACTGGATCGGCCTAGAAAGGCCCAAATCGGCCTGAACAAGCCTAAATCGGCCTGAACAAGCCCACATCGGCCAAAATACGCCTAAATCGACCTAAATAAGCCTAATTCGGCCTGAGCAAGCCTAAATCGGCCTAACTACGCCTAAATCGGCCTAAATAAGCCCAAATCGGCCTAAACAAGCCCAAATCGGTCTAAAAAGCATTGTAGCCTTCAAATTCCTCAATTTCCCCCCATGACACACTATCAGTCAGCTGTTCTCCCCTAATTTCGGCCAAAAACTACAAAATCAGTTCTTCTTATCAATTCTCAAATTGTCACGTGTGTCTCGTTTTCTCGGCGTCAAGGATTACTGTAATGCGTTCGGGGTCCACGTCATCAATTCTTGTTCTCTATTGAGATCAGTCAGCGATCTTTGATGTTATCAGTTTATCAATCAGTGTTCCGGATTGCCAAGGCCAAATTAGGCCGTGTTTAGGCTTTTTCCGCAAATTTTCGTAAAATTCGGTGTTAGCGAAGCTACAGTAATCCATGTTTCCAGAAAAGTGTGTGAATTGTCGTGAAATGTATTGTTACAGTATACTGCCTGATTGTTATCACTGATAATCCCGTTATCAATGCAATCCTTCCTATCGATTTCATCATCCGAAACTACAAACCACACTATATCAATTGATCACCTTATCACTCCACGTGCCGATTCCAAAATATCTTCCTTATCACCTCGCGTATCACTTTTCGCTTCGAGACCCTGATTGTTTGGTTTTGGATCTGAACTTTGGGCGGAATGGGAAAAACAGCAAGAAAATGATAAAAACAGTGATAAGAAATGGATAAGATCAGAATTGAGAAATATTGCATCAGACTAGAAATATCTCGCATTTTTCAGGTTTTTCCCATTGTTTTTCATGTGATTTTGACGGTTTTCTTGGAAATTTTTAGGTCATACTGTATTTCTATTTTTGGTATCATCAGATGACGAAATTTCCCTTTTTCTGTTGGGAAAAGAGATATTTTATCAGATTAGTGATAAGATGATGATAGGGGGGACCAAAGTTGAAAGGTCGGTTTGCAGATTATCATTGGAGCGCACTTACTTCTTGGATTTCTTTTGTTGGGAAAATTGAATTGAAAACTCACTTTTTGATAACGACGAGATGGTGATTATTGATTTTTTTTTGGCTGAAAAAAATTTGAAAATATTGAAATCTAAAATATTGAAATTCTGAAATTTCGATAGGGCGCTTTACAGAACATAAAGTTAAAATTTTAAAAATAGAAATTTTTTTGAAAATGGGTCTCGAAGCGATATCAAATTTGGTGGAAAAAAATAAACTTTTTTTCAAAAATTGGAAATTTGAAGATTTGAAATTTTGATAGGGCGCATTTACTGAATTGGAAATTAAATTTTCAAATTTTTGAGAAAAATTAAAAAAAAATTTTTTTTTTTGAAAATGGGTCATAAAACGATATTTTAATTTTTTGAAATTAAACAATTTTTGAACTATTCAAAATTTCGGTAGGGCGTATTTACTGAATTGAAAATCGAATTTTTACAATTTTCAAAAAAAATTAAAAAAATTTTTTTTTTGAAATTGGGTCTCGAAGCGATCAAATTTGACTGAAAAAAATTTCAAAAATAAAACATTCGAAATTTCGGTAGGGCGCATTTACAGAACATAAAATTCAGATTCAAAAAATTGAATTTTTCGAAAATGGGTTTCGACACGATATTTCAAGTTTTGACATTTAAACATTTTTGAAAAATTCAAAAAAATTCAAAATTTTCGTAGGGCGTATTTTTCAATTTTTAAAATTTTTTAATTTTTGAAAAATTCAAAATTTCGGTAGGGCGCATTTACAGAACATAAAAATGAATTTTTCAAATTTAAAAAAAATTTGAAAATATTCAAATTGGGTCTCGAAGCGATATTTCAATTTTTCTTAATTAAAAAAATTTTCAAAATCAAAAAAATAGAAATAAATTTTTAAAAATACATTTTCACTGCTCTATAACAATTCTAATATCAAAAAAAAACTATTCCAATCTGAAAATAAACAAATGGATGCTTTATTGATTATATCATTATCATCATATCAATCTTAATTTTTTTTTCTCACAGAAAAATTGTAAAAAAACACATTTTTTGGTTAATTAATCGGCAAGAATAATGGAGTGTGTGAATAAATTGGATTTTTTAAATTTTTCAAAAAAAAAAACAATTTTTTTTGAAAAATCAAATTTTTTCGGAATTTTGAAAAAGCAGCAAAAAAGTGATGATAAGGTTATCAATCGATAATGATATGTAATCTGTTCGTGGGGGGAGTGCTTGAGGGAAAAATCACAAAAAAAAAGAGAAACGGGATGGGAAAAATGGAGGAACTGGGATATTCAAGTGATAAGGAGAGGGACCCTGGTGATAATAGTGATAGCCGTGATAAGAAGAAAACGTACAGGAAAATGGGAAGGAAATAACAAGAAAAAATGAGGAAATAACATGGAAAATGGGTTAGAAAGTGGAGAAAATGGGGGAATTTCCATTGGGAAAAGAAAATGGGGAAATTTTTGTTTTATGTGATTTTTTTTGAAAAAAATGGGAAAATTTGGGAGAAAATCGGGAAATTTGAAAAATTCGAGAAAATCATGAAAATTATCAAGAAATTTAAAAATTGAAAAAATTTTTTTGAATTTTTTTTTTTAATCAGGAAAAAATTGAAAAAGTATCAAAAATATTTTAATTTTTTTCAATTTTCAAATATTGCAAGTGATTCCGAAAATTTGAGAAAATCGCAAAAAATCAGTAAAATTGAAAAAAAATTCCAAACATTCCAAACATTTCAGATTTTTCCCAATTTGCTGATTTTTTTTTGATTAAAAAAAATTTTTTTTTATTTTTGAAAATTTTTTAAATTTTTAAAAATTTTTAAAAATTAGAGAAAAATCCCAGAAAATCAGGAAATTTTTTGAAAATTAAAAAATCTGTCAAAAATTATTTCTTTTAATTTATTTTCAATTTTTTCAATTTTTCAGAAAATTTTTAAAAATTTAAAAATTATCTGAAAAATTAGAGAAAAATCACGGAGACTTGGAAAATTTTTGAAAATTGAAAAAAAAATTCCCAGATTTTTCGAAAATTTCAAATGTTCCCAATCTTGTCCCAAATCTTATCCCCGACACGGCGTAAACTGTTTGGCGGCTGGATCAGCGGATTCGTGTCGCAACCGTATCAATTTCACACCGGACATGAATCTGGCATAACTATTCACAAGATTCTTCGGTGTTTTCGGGTCCAAATCGACGATTTTGATGGAGAAAGCGAAGAGACGACCATTGGGAAGACGGATTGTGTTGGGTGGAAGGGATGGAGATGGAGGTGAAGAGGAGGAGAGAAGGCGCAAGGAGATCATCACCTGGAAATGGAAGGAATTCAAGATTTTGAGAAAATTTCGGAATTTCTGCAAGAAAATCTAGCTGGTCTAACGAATCTAGCGGAAAATCGACAAAATCAGCAACTTTTTAGAATTCGGGTCTCGAAGCGCTTTCAGGTTATTTGGAATTTTTTAATTTTTCGCAAAATTTTCTTGAAAAACTAGAACATCAGCATTTTTTGGAAGATTTTTTTTGAATTTTTACAAAAAATCGTGGTTAGACCCATGATGTGTATAAAAATTTTGAAAAATCGATTCAATTTTTAACTTTTTATGTGCTTTTTTTTAAATTCATATTTTTGGCTCTTGAAACGAATAATTGTCTTTCCAATTTTTCAAAATTATTCAATTTTCTCACCAAATTTCAAAACTGACCGAGCAATCCTTCATAGTGGCCGCCACGAAATATCTCCTCAACTGCTGTAATTCCTGCTCTTCAATCGATAAATTCTCCGTTTGTTCGTCGAGAATTCGATCCAATCCAATTCGAGAAAGTTCCGTTTTATCGAGGAGACTCGCCTGGAAAATTAGGGATCAATTGATAACAAATTGATAAAAAATGATAAGAATTGCTATCATTGTCAATCTGAATTTTTGAAAATTTCAGTTTTTATTTTTGTAAAATTGACTTTTCATCATTATCAAACGATTGATAACACCTCACCTTAACACTCTGCTCCATTCTCTCGTAAATCGCATGTGCTCTGATTATCCCAATCTTATCGACTTTTTGAGCTGCGAGAATCTGGCCAAGAACCGAATTTTCACGGAGACGGAACTTCTTTTTGTTGTGATTTCCAGACAGTGATAAGCACAGCTGAAAGTGATAAGGGAATTTTAAAAAATTCAAAAATCCAAAAAATCCAGAATTTTCAAAAAAATTTTTAACATTTTTTGAAATTTATTTAAAATTTAGGAATATTTTTAAAATTTATTGATTTTTGTTGAATTTATATTGACTTTTAGAAAATTTTTAAAAATAACCAAAACTCGGAAAAAAAAATCAAAATTTCAAAAATACCTATTTTTCAAAAAACAAAATTTTTTAAAATTATTTTAATTTTTGGAATATTTTAAAAAATGATTCAAATTTTTTTGCTATTTTGATTTTAGGAAAATTTTGAAAACTTGGAAAAAAAACAATTTTTTTAATTTTTATGTACATTTGATATTTATCTATTGTTCATGTTTTTTTAACTTTCCAATTTTTTTAATTTTTCAAATCTCCTGCCGACTCACCGCCTTCACTAAATCCTCCTCTGTCGCCTCTTTTCTCGGGAACAGCATATCCGAGAAATGCTCTTTTTCCAGTGGTTTCTCATCCGAATGTACCAGATTTCCATCGACAAAAATACGCAAATTCCTATGAGGGACCAGGAAAAGTGAGTGAATCGCTTTTCGCATTCGGGAATAATTGCCGGAGAACAGGTCCAACGGGCAGAAATCGTACATTTGGGAGAAATGGGATTGGCATAATGACTTTTCGATCTGAACAGATAAAATTTGGAAAATTGAATTTTTTTTCAATTTTACAAATACTTTATAGAATTGTTTCTAAATTCATTCAGATAACAGGCTAAAATTGGAAAAATTCAAAATTGAGAAAAAAAATTTAAAAATTCTTTTTTGGACTTTCAAAAATTGTATTTTTATAAATTTTCAATTAATTTTTTTTTAAATTCTTATTCAGTTAGTTCAGATTCAAAAAAAATTTGAAAATGCGAAAATGGAGATTTGGAGATTTCAAAAAATAATTTTTTGTATTTTTTTTAATTGAAATTTTTAATTTTTCTTGGAATTTTCTAAAAATTGCATTTTCAAAATTTTCAATTTTTTTGATAAAAAAGTTTTTTCAATTATTATTCATATAGTTTGAGATTCAAAAATGAATTGAAATTGTGAAAAAATTAAAATTCCGAAAAAAGTTTTTTTTAAAGATTTTCAAAAATTGAAAATTTTTGATTTTCTAAAAATTTTCTGAAAAATTATTTATATCTTTTTTGTACGTTTTCCAGTTTTTCGAATTTTTAAAATTATCTCACCTGCAGAATACAATTATTGCAGTGCGGAACGCCAATATTCGGATGGTCCTGAAGGAATCCTTGTTTTGGCTTGATTTCGACCTGAAAATTTGATTTTCAATTTTTCAAAATAAAAATTTCTTCAAATGTATGGTCATGTCAGTTTTGTTTTTGATAAATCAGTTTTTTTTTCCAATTTTCCAAATTCCTTACCGTAATAGTATTGCTACCAAAATGCGGTTGTGCCACTGTCATCGGCAGCTGTGTCGCATCCAGCATCTGCAGAGCTGTCAGCTTTTTCGGATTCGTCACAATTATCGAATCGTGGACTTGTTGGAATGTGTTGGACGGGAAGAAAGACAACTCTGGTGGCAATTCGAACAGATCTTCGAATCTCTCGACTTTTGTATTCGGAGGGAGAGAGGGGACCTGGAAAATGCAGGTTTTCCATGGATATTTGCATTATGTCAGGTGTTTTTGGTGAAAATTAGAGAATTTATAGCTTCCGGGTTACTGTAACTATAATCTGTGCATTTTTGCGTGTGGTGGATGCGGACAATGCACTTAATTTTACGAATTTTGTCAAAAATTGAGTTTCTGGTGGTTTTTCAGTGATTTTGTTGTATCACTGTAACTCCGCATTTGTGCGTCGAATTTAGTGCACTTAGTGATTGCGGACAATGCATTTTATCTGACGAAATTCATGAAAAATTGAGTTTCTGTCTGTTTTTCAGCAATTTCGGAGTGTTTTCCTTGTAATTTGGGTTTTTCATTACTGTAACACTGCACTTGTGCGTCGAATTCAGTGTTTTTTGTGTTTGCGGACTTTGCACTGTATTCTACGACAAATAACTTTTTTCAGTGATCTTTTCGCGTAAAATTTGCCATTTTTGACTGTTTTCAAGTTTGTGATAAAATGCAAATTTTACCTTGGCCAACTGATGAACATCAACCGTTTCGAACTCCACAATGCTCATTCCGACCAGAAAATCGTCATCGAAAAACGGAGCGACAATTCTGGAAAAATGAGGGGAAATAACACTTTTTGGGTTTTTCTGAATAGAAATAGCTGAAAATTGAGGAAAATTTGAATTTTTTTCAAACCCTACCTTTCCACATAATTATTGACCAGCTCACTTCTCGCTTTTACAGTCATTATTCCACTTTTCCGAGCTTTTGCAAATCTCCATACTATTCTAAAATATCCTTTGATTACAAATGATTCCCTTATCACTTGTGTTATCACCTGACACCAGTCATTCGATTCCTGGCACTTATCACAAAATTGGCGCGTCCCTCGCCACGAAAACAGAACGATCGATAGTCTCGTGGCTGGATGAGCACTTTTTCCGAAAAATTGTAGTGCATTTTTGTTTGATCGATTTTGATTTGAGAATTGAAGTTATCAATTCAGTCAATTGGCATCTGGAAAATGAGGAAATTTGGGAAAAAATGGGAAAAAATAGGGAAAAAAAGGGAGAAAAAGGGAGAAAAAGGAAAAATTGAAAATCAGAGAGAATTGAAGAAAAATGTATGAAAAATTTGGGAAAAATATGAGGAGTTAAGAATTTTTGAAACAATTTTTAGAATTTGAAAAAAAATTTAAAAAATCAAAAAAAAAATGTTTTTAATTGACAAAAAATGTTGGAATTTTTTTTCGAAGCTTACATTTTTTTCTGATTTTTATTAGAATGAAAATGATTTTTTTTAACAATTTTAAATTTTATAAAAAATTTTGGAATTGAGAAAAATTGAACAAAAAATTTTTTCTCCTCATATTTTTCCAAAAAAAAAAAATAAATAACGTTGAAATTTTTATCTTACTTTTTTTTTCTGAATTTATGAAAATTAGAATAATTTGTGGAACAATTTTGATATTTTCGAAAAAATTAGGAAATTGCAAAAAAATTGAGAAAAATCAAAAAAAAAATTTTTGACAAAAATGTTGAAAAAAAAAATTTTTTTTCTTAAATTTTCAAATTTTTTTCTGAATTTATTGGAATAAGAATAATAACTATAACATTTTAGAATCATAGAAAAACTTTTGAAAATTTGAAAAAAAAAATTTTTTTCTATTTTTTTCAACACAAAAAATTCAAAAAATCCAAAAATCTCTGAATCATCACAAAAATTTCAAAATCCTCTCTTCCTTTCTCTACATCATATCCGCCAACTTAAATAGAGGTCCAAATAGTGATGATTCACTGTGAAAACACGAAAAACCGTGTTACGAAACCCATGCGAGACGCCGAGAAAAACAGCGAATCAGGTGGGTTGGCACAGTGCCAAGTGTCCCGTGATACGGGTTGATATCACCACAAAGACCATCTCAACCGCACACTTTTATACGACCGGAAACTGTTTTGTTGTCGATCGGGTCTCGCAACGACATGTATGACGTTTTTGTGTATATTGAACTGTGGAAAAATGGGAAAAGGGAAGAAAAAAAGGGGGAAATTTATATTTTTATATGAAAAAACGGCAAAAAAGGGAAAAAAAACTGTATTATTCGTCGCTGACTAACGTCTTGTTTACCAGTGACGACGTTGCAAGCGCGCTCCACCGAACAGAGGGGTTTGTGGGCTTGGCCCTGTGCCAAATCGACCAAATTGGTCAGGAAATCGCTCATTTTCTCTTTTTTCGAGTGGTTTTTGGTTTTTGATAGGTTTTTAGAAGGGTTTTATGAGTTTTCTTGACAAAAAATTTTTTTTCAGGAAAAATTTATAATTTTTCTTTGAACTTGAATTGAATTGAATTGAATTGCAAAATACTCTATGATAAAGAAAGGGAAACTTACAAATTTGCACGATTGATAAGAAATATGCGTTATCAGCTCTTGGTTGCAGGTGAAATACATGGAAAATATGCGAAATACCTCTAATCCCTTTGAGAATAGGGATTAGCAATGGTAATTAGTGTGGCAGCTGATTTTTTGTTTGGTTTCGCGAGTTTTCTACGCTATTTTTAAACAATAATCACATCATTTTTGTGTTTGGGGAGCGAAAATCAAAGAACGGGTTTTGGAACGGAACTTTAATTTTTTGGGAGTTCTAGGTGTATTTTTAGGGAAATTTTGAGTTTTTTCAATCGAAAATTACGAAAATAAGTTTATTTTATTAATTTTCAACAATTGGAACACAGAAAATAGCCGAGAAATGAAAAAAATTGAAGGAAAATGAAAGAAAATTGGTTGAAAACAAATTAATTCTAGTACGGTAGTTTTAAAGGCGCATGCTGTGTTTTGGTCTCTGGTCTCGCCACGAATCAACATTTTTTGGGCTTTCTGGGCGTTTTTCTGATGTTTTGACATAGTTCTTGTTATCAAAAAATTAAATGTAACATTTTTTAATAATTTTAATAAAAATTTTTTGTTCGAATTTTTCTGAATTCAAATGTTTTTGCTCGATTTCCAGAAAAAAAAATGCGGTGAAATTAGCTACAGTACCTTTAAAGGCGCACACACTTTTTTGTCAGTCGGGTCTCGCAACGCTTTGCTACAGTATCAAAAATTCAAATTTTCTGCGCATTTCTTTTCGATTTTCAGCGCCAATTTTGTCGCGTTTTGCACGGTTCTTTCGCCATTTTTCTTGTAAAAACTTGTAAAAACTAAAAATTCTTCAAATCTACAATGTTTTTCATCTAAAAATTCACCGAAAACTCGTCAAAAACCAAAAAAATGATAAAATAAATATTTTCCATCCAAAAAGCTCTCCAAATCCCATATTTCCTCTCTTTTTCCCTTTCAAAGTATCTTTCCCACAAATCCGTGCCAAATCCCCGCGTCATCCACCCAAAATCCCGTTGTTTACACCCCAAGAACAGCAAAATACGTGCCAACTCTGACTCTGACCACTCTGCGTCTCTCCCCTCCACACACTCTCTCGTCGTCTTCAACTCCCTCGTCGCCCCGAAAAATCGAATTGAAAATGGGCGCCGCGCTCTTATTTTTCTCGATGTTTCTCGCCGTTTTGCCTATTTTTTGGGTGAAATTTAATCAATGATCGCTTATCAATCAGTGGATCTTTTGTTTCTTATCACTATTGATCGAAGCAGGTTTTGATGGCTTTTAAAAGTTGTTTGCGTCATTTTTTATCGTCTTTTTCGCGAAAATTCTGTCATTTTTGGTGATTTTCAGCTTTTTTCGGCGTTTCCCGGCGGATTTTTGCTATTTTTGAGGATTTTTTAAAAATTTTCCAGAACCTTCCCCTCAAAATGGCCCGCAAGTTCTTCGTCGGAGGAAACTGGAAAATGAACGGAGACTTCTCCACTGTTGATGGCATCATCGCCTTCCTCAACCAGTCTGGAGGTTAGGAATCGGGAAAAAACATGGGGAAACTTGGGGAAAAAATAAAAAAATAGGAATTGGAGAGAAATGTGAAAAAAAATGATTTTTAGAGGGATTTCATGGAATTTTGAATTTATAAAAATTTTTTGAAATTTGAAAATTTCAAATTTTTTTAAAAATTTTCTCTATTTTTTCAACGCAGAGTAAATTTTAAAAGGAATGAAATAAAATGAAATAAAATGAATCGGATTCAATTTTTTTCAGAAAAATTCTCCAAAATCTCAGGAAAAAAATTATGAGAATTAAAAAAATTTTGAATTTTGAGAATTTCAAAAAAAATAAAAAATGTTTTTTTTTTAATTTTTAACTTAGAAAAAATTACAGAAAGCACAAAAATAACTGCAGAAAATTCAATGTATTTTTGAAAAAATCTCAAAAATTTCAAATGTCAAAAATCCCGAGTGAAAAATTTTTTTTCCAATTTTTCAGAAATCACAAATCAAATTGAAACAATTTCAATTTATTTTTTAAAAATCCCGAAAATTCCCAAATACCCCAAAAATCCCAGGAAACGACTCTGTCGACATTGTCGTCGCGCCACCAGCCCCATACCTGGCCCATGCCAAGGCCAACCTGAAGGCCGGAGTCCTTGTGGCCGCCCAGAACTGCTACAAAGTGCCAAAGGGAGCCTTCACCGGAGAGATCTCGCCGGCCATGATCAAGGATCTCGGACTCGAATGGGTCATTTTGGGACATTCCGAACGTCGTCATGTCTTTGGAGAAAGTGATGCGGTGAGTGAGGAGGGACATTGGAGGGAAATAGAGGAAATAACGGAAAAATGCAGAAAATTCCAGAAAAATGGGAAAAATGAAAGAAATTTGAGAAAAAAAATAAAATTGAAAATTCCAAAAAAATATAATTTGAAACAATTTTTTCCAAATTCTAACAGAAGATTTTTTTTCGGAAAATTCTAGAATTTTTTTTCAATTAAGAAAATTATTTTCATTTGTAAAAATTTTTAAAAAGTGTTTTTCTATTTTTTGAAATTCTAAAAAAATTTCTGAAAATTCTAGAATTTTTTTTTAATTTTCAATATTTTGAATTTTCCTGTAGTTTTTTTTCTAGATTTTCAGAATTTTTCAAAATTTTTTTATTGATTAAGAAAATTTTTAAAATTAATTTTAGAAAGTTGATTATTGATAAAAATTTCAATTTCCAATTTTTCCAGCTCATCGCCGAAAAGACTGTCCATGCCCTGGAAGCCGGAATCAAGGTCATCTTCTGCATCGGAGAGAAGCTCGAGGAGCGTGAAGCTGGACACACCAAGGATGTACGTGAAAATGGGAGAATTTGGGTCATTTTGGAAGAAAAATTGGATTTTTTTTTGAGAAAAACTAACTAAATTTGAGGAAATTCCAGTTTTTCATCAAAAAAATTGCCAAAATATGAACAAATAGCTGATTTTTGCAGGTGAACTTCCGTCAACTGCAAGCCATCGTCGACAAGGGCGTCAGCTGGGACAACATTGTCATTGCCTACGAGCCCGTCTGGGCCATCGGAACCGGAAAGACCGCATCGCCCGAACAGGCTCAGGAGGTCCACGAGTGGATCCGCCAGTTCCTCAAGGAGAAGGTAAGGCGATAATTCCGGATTTTCAGAGGAATTTCAGGAGAAATGGCGATCTTTTAAAATTAAAAAAAAAGAGTTTAGCTGATTTTATATGAAAATCTGATTTTTTAGTCATTTTTAGACTTTTTTAGATCAATTCTAGGGCGATTGGCGAGTTTTGTAAAAGTTTAGAAGAAAAGATTGATTTTTCCGGTTACTTTGGAATTTTGCAGAAATGTAGCAATTTTTCCTGGGTTTTCAAAATTTTTGAATAATTCATCCAGTTCAGCAGATTTTTATATGAAAATCTGATTTTTCAAGCCATTTTTAAAATTTTCAGATACATTCCAGGGGAATTGGCGAATTTTGGGAATTTTCCAAAAATTTAGAATTTTTTTCCTGAGTTTTTTTTCGGATTTTTTCCAGTTCAGCAGATTTTCAACTAAACTTGAAAATCTGATTTTTTTTAATTTTTGAAAAATTTTGAAAAATTCAGGCAATTTTTATGTAATTTTTTAAAAGTCCGCCAAAATAGGAGGGATTTTTCTGAAAAATCACAATTTTTTAAAGAACTTTTTTTGAATTCCAGACTTCCAGTTTTTTGAGACATAAATGATGATTGTGTTGAAAAAAAGAGTTTCCAAATTAAAAAAAAAATTACAAAACATTTTTTCTTCGATTCCTAAAATTTTGAAATCCCTCCAAAAATCATAATTCCTTATTTATTTTTTTGCAGGTCTCCCCAGCCGTCGCTGACGCCACCCGCATCATCTACGGTGGATCCGTCACCGCTGACAACGCTGCCGAACTCGGCAAAAAGGCCGACATTGACGGATTCCTTGTGGGCGGAGCCTCGCTGAAGCCCGATTTTGTCAAGATCATCAACGCCAGAGCCTAAATTATTGATTTTTTCGTTGGAAAATTGAACTTTTCGATTTTTTCCCCCGGAAAATCATTTTTTTCAGAAATTCCTGCTGTAGAAAACATAGATGATTCCTTTTTTCCATCTGAAAAGTGTATTTTAATCCCCATGTAAAATTTTGTGTAAAAGTATAAAATGAATGTTTCTTGCCGCAAAAAATACGAAAATTGGGGAAGATTATCGATTTTTTTGGTTGGGGTGAGTGTGTTTCAAAACGGTTCAGTATCTTTTTTTTCTTATTTTTTTGCTTTTTTCTCTTTTATTGATATCTTTCTTATCATTTTCTCATTCGAATTGATATTTTATCACTTTGACAGTTTCAGATGAGTAATCAATACATCAATGAGCCGATTACCACTGGAAAGGTGAGATTTTCGGGAAATTTTGGGGTTTTTTGAGAATTTTAGGGCTTTATCGATTTTATTGGTTATTTTGGTTGATTTTTAATGCTTTAAAGTATGAAAATGAACAGGAATAGTGAAAATTTGATTTTTTAAAAAATTGAAAAAAAAATTTTTAGAACATTTTTTTTGGTAAATTTTGAAATTTTTACTAGAATTTTAGTGGTTTTTTGTAGATTTTTCCGAAATGTTCAATGATTCTCCATGATTTTAATGATAGAAAATTGGAAAAAAAATGTGAATCAAAATTTTTTGAAAATAAAAAAAATGAGAATTTTTTTTTGACGAATTTTGAAAATTTTTCTGGATTTTTGAAGTTTTTCTAGATTTTGTCCAAAGTTCTTTATTTTTTCCTTAATTTTAACCAGGCAGTCGGCGACGGCTCACGCCGTCTCCTATGCCTGGTCTTCCGCCTTCGGCGGTACGAACCGTCGCCTTCGGCTCCGTTCCCGCACGTTAAAAAGCGCGAAATTTATATATTGAACGTGGCCGACATAGGCTTTTTTAGAAATGAACATGGGAAAAAGTGCCTAAAATGCATAGTTTGCGCTCCTGACCTGTTCACAGAATAAGGATCCCTTATAAAAATCTCGTGCACCGAGTTTGAATAGGACCTGACTTCTCTGCGAAAGAACGACGAATATGGTCGAGTAGTTGCTGAGAAAAGTCGTGCGACCGACAAACTCACACACGCACAGACATATTTTGTCAATTAGTAATAGTAAGATGATAGAAATTTTTGAAAAATCCGGAAAAAATTTTTTTTTGTGAAATTTGAAATTTTTCTTTTTTTTTTCAAATTTTCGTTAATTTTAATGCTTGAAATAAAAAAAATGAACAGAAAACTGGAAAATTAAATTAAATTTTTAAATTCAAAATAACAAAATTAAAGTTATTTTTACGGGTCCACGAAAATGGCTTTCGGCCGGAACTGGGCATCTGAACAAGGTTTCGGCACTTTTTCTTATGAAAACAGGTGAAAATACATGAGATCATTGATTTTCCATCAAATTCCAGCAGTTTTCACCGATTTTTAGTGAAAATTAGGTGAAATACCCAAAAATGCATGTTTTTGATCTGAAAAAACGCTGGAAATCGGTGGAATTTGATGAAAAATGATAGAAATCACGTATTTTTACCCGTTTCCAACAAAAAAAGGGCAAAACCAGGTTCAGAAGCCGTATACCAGCCAGAAAGCGTTTTCGTGGCGAGACCCACCAGGTAGACTCGCCGGGGACCTTTTTTTAAGCTAAATTATAGCAATTTCAATTTCAATCTTCATTTTTGTATGGTTTTGGTCAAATTCCCTCAATTTTCCCCTATTTCTCCTCTTTTCTCTCTCATTTCTCTCTCTTTTTTTCAGGTAACCCTCGAAACGACGGCCGGAGACATTGAGATTGAGTTGTGGACGAAAGAAGCTCCTCTGGCATGTCGGAACTTTATTCAATTGTGCATGGAGAACTATTACAAAGGCACTGTTTTCCACCGACTCGTCAAGAATTTCATCCTCCAGGGAGGTGATCCGACTGGAACTGGAACTGGCGGGGAGAGCATTTGGGGAAAACCGTTCAAGGTACGGAAATCGAGGGGAAAAAGAGAAAAATTAGGAAAAATTGACTTCACAAAAACTCGAGATCCTGAAAGTCTTGAAAATCTGTTCCTGAAGATCCTGAAAAAAATAGGAAATTAGGAAATTTTTGAAAAGTAGAAAAATCGATTCTATTTGATTTCATCAAAATTTCTCGAATTTTAACAGTAAATTTCAGAATTTTCAGTGAAAAAATTAAAAAATCTGAATTTTACCGGGAAATTGCCGGATTTTTAAAAAATTTTAAAATTGAAAATTTGAATTTCCGAAAAAATAGCATTAATCCAGGGATATTCGAGAAACATAAAAAATGCAAATTGACAACAAAAAAATTAAAATTTCAGAAAATTCTGGCTGAAATTTGAATTTTTTCTCCCAAAATTTCCAAAATTTTCCAATTTTGGTCAGGTTTTTAAAAAAAAAATTTTGAAGTTATGAAAAAATGGAAAAATGTGCAAAATTTCATGTAAAATTGAGTTCTGCAATTTTTTAAATCAAAATACGAGAATTCGTATTTTTCAAAACTAGGAAAAGTTTGAAAACATTTTTTAACATAATTTTTTGAAAAATCGAAATTGAAAAATTTCGAGAAATTCATAGATTTTCTCAAAATTGATAAGCATAATTATACCAAAAAATTCAAAATTCTGGTAATTTTTCACATTTTTTGCGGATTTTCAAATTTCCTCATTTTTACTGAAAATTTTGAATTTTACAGTGGAAATTAAGCACAATTTGATAAAAAATCAAATAAAATTGATTCTTTCAATTCTCCTGAAAATTTGAAAAAAAATTTCAAAAATTTCTCAATTTTCTATTTCTTTTTTCAGAATTTTGAATTTTTGTGATTTTTCATAACTTTTTTTTGTTAAATAGGACATTTTTCGGATTTTCTTGAATTCTTGATTCTCCAGGATGAATTCCACCAACGTCTGAAGTTCAACCGTCGTGGAATCGTCGGAATGGCCAATGCTGGTCGGGATGACAACGGATCACAGTTCTTCTTCACGATCGGAGACCGCGGAGCCGCCGAACTCGACAAGAAACACACGATTTTTGGAAAAGTCGCCGGACCCACACTGTTCAACATGCTGAAGATCACGGAGGTTGATACGGAGGGTGATAAGCCGGTGACTTTTTATAAAATCACTGGAGCACGGATTGATAACAATCCGTTTGAGGATATCAAACCGAGGTTTGTGATAAGGAACATGGGAATTGGCGGGAAATGGGGAAAATTTGAATTTGAACTGTTTTCTTTGAAAAATGGGCTTTTTTCTTCAGTTTTTGATTGAAATTGATAAAAATAAGGGTCCACTTCCTTAACCGTCAACTTGAAACACCACTCGTTTCCCTGATTCAACCCACAATTTATTGATCCGGAAAATCCGAAATTTGTGGTGCAATCGATTGATTTTATGGACCTATCGACGATGTAAAAAAATACATTTTTCCGCATTTCTCGACCTATCGATTTGTGTCGAGAAATGTCGTTTTTTGTCGAGAAATTCGCATTTCTCCCGTAGAGAAATTGCAGAGAAATGGTAAATCGTGGCGAGACCCACCGGCGTTACTGCATGAGCCTTTGAACTTGTAGATTTACGGCATCTACAAGTTCAAAGGCGCATGCAGTTTCGCCTGTGGGTCTCGCCACGATTTACCATTTCTCTGCAATTTCTCTACGGGAGAAATGCGAATTTCTCGACAAAAAACGACATTTCTCGACACAAATCGATAGGTCGAGAAATGCGGAAAAATGTATTTTTTTACATCGTCGATAGGTCCATTACAGTGATTAGAATGATAAGAAATAGCAGGAGAGGGCGCATTTTCATTGGAACAACTTTTGATTTTTTGGAAATTTTTGGAGGATTTTATGGGTCTCGCAGCTAATCGAATCTGAAAATGGAAATTTTTGAATTTTTATTTGTGGGAATGAGAACCAGCCGATTTATTGAAAAGTGGGCCTATTTTCTTGGTTTTTTGTTGATTTTCAATTTTTCCGCCTTCGGAATTTTGAGAATTTATGAAAATCCGAGAGAATAGTCACCATGAAGGCATGGAATCTATCGCCAATTTTTTCTGAATTTTTTGTTCTTCATTTTTTCAAATAAGATGTGATTTCTTGGGATTTTTCAGAGAAAAGAAGAAGAAGGACAAAAGTGAGCGGAAAAAGGAGCAGCGACCTGTTGAGACGAAGAAAACGAATCTTTTGTCGTTTGGAGACGAAGTTGATGATGATGATGAGCAGTTGACTGTTTTCAATAAGGTTAGTTTGGAAAATAGAACATTTATTCGAAAATCCACAAAATTAGTGCATTAGCCGGCGTAAATCGATGTTCTTGCGAAGGTGCTTAGCGCTGAAAAATTGGGGATTTTTTTCTGGGGTTACAGGTTTTTTCTGGAGATTTCAGAAATGTTTTCAAAGTTTCTGATGTTTTCCTTAGGATTTCTGAATTTTTTAGAGATTACCAGAATTTTTCTAAAATTCTTGAATTTTTTCTAGCGTTCTAAATTTTGTGTAGTCCATGATTTTATTTTCTAAAGTTTCATAATTTTTTCTAGCCGTTTCTGATTTTTTTCTTGGGGTTTCTAAATTTTTCAAGACTCCCAGAATTTTTCTAGCCTTCTAGATTTTTTCTAAAGTTTCAGATTTTTTTTCCAGACCTTTCTGAACTTTTCCGGGATTTCAGAGTTTTTTTTTCATAGGTTTTCTGAATTTTTTCAAGACTCTCAGAATTTTTCTAGAACACCTACATATTTTTCTAGCATTCTAAAATTTTTTCTGAAATTCCTAAACTTTTCTAGAGTTCCAGATTTTTTTTCCAAAATCTCCATAAATTTTTTAGAATTCCAGGATTTTTCTAAAATTTCTGAATTTTTTCCAAGCATTTCTGGATTTTTTCAAGATTTCCAGAATTGTTTTTGAGCTTCTGAATATTTTTCTAGCGTTTCTGAAATTTTCCCAAATCCTCCAACGAACCGAATTTTTGTTGGCACCTTGAACACTTTGAATCTGACCTCGTCCTGAAGTCCGGCACAATTGTGCTCCAAATTGTAGCGAATTTCGTAGAATTGCTGGAAACATTTGTTTTTTCTCATATTTTCCCTCCATTTTTCATCGAATTTACATTCAAAAAACCATCTCCATCCGCAGTTCCAGTCATTGAATATTGGGTTCTTGGGTCAGTTGTGCAATTTTGGAATTCACCGATTTTGTCGTCTTTTCTGAAGTGAATTTTGGGATTCTGAATTCTAGGAATTCAGATTCCTTACCCCGGATCGACTTCATTAACCGTCAACTTGAAACACCACTCGTTTCCTCGATTCAACCCACAATTTATGGATCCGGAAAATCCGAAATTTGTGGTGCAATCGATTGATTTTGTAGTGATTAGAATGATAAGAAATAGCAGGAAGAAGCGCGTTTCCATTGGAACAATTTCTGATTTTTTTGGGAATTTTTGGAAGATTTTATGGGTCTCGCAGCTAATCGAATCTGCGGAAAACGGAAATTTTGCGATTTTTATTGTGGGAATGGGAACCAGCCGATTTATTGAAAAGTGGGCCTATTTTCTTGGTTTTTTGTTGATTTTCAATTTTTCCGTTTTTGGAATTTTTGAAAATCAGTGAAAATCCATGAGAATAGTCACCATGAAGGCATAGAACCTATCGGCGATTTTTTTTTTGATTTTTTGAATTTTTTTGTTTTTTTTGATTTCCTGTTTTTATTTGTTGTTTGGTGATAAACTGATAAACTGTGTTACACGATAAATGATAAATTAAAAATTTATTGTGAGATAAAGGCAGGACATTTTGAAGAGATTTGCGGCCAGCTTCATCCTTGAATTGACCGATTTACTCAACCCACTGATACCGTAGAGAAATGCCTGGAAATCAGTGATTAGTTGATAAGCGTCTCTTATCACTTACTTATAACCAAAGATGGATTCAAACTCAATTCGCTTAGAGAAGGACTCGGATTTGTTCTAGAGGTTGAAGACTGAAGTGGTGTCTTATCGATTGATTGATTATCAGAAAAGGGGCGGGGTCACGGGGTCAACTGATAAGATCTTTATCTTTCGTCTTTATCTTTCGGCAGGTCAGGGTCACGTTTTCACGTGAAACATGTTCTGGAAGCTTCCAAAACGTGAAAACGTGACCCTGACCTCGGATTTTTCAAAACCGAGAAATTCAGGAATATTTTATGGTCCCATTGTTTTCTTCTTGTTTTTTCCCACTGTTTTCCAACTTTTGTCCTGATGTTTCATGAATTTTTCAAGATTTTCCTGAAAAAAATGAAAACAACTTTTTTCTGATTTTTTGACTTCTTTTCAGGGATTTTGTTGTATGTTAGGTGATAAGTGATACGCTGATAATTAGATAAAAATGTTTTTATTAATAAAAATAAAAGAAAGGGAGAAATTCAGGGAGATCTTCTTTCTTGCAAATTTTTGAATGCACAGAGAATTACATATTTGTTGATCTCATGTTTTTCGTATAACCGATACCGTGGAGAAATGACTGAAAATCAGTGATTAGCTGATAAGGATTTCTTATCACTTACCTATAACCAAAATTGATCCGACCTGACTAAGATTTTGTAATAGAAGCAGTACATCTGATTTTTCAAAGTCGAGAACTGAAGTTCTTCTTATCGATTGATTGATTTACAGAAAAGGGGCGGGGTCACGGGGTCAACTGATAAGATCTTTATCTTTCGGCAGGTCAGGGTCACGTTTTCACGTGAAACATGTTCTGGAAGCTTCCAAAACGTGAAAACGTGACCCTGAAAGATAAAGATCTTATCAGTTGACCCCGTGACCCCGCCCCTTTTCTGACAATCAGTCAACCAGAAGAACTTCAGTTCTCGGCTTCTGACCACTACTTCTTCTCTTTCGTCTTGTGTTTTCCATGCTTCTATGTTTTAGTAGTAAGTGATAAGATCGCCTTATCAATTTATCCATTGATTTTCAGACGTCGCTTTCACTGTATTGCAAAAAGAATGAGATCAACAATAAATGGATATCAATAATCAGCAAATTAAGAACTCTATTGTTCATTCAAAGAATAAATTGTTTTTATGTTGAAAAATTTGGTTTTTATTGATTATTGTTGTTATCAGCTTATCATCAAGCACAGAGTTTTGGGGAAATGGAAATTTTTAAATATTTGAATCGGCAGCGCAATTATCGATTTTTTATTGATTTTCATTGATTTTCTCTCCAGAAAACGGCCAACAAGCCCAAATCCGCGCATGATGCTCATGATAACGATACGATCGGCTTATCAAATCAGGCGGCTGTTACCCGAGACGAAATGAGCAATTATTGTCCGGAAGACGAGGATGCTGTTAAGGATAAATCGTCGATTTCGTCAATTCGTGAGAAATTGTTGAAGAGTAGTCAGAAAAGGAAGGTGAGAGGAAATATTGATGTAAAAATTAAAAAAAAATTTTTTTTTGGATTTTCAAATTTTTAAATTTTTTGTAAAACATTTTTCAAATCAATTTTCAATTTTTTTTTTGAGAAAAATCTGAAAAATCTGAATATTCAGAAATTTTTTTTTTTTCGAAATTCTGGAATTGAAACGATTTTTTAGATTTTTTATAAAATTTATCTGAGATTTTTGAAAAAAAAATATATTTTATTTTCGAATAATGTAGAAAAATAAATAATTTGAATTTTTCGATATTTTTCAAAAATTTTAAAAATCTTATTGAAAAATAATTTGAAAAAATATAAATATTTGAAGAAATACAAAAATTATAAATTTTTTGAAAAATCAGTAGAAATTTTTTTGCATCAATTTTTAAAATTTCGGAAATTTTTTTTCAATTTTTCAAAATTTTTGAAACTCAAAAAATTGAAATCTGGAAAAAAATTGTAAGAACTACTTTGAAAAATTTTCCAAATGTTCAATTTTAAAAAATTCGAAAGATATGGTTTTCATTTTTTCTAAATTTTTAAAACCAATAAAAAAAATATTTACAAAAATTCAGTTTTAAAAATTTGAAATTTTTTGTAAAATCTGAAAAAATTCTCTTTTTAATTTCAAAATTTTTCAAATTTTTTTCTTTCTTAATTTTTACAGAAAATTCATGAATTTTTTTTCCCTTATATTTCCTCTTTTTCCCTATTTTCCCCTCTATTTTCCAGCTCCAAGAAGGCGGTCGTGGTGGTGACGATGAGGACTACGAGAAGATGATCGAAGACGAGAGAAGGGCCAAGGAACAGGGAGAAATGTAGCTGTTAGAGAGTTTTAGTGTAAATTCGATGTATTTTCAGTGATAAAATGAATTCGGAGCTGAAAGAGATGCAAAAGGAGTACATGAAGGCGTTGCGGCCAGTCAAGGAGAAGAAGAAGAAGATTAAAGGTACGATTTGGCGGGAAATTGAGAAATTTGAAAATTTATGAAATTGAAACATGTAAAAGTGAAAAATCGATAATCCTAGTGCTGGAAAAATCTGGAAAAAATTGGAAAAAATGTTCTTTATTAAAAATGATTTATTATCAATAAATAGTCAATAGAGCATTTTTGCGATGATTCTCTTTTGATAAAAATTTATTCATTCTCTTACGCAGATAATCGCTTTTCTGCAAATACACTTGATTAGTTATCGATTGATTTTTGGTTCCAACTCACTATATCATTTTGTAGTGATTCTGGCTTTGTCTAGCGAGTCAAAAACGGTGGAAGCGAGACCATGAGAATTTCATCGTGAAATGAATAGAAACTGATTCGAAACTGTTGTTATCATGCTGATAAGATAAATTTGGGGTAGGGGGGCAGAGGGGTTAGTGGGGGAAGGTCACGGGAAAATTGAATGAAAATTAAATTAAAAATGTTTGGGAGAAAATGGATTTTTGAATTTTTATTAGGAAAAATACAGAAAAATTGTGAAATTGAACAGAAAAATAATTTCGGAGATCCTGGTTTTTACAAAATTGTTGAAAAATTGAAAAAAAAATGCAATTTAAAATTTTTTTTTCTTGACTTAAAATGAGAAAATTGATTGAAAATTGAAAAATTTACCAAAAAATCGAATAAAAATTCGATTTCTGGGAAAAAAATGTTGTATGAAAAATTTTAGAAAAATTGCAAAAATTACAGAAAAATATAGAAAATGAAGAAAAAAAAATCAATTTTTAAAAATCGATATTCAAGAATTTCAAAAAAAAAATTAATTTTTCAATTTTTATTTGTAAAAAAAATGTTTTTATTAGAAAAAAATACATAAGAATTATAATGCTTGGCAAAAAGAGTTAGTTCTAAAAATTCCTGGAAAATTGACAGAAATTACAGAAAAATATGAGAAGATGAGAGAAAATCAATTTTTAAAAATCACTAATGCAGGAATTTTGTTCGATTTTTATATTTTCAATTTTAATTTTCAAAAAAAAATAAACTTTGCAAAATTTTGTTCTCCAAAATTTCTGGAAAATTGCAAAAAATTACAGAAAAAAATAAAAATGGTAAAGAGCCATTTTAAAAAAATCAATAATTCAAAAATTCCTGTTTCCTTCAGTTTTTAAAAAATATTTCATGTTTAATTTCGATTCTTTCGAATTTCAATTTCCGAAAAATATTCAATTTTTTTCAATCTAGTCATCAAATTTTGCAGACGAGACCCTTTCGGAAGCGATGCAATCGTACCAAGACCTGAAAATGAAATTCAAAACGAAGACGAAGGATGTTGTGAAACAAAAGGACGCGAAACGCGAGAATCAAACGATGCAGATGTTGGAGAGATTCAAGAATCGACTGGGGGCCTCGAATCAACAGGCCATTCTGTTCGATCGGAAAATTGACGTGAAGGAGAAGGAAAAGAAGGAGGAAACTGGAGATGAGGAGGGAGAGGAGAAGAAGTTTGGAGTTATGGACCTGGATGCAGAGGATTTGGAGGGCACTTCTTGGTGAGGAAGGGGATTTTATTGATTTTTAGGGATTTTGGAAGAATTTTGAAAATGGGAAGTATGCATTTCGGGTCTTGGAACGAAAATTTTGACATGAAAAAAATTGAAAATAATCTGAAATTTGGAAAATTTCTGTTTTATTTTTTTTTGGATTTTGGAAATTTTTCGGAAATTTTTGAGAATGGGAACTATCAATTTTGGGTCTCGCAACGAAAAATTTGTCATGGAATATTTTTTCAAATTCGGAACAAATTTTGAAAATTTGTGTTTCATTTTTTTAGACTATGGAATTTTTGAAAAATAAATTTTGGGTCTCACCACGACAGTTTTGTCATGAAAATTGTTTTTTTTTAATCTGAAGATTAGGAAGATTTTTTTTCTGGATTTTTCTAAAAATTTGGAAATTAAAAAATTCCGAGATTTCGTGAGAAAACATAATGATGAGGTTTTGGGTCCCGCCACGAAATTCAGAAACGTTGAGATAAAAATAAAATTTTTGGAAAATTTTAGGTCTCGCAACGAAAAAAATGATGAATTTTTCAAAATTCGATTTTTTTTAAAAATGAAAAATTCACAAGTTTCGAGAAAATATGACTATCTTGAAATTCACAAATTCTAAAAAAATTCTGAAATTTTCTGAAACTTCCAAAAATCGAATTAAATTTTTTTTTGATTTTTGTTTTTTTGTAATTTTTCAAAAATCAATCATTTTTTGAAAATCCACATTTTTTCCAAATTTCCCATCATTCTCCATCACTTCCCCAATTCATTTTTGCAGGATGTCCCACCGTTTCAAAGCCGAAGACGTCATTCTCTCGTCAAAGGCAAAAGATGCGAATCTTCGTGAGGAAAGTGAAGATTGGTATCATATCACTGATCCACGCAACAAAATGGCCAAGAGACGACGTGGAGAGGAGTGATTCTGAAGGATTCTGGATCATTTTTCATAAAATTCTGATTTTTCTGATTTTCCCTGTATTTCTAACCAATTCCCAATAATTCCATTGAAATTTCACTGATTTTTTAAATTATTGATTATTTTTATTCTTCACTGATTTTATTGATTTTATTGATTACCTTCTTATCACTGAATCTCACAAATTTCAAAAAAACATTTTTTTTTTGAAATTTTTTTTCTGTGATTTTCCCAGGAACATTGGGATCAGAAATCAGTGATGACACTTTTTTTTCCAGAACAAAAACATTTTTTCAATTCAATTGTTCCCCACTGGAAACTACGTGTATTCTGAAAGAAAACATGGGAAAATTGGAAAAAGGGGCCTATAAAATGGGCCTTTTTTTGTCTTTTTTTCCATCCAAAAAAACCATGAGAATCGTCTTTTCCCTTTTTCTATTCGCTCTTCTGACCGTCTTCGTTTTGGCAAAGGATTCTGGAGAATACGAACCGGAGCAACAGGAGATTTGGTCGGGTTAGTAACCGCGCTCTAGTGAGAATGTTGAAAATTTGAATTTTTTTGCGAATTGTCGTGAAATTAGGTGCATTGGACGTGATTTGAGGGTTTTTTGAATTTTTAAACAAAATTTTTGATTTTTTGAAATTGCGAAAAACGAAAATGGTGAAAATTTGAATAATTTTGTTTTTCACAAGAAATTTGAATTTTTCCCGCGAATTGTCGTAAAATAAGGGGCAATCAATGTACGAATTACGAAAAATTGGGAAAATTTGAAAATATTTGTTTCTTTCAAAAGTTTGAATTATTCTGTAAATTGTCGTAAGATCTTGTGCATTGTACGTGATTTAAAAAAAATGTAATAATTGTGATTTTTACGAACAAGAATCAGATTTGCTTTCCAAATTTTTAAAAATATGAAAAAATAACAAAAAAGGAAATGTGCTCTATTGCAAAAAAACAAAAAGTTGTAAAAAAAAATTTTTCTCGTGTTTGCGGACTTTTCGAGTTACCCGAACCCAAAAACTTCAAAAAAAATGTTTTTTTTTCTTCAAATTTTAAAAATTTTCAAAAACAGGAAAATATTGCAAATGGGCTCTACGAAAAATTGCGAAAAATCGAAAAATCAGTCTGCATTTTTTGCATGGTGTTTGCGGACTTTTCGAAGTACCGTAACCCAAAAACTTCAAATACTTCATTTTTTTCAATTTTTTAAAAATTTCAAAAACAAGGAAAAAAGTGCAAATCTGCTCTATTGCGAAAATCTAAAAATATTAAGAAATTATTTTTTTCATGGTGTTTGCGGACTTTTCAAGCTACCGTAACCCAAAAACTTCAAATAATCGATTTTTTTCTCAAATGTTTCCTTCCAGAATACGGTTTCTCGTGCGACTCTCCAAGATGTGACTACGACTGCAAAATCCAAAAATTCCATCACGGCGACTGTGTGAGACATTGGGGAATCAAGCATAAATGCATGTGTCAACGATTTGCAAAAGAGTGATTTTTGGGAAAATCTGAGGGAAATCAATAAATTTTTCAAGTTGCAAAAAAAAATTTTTTTTTCAAAATATTCATTTTACATTATCACAAAAGCTATCAGTTATCAGTAAATGCACAAAAAATCAATCAATAAATGCGAAAATTGAATACCTCGATTTTAAGAAAAAAAATAAATGCAATTCGGGAAAATGCGAAGGGAAAAAATGGGTATTGATTGATTATTGATTTTTGAAAAAGTTATTATTGAAAGTGTTTTTTGAAGTAATCTTCGTCTTTTCCGGTTAGCCAGAATGTTGTGAAATCTTCTTGTTTCTGGAAAAAACAACATTTTCTTTTTTTTTTAAATCAGAATTTCCGTTGAAAAATTTCAAATTAGCGCGCACGATATCTCGCAGCGAAAACTACAGTAAGACTTGCATTTTGCGGGATTTCCGAGTGTTGTTTGCCAGAATTTCATCATTTTCGATCTGCGGGATTTTGGAGTGTCGTACTAACACAAAATTCATAAAGTTTGAGGTGGAAACATCCATTTTTCATCAAAATCCCAATTTCATGGGTTACTGTAGATTGAATGTGTGCAACGGTGGGGTGTTTGCGGACTAGGCGCTGAACCTTACGACATTTTGAGTAAACTGGCTCGAAATTGATGGGAATTTGAATGAGCGGGATTTCGGAGTGTCGTAAAATGAGTTGTTTGCTCTATTTGCATTTTTCAGACTGTGTTTCAGAGAAAAAATCACTGAAAAACGCAAATCTTACTGTAGTTTTCGCTGCGCGCCAGTTTGAAATTTTCTATGCGTTTTCTGTAAACTGACAACTTCCTTATTGATTCCTCTGATTTCCGTAGTGAATTCCGGATATTCTCGTTCCAACAGTTTTTTCGATAATTCTGACATTTGGATTCGTCCTCCTTCTCCAGAAGATTCCATTATTGAGGCAATGTTGACCTGGAAGAAAAGTTAGGGTGGGTCATCAAATGGGTCTCGCCACGAAAATTGTTTCTGGCTGAAATACGGCTTTTGGACAAGATTTTTCCGCTTTTTCTGACGAAAACGGGTAAAAACACATGAATTCTGTCATTTGCCATACAATTTGATCAAATTTCAGCGATTTTCACCAATTTTTCACCAATAGTCGATAAAAACTGCTGGAATTACCATTTTTTTTGGAAAAAATGACCAAAATTGGTCTAGTAACCATTTTCGTGGCGAGACCCACTGAAATATTACCTACAGTATCCCCAAAAAGTTAGGGATCATGTGTCACTATTACTATTGCCTTCCCAAGAGGGGTCTCGCCACGAAAATGGTTCTTGGACAAGATTTTGCGATTTTTCTGATGAAAATGGGTAAAAATACCATATTCTGGTCATTTTCCATGAAATTTAATAAAATTCCAGCAGATTTTATCGAGTTTTTGGGAAAAATACGCTAAAAATCCAAAAACAGGTGATTTTTGACTAAAAACCGATGAAAAACAGCTGGAAGTACCCAGTTTTACTAGAAAAATGGAAAAAATTGGTCAAGATATCATTTTCGTGACGAGACCTATTTTCTGTGGGAATCGGGTAAAAATACATGATTCTGGTTATTTTTCAGCAATTTTCCAAGAAAAATGAGTTTTTTAAACCAAAAATCGATAAAAAACAGCTGGAATCACCCTTTTTTTGGAAAAAATGACAAAAATTGGTTCAGAATTCGAAAAACCATTTTCGTGGCGAGACCCATATCGTTTTTGGCGTCTAGCGTTGGGTCTCGCCACGAAAACAAGTTTCACGGCTTCCGGACATGATTTTGCAATTTTCTGTAGGAATCGGGTGAAAATACATGATTCTGGTAATTTTCCATAGATTTTTCGGGCAAAATTAAGTGATTTTCAGCTAAAAAGTTTTAAGTAAAAATTTAGTGATAATCGATAGAAACTACTGGAATAACCCATTTTTCTGGAAAAAGACCAAAAATTGGTCCAGAATCTATTTTCGTGTCGAGACCCAAACTCCACCTACCGTATCCCCAAAAAGGCAATATCTCGGTGAGTTCAACCCAATCACTGCCGCTGCCACTGGTCCCGTCGCAAATCCCAATCGGTCAATCGATAATCTCTCCGATGCGGAACTTGAAAATCCTTGAGCAACTCGACGATTTCAATTGTCACCGATGCGATATTTGCCACGTGGCGACCCCCATTTTCAGTCGGAATTCCAGAAGTGACCATGTAGGCGTCACCGATTGTCTCGACTTTGTAGCTGTCGTGTTTGTTGATGACAGTGTCGAATTCCGAGTAGAGTTTGTTGAGAAGGGCCACGACCTGGAAGAACGGGAAACATTGGGTCTCGCCACGAAAATGACTTCCGGTCGGGATTGAGCTTCTGAACATGGTTTTCGCCCTTTTTTTAGAGGAACGAGTAGATCGTTATACCCAGGCGATTCACCTAATGGGTTTCGCCACGAAAATGGTCATACGGCTTCTGGCCAAGGTTTTGTCACTTTTTCTGGTAAAAAAGGGTAAAATGGCATAAATTCAATAGCTTCCAGCCAAATTTCACCAAATTGCACCGATTTTCAGTTCAAATCCATACGTTTTTAGTTGTTTTGACGACTTTTACCAAAAACACAGTCATTTTCCGCCAAAAATGACCAAGACTTTGTTCAGAAGCCGAATTCCAGCAGTTTCTACAGGTTTTTAGTGAAAAATCACCACTTATTTAGGGATTTGTGTTTTTTTTTCAAAAAATCAGTGAAAACTGCTTGAATTTGATGGAAAATGATCGACATCATGCTATTTTACCCGTTTCTATCAAAAAATGTGTCACAAATCTTGTCCAGAAGCAGTAAAACTATTTTCGTGGCGAGACCCATATTGTTGTTGGCGTCTAGCGTTGGGTCTCGCCACGAAAACAAGTTTTACGGCTTCTGGACAAGATTTTGACCCTTTTTCTGTGAAAAACGAGTAAAATGACATTATTTCAATGATTTCCCATCAAATTCCAGCAGTTTCCACTGATAATTCGAGAAAATGCGCTGGTTTTTGGGAAAAAGTGTGAAATCACAAAAAAAAGCATGTTTTTGCACTGAAAATCGGTGTGAATTGCTGGAATTCGATGGAAAATGTTTGGAATTCATTTAATTTTACCCATTTCCATCAGAAAAAGTGTCAAAATCTTGTCTAGAAGCTGTAAGACCGTTTTCGTGGTGAGACCCATCAGGTGCCGGGGAACGTACCTCAATTGGCGTGGAAGCCGAGCACAATTTAGTGAATCCGGCGATATCACTAAACATTACTGTAGCTGAACTGTAACTTTTTGGTGGCACCGATCTTCCGGCCTTTAGTTCCACGGCAATGTCTCTGGAAAGTGAGATTACACGAAAATGGAAAAAAAAGATATCTCGTAGCGAAAACTACAGTAAGATTTTTGCATTTTGCGGGATTTCGGAGTGTTGTAAGTCAAATTTTGACAATTTCTGATCTGCGGGATCTCGGAGTGTCGTACAAACTTTAGAACACAAAGTTCATGAAGTTTGAGGTGAAAATAGCCATTTTTCATCAAAATTTCGATTTTTGGGTTACTGTAGGTTGAATGTGTGCAGCGGTGGGGTGTTTGCGGACTAGGCGCTGAACCTTACGACAATTTGAGTAAATGGGCTGGAAATTGAGGGGAATTTGAATGAGCGGGATTTCGGAGTGTCGTAAAATGGGATTTTCAGTGACTTTTGACAAAAAATCTATAATTAATCAAAGTGAAAATTACTGAAAATTACTGAAAATTACCAATATTACTGTAGTTTTCGCTGCGAGATATCGTGCGCGCTAATTTGAAATTTTTGAATGTGGACTCCAGTTTTGAATAATAGTGATAAGGAAGTGATAAAGAATTAGTGATAATCCCAAAAGTCAATAAAAAATCAATACTTTGGCAACAGCTGAAACAGCAGTCTCTCTGCCCGCAAATTCGCCTCTTCAGCCATTTTCGTTCGTTCTCCGACTAGTTTTTCCAGATTATTCGCGTATTCTTCCATCATTCTCATCATACTGTCCACAAGATTTCCTTTTCTGGAAAAAAGAGGGGAATTGGGAAAAAATTTATGGGGAAAAAAATTTGAAAAATTTTTTTTTTCACTTTTTGAAAAATTCATCTCAAAACATTATTTTTTTGCCTCAAATTTGTGTCAAAACATGTTTATTTTTCAGAAATTGAATTCAAAAAAATTCTGAAAATTTTCAGAAAAAAATGTTTTTTAAATATATCTTTTTTCTTGAAATATTTGTTCTAAGATGGAATGCTCCCGATATGACCCATGTCGATTCCATCGGGACCAGGGGGGATCGAAAGACCCTCGGTGGGGTAGTTCACCC
>LR539395.1:456776-468598 GCA_900536315.3 Caenorhabditis becei
CATTTTCGTTTTTTTACTCGTTCCTTATCTTCAAAAATGATCGAGTTAGAATTTATCAAAGTGAGCCTATCAACTTTTCCGACAAATATCTATTTTCAATTTTATCTCGAGAATAAGGGCCTACGACACAGGTTTCCCTTTAAGGGTGAACTACCCCACCGAGGGTCTTTCGATCCCCCCTGGTCCCGATGGAATCGACATGGGTCATATCGGGAGCATTCCATCTAAGAACATTTTTTGTCTTGAATTTGTACCAAAACATGTTCATTTTTCAGAAATAGAATTCAAAACAATTCTGAATAATTAAAAAAAAATTTTTTTTTTTAATCTTGAAAATTTTTCAAAAATTTTTTTTTTCCAATTTTGCCACTAAATTCGTTTTTTTATCTCAAATTCATTCCCAAAAAACACATTTTCCCATACGTTTTCAGTGCAATTTCCGTTGCCAACCGAACTCTTCGAATCGTCGGCCTCATGTCGGGTTGTTCACTCCAGCAGTCCTAAAAATAAGAATTTCCAGATTTTTAAAAGTGATTTTCAAATATTAAGAAATTTAGAAAATTTTCTGTTCAGAGCAAGGGCGCTCTACCGAAAAAAAAACCAAAATTCAGAAAAAAAAAATTGAAATTGATCTTTTTAATTTTCAAATTTTTTTCCAAAAATTTTTTTTTGGAAAATGTAGTAAATGCGCTCTACTGAACAACAAAAAATTAGCTACAAAAAATAATCCCAAAAAATCAATAATCCCACCTGCAACAAAGCAATCATATCCGGATTCAGCTTCTTGTTCCGTTGAATATTGGGTTTCTGGATTTTCTCGCCTTCAGCAGCTTTTTGGGCCAATTCTGAAAGAAAAACGGGCTTGGAACATGTTTTAGGGGAAAAACATGTTTCAAAACATGTTCTAGGACAAGAAACAGTTTTGAAACATGTCTTAGGACAAAAAACCGTTCTGGAACATGTTTTAGAGAAAGAAAAACATGTTTCAGAACTTGTTTTAGGAGAAAAACATGTTTCAAAGCATGTTTTAGAGCAAAAAATATGTTCTGAAACATGTCTTGTGACAAAAACTGTTCTGAAACATTTTTTAGGAAAAAAAGATGTTTCAAAACATGTTTTCTGACAAAAAACATGTTCTGAAACATGGGTTTCCATCAAGTTCCCATTCCTAACCTGTCAAATCGACCTTCTCGTCATACGGTAGACTCCTGAACAGAATCTCGTAAATAATCACTCCAAATGCATAAATATCCGCTTGTTGCTTCTTGAGAATCGTCTGTTCCGCCCATTTCTGATCCATCCGCTTCATTCGGTTGTTCTCGTTTGCAGTTCGCATTTCCGGCGGCACGTAGAGACTTGCTGAAGGAAAAAGAAAAATTGGATTATCTCAGAAACTGGAAGTCGTACAAATTTGTGGTCAACTACAGAGTTGTAGATCTTGAAATTTCCTACAAATTTGTAGTTGATCACTTTTTGATATCTCTTAATCACTGATAAGTTATCACTTATTAAAATGTAGGTTTGTTTCAAACTTGAATATCTCAAAAACCATGAGCTGTACGGATAAGTTGTCAACTGCAAAGTTGTAGAACTTGAAATTCTCTACAAGTTTGCAATTGATCAGTTTTTGCTATCGCTTATCACTGATAAGTTATCACGGGTTGAAATAACCATAAGATCTAGAAAAAAGTTGTCAATTACAAAGTTGTAGAGCTTGGAATTCTTCACAACTTTGCAGTTGATCATTTTCTGTTATCTCTTATCACTGATAAGTAATCACTCACCCAATTTCTGCCACTTCTGCTCCGACTCGTTATCCACCTTATCATTGATCCTCCCATGCTTCTCCCATCTTCTCAACGGATCCCCCACCGCGTAATCAGTCAACTTTATCATCCAATTCTTATCAATAAGTGCACTCCAAGAAGTCAATGTCCCGTGGAATCCTATCGGTGAAGAGTGCAGATATTCCAGTCCCAAAGTGATATCCCTGACAAAAGCTCCATGGAATTTCTCGTCCATTTGGAACTTCTCCGAGTAAATCACGTCCTGTAGGGTCCCACGTGAACAGAATTTCCAGAGAAGAAGAAGTTCGTTTTTCTCGTTGAAAGAGATCCCGAGGAACGGGTTTATGTTGTCGTGCACTGCTTGTTTCATCTGGAAAATTGACTGAAAAATATGAAAGTAGGGGCTTTTTTGGAAAATTTGAAAATTTTGATTTTTAATTTTTTTCAAGGGTTTTTTGAGTCGCTACGCAGCGAAATGGGATACCGAGTGATACGGGGTGAAAAATAATTTTTTGTGATTTTTTTTGAATTTTTTAAAAATCTTCACTGATTTTTTTTGTTGGAGCGCACTTGCCTGAAGTTTCAAATTTCAAAAAATGAACGTTTTAGCAAAGGAGCGCACAATCATTTTTTTTTAATTTTTGAAAATTTGTTTTGAGTCGCTACGCAGCGAAATGGGATACGGAGTCAAAAAGATTTTTCGTGATTTTCTTGAAATTTTTTTTTTTTCAAAGTTTCAGCTTATTTTTTAGCAATTTTGCAACTTTATTGGATTACTGTAGTTCAGTGGAGCGCAATTGCAAAATATTTGAAATTTCAGAAAAATGGGGATTAGCAATAGAGCGCACTTGCAGATTTGGAAAAAATTTCAACTGATTTTTCGGAAACTTGCAAACTTTTTTAGATTACTGTCCAGTAGAGCGCAACTGCACAAATTTAAAAAATTTAAAAAAAAAGGAAAAACAAAATTGTCAATAGAGCGCAATTGCAAAATGATGAAAAATTGCTCAGAAAATTTTTTAAAAATTGGAAAAAATGTTTTGAAACTAGTAAATTTTCAATCATTTTTTCAGACAAATCACCAAAAAAAAAAAACGGGCTTCAAAAAATTTTGGAAAAAAAATCCGAAAAATTGTTTTTCATTTTTTCAGATTTCACCAATTCTGACTCACCTTTGTCAACAAAATCAAATCATCTCTCTGGAATTTGATTTGTTGTTTCTGTTCGTACAGATCATAAACAGCATGAGTGTTCACTCCAATGATAGCATGATTCTTTATCAGTTTCGCTTCGACTTGTGACATTTTTGTGGACGCAGAGTTCAAGGAGACCTGGAAAAATCAATAATTGGAAAAATCAATCAATAATTGGAACAATCCAAAAATCAATCAATAATTGGAAAATCAATCGATAATCCAATAATCTGAAAAATCAATCGATAATTGGAAAAATCAATAATTGGAAAAATCGATAATTCTAAAAATCAATCGATAATTCTAAAAATCAATCAATCAATCAATAATTGGAAAATCAATCGATAATTCAAAAATCTGAAAAATCGATAATCCAAAAATCAATCGATAATCCGAAAATCCGAAAAAATTGATTTGCCATAGATTTGACTTGTTCATCATCCAAAATCTGCACATCATCACGGAATATCCTCCACGGCATCTTTTCCAAAGCTCTGGTTTCGCTGGAAATATCTTATCACTTTTCTTATCACCTTATCAGTTATCAGTCAAAATCCCATGAAAAACTAACTACTTTGAGACAAGTTAGCGATTTAGTACGATGCTCCGAAATCCCGGGCTTTAGGAGCAATGTTTTTCTTATCACTGTCTTATCAGTTATCACTTATTAGTTATCACCTTATCAATCCAAAATCTCATGAAAAACAGCCAAAGTACGACACTCCGAAATCCCGCTCACCAGAATCTTCTCATCCAAAGTGCCAATATCACCACCATTATCAGACATATCACTCCTGTACTGATAATGATTGTCTGTGTGTAATCACAGTTTTCTCCGCGGAATCCGCATTCCGGATCCGTTTCCGGAAACTTTCCGGAAGCTGTTGGCCAGTATTTTGTGATGATGTCAGAGACGTTCTGGAAGGATTCGGTGTGGCACGAGAAATGCGTCAAGAAAGTTTGCTGGCGCTTTTTTGGTGCATAGGAATTGCGCAAAGGTTTTGCTGGCGCATTTCTAGTGTCCTAGCGCAAGTTCGGTGAGCCACCGGAATTGCGCCAAGGGCTTTGTTCTTTGCTGGCGCATAACTTGTGCGAATCTCTGGCGCTTTCCCGGTGCCTTGACGCACCAAAATTGCGCCAACAATTTTGCTGGCGCTTTTTTTGATGCAAAGGAAACAAATTGTACTGGCGCATAGCTATCATTTTTAAAAATTTTGCAGACGAAGTTTCAGTGCCTTGACGCAAATTCAGTAAGTCACCGGAATCGCGCAAAGGAGTCTGCACTTTGCTGGCGCTTTCCCGGTGCCTTGACGCACCAAGAATGCGCTAACTATTTTGCTGGCGCTTTTCCGGTGCACCCGAATTGCGCAAAGAAGTCCTTATTTTCCTGGCACGATTTCAGTGCCTTGACGCAAACTCAGTGAGTCACCGGACACGCGCCAAGGGATCCGATTCTCAAAAATTTGCTGGCGCATAACTTGCAGCATGTGCGATATGCTGGCGCTTTCTCGGTACCTTGACGCAATTCTCGATACCAAAATTTTGCTGGCGCAGTTTCGGTGTTCACTAGAAGTCACTGGAATTGCGCCAAGGAGTTGTTGATTCGCTGGCGCTTTCACGGTGCCTTGACGCACTAAAAATGCGCCAACAATTTTGCTGGCGCTTTTCTGGATACTCACCAATTCCGTGCAAACCACATCTTCGCAGTTTTTACTAGTGATTGAGGCATTGATAAAACCAACTGTTCGGATCTGGAAATTATCGATTATCAGGGTTTCTGGGTTACTGTAGGCCCTAAAATTGGGTCACTGATAAAACTTATCAGTGATAAGTGACTGATAAGGTGATATCACTTTTCATAGTTTCATGCCAAAAGATAATACGATTTAGAAAAACACCAAAAATCACACCGGATATGCACTTATATAATCACTGATAAGAGTCTCTTATCACTTCTTATCACTCCTTATCACTCCCCACCTGATCTCTCTTCGAGTCCACATAAAATGCTCCAAATGACGTCATTCTCTGAGCTCCGTTGTCCAATGTGAAGTTTCCGGAGACTCCTGATAAGATATCAGTGATAAGACCCTACTGATAAGGCTGATTACCTTCAAAACTCATTCCTCTAGCCATGCTCCACATCTTCTTCCCATCAATTTGCTTATCACTTCCCTTATCACCATCCTTATCAGTTATTGATTTTTTCGCCAATTTCGCAAAAGCCAAAAAGCTCTCATAAAGAGCAACATAATTAAAAAGATCCTTTTCCTCGATAAAAACTCGTCGATTTTCGAAAATTTCCAGAAATTTGTTCAATAATTCATCGGAAAATCCGGCTGAATTATATATTTGAATCGTATTCGGATATTGATTTTTTGTCGAGACTTGTGCGGATTTTCCGTAAAAAATGGGTGGATCTGAGGAACTTCTTGCGAGAATTAAGGGGTGGATGTAGATGAAATCGGGTGAATCCATTTCGGAGATTACTGTAGCATTGTGGAAGATTGAGAAGAGGTCTCGTGTGGAAGAGAAGATTGGGAGGATTACTGTAATTGGGGTTTTTTTTTAATTGGGGAAAAATGAAGGGGTTTGAAGCTTCTAGAAGCCAAAATTCGAAACTTTTTTTTATGGCCTAACTTTTGCACAATATGGAAATCTAGGCCGTTCATGAAGTTTTCTGAATGAAAAATTTGTCAGAAATTGCGGGAGGCACCCTAACTTTTTCAGCTTTGGAAAAGTTCGGCCATTTTGGTACCAGTGGCCTAACTTTTGCAATTTTACCGAAAAGTTTGGTTTTTTTTTTGAAAAATCTGAAAGTTTTTCGATGTGGACTAATTTCCGTAAATTTGCGAAATTTAGGCCATGAATGTAAAATTTTTCAATTTTTTGTGACCCAATTTTTTCGAAATAAACGTTTTGGACACTGTCAAAAATTTAGTGGCCTAACTTTTTCAGTTTGAAGAATGTTAGGTTATGAAGCTTTTCGCTCAATGGCCTAACTTTTCCCTGTGAAAAACGGCTCCGGGACATCTCGCAGCGAGACATTTCGCAGCACGTCATTTCGCAGCGCCTGAAACGAGCACTGTATTTCTAGGTTTTTCGGGTCGTAGAATCTGAATTTCACTACAAAAATCATTTTTTTAAACCGTCCTGAAGGTTTTGAATTGTGCCTAGGGACAGTGGGATTAACTTGATTTGGCGTGGTAGCTACAAACGAAAAGCGGCGCATGCTCACTGTCCCTAGGCACAATTCAAAACCTTCGGGACGGCTAAAAAAAATGATTTTTGTAGTGAAATTCAGATTCTACGACCCGAAAAACCTAAAAATACAGTGCGCGTTTCAGGCGCTGCGAAATGACGTGCTGCGAAACGTCGCGCTGCGAAATGGCGCTGCTGCGAAATGTCTCGCTGCGAGATGTCCCGGAGCCTGAAAAACTAGGTCATCGTTCAAAGTTTGAAAGTTTTTGGCTCATGTGGCCTAACATTTTCCCACTACTAAAAGTTAGGCCATAGATATCTAAATGGCCTAACTTTTCAATTCAAGGGAAAGTTAGGCCACATGAAAACTTGAAATTTATTTTCTAACTTGGCCTAACTTTCTTACACAACAAAAATTAGACCGTCGTTCAAAATTTAAACTATTTGATTGGTTTTCTCATGTGGCCTAACATTCTCCCACTACAAAAAGTTCGGCCATCAAGCTTCTTGTGGCCTAACTTTTTTATGTGACAAAAAGCTAGGCCATCATTCAAAATTTCAAGTGTTCCGCTTGGTGGCCTAACTTTCTCACACCTCGAAAAGTCAGGCCATCGAAATCTCGATGGCCGAACTTACTTTTGTAGAAAAGTTAGGTTATTCTAAGTTTTCAAAAATGTGTGCTACATGGCCTAACTTTCTCCCACTACATAAAGCTAGTCCATGGTCCAATTCTGGCCCACCTCTTGCATTATCCTTCAACTCGTTCATCACCCCATTCTCGACCAAATCCATTGCATTTGCCGTCTCCTCGAACATGATCCTTCTGGTTACAGTAATCCCTCTCGTTTTTAAACTCTTCTCCAAATTCTGCACTTTTTCGAATGAATCCGGACCGATATTCGACACAATTGCCACTTTTTTAAAGTTTTGATAGGAAATGAAGGCGGATGTGGCTTCTGATATGGAGTTTAGTGATTGGAAAGATGTTCTGATAAGGGTTTTGTAGATTCGAGAATCGGAGAATTCGGCAGAAGTGGCAGTGTAGGCGAAGATTGGAATGTTCCAGAAGGAAGCCATTGTGGCGACTGGGGAGAGTTCTGGAAGGAATTTAGGTTAATATGGGGTAACTTAAATTTGGGGTCGAATTAAGGTCACGTGAACAGATAAGGGACACGGGAATTCTAGGTCAAACTACCGTATTCCTTCTGAAAAGGGCCGGAAAAAGTTTGAACTGATAAAAACCCGTTGAGAAAATTTTTTCCAATTTTGAAATAAATTTTTTGTGATAGATAAAGGTGTCAAAAGTATTTTTGTAGTTGGTCAAAATAACTGAAAATTTTTTGAACATTTGAAAAAAATCGTTGAAAAATGAAAAGTCTGGTGAAGCGCTTTTGCTAGAGGTCTAAAAGTTTGAACTGATAAGAAACCTTCAAAAATAATTTTTTCAATCTTTAAATAAATTTTTTGTGATAGATAAAGATGTCAGAAACAATTTTGTAGTTGAACAAAATTACCCAAAAATTTTTTGAAAGGAAGAAAAAAATCGGTGAAAATTGATGAAAATTTGGTATTTCTCAATTAGAGTGAACAAATTTTGGCTTGATAAAAAATCGGTTAGAAAATTTTTTTAATGTTGAAATAAATTTTTTCCGCTAGAAAAACGTGTCAAAAACAAATCTTCGGTTGGTCAAAATCACTGAAAAAATTTTTGAAATGGTGAAAAAAATCGATGAAAAATTATAAAAATTTGGGTCTCCAGAAAGTACGGTAAAATTTTTGAAATCCAATTTTTCTTTTTTTTTCTGTTTTTTTTTGATAGAATTTCCTCTCTCGACCTACATCTTCCCTTTTCCAGAATTTCCTCCTATTCCATAAATAATTCCTTTCAAAATGTCTCAAAACCTTTTGATGGGAAAGGATTAGGGAAGAAAAACGTAAAAAAGTGATGTGAATCCGAGAATAGAAAATGGAGGGATTTTTGATTCAGTGGAAAAAAAACTTGTTTTCCGGGTTTATCTTGTCACTTTCAAGTGATCTTTGACGTATTTTCTGGTATTTGAGGACACTGGCGCACTTTTTGATCCTTGGCGCTTTTCTAGTGAGCTGACGCTTTCCCGTTTCCTTGACGCACTTTTAGTGCATTCATTTGATTTTTCTTGTTTTCCAGAAAAAAAAGTTATAAAAACTTGATTTTATAGACAACTTTCTTGGAAAGTTGTCTAGAGATAATAATAAATTTTCAGTGTCGAAAATAAGTGATTCTCATTAACAAACACTCAAAATTATGAATAATTAGGTCAAATTTTGTGTTGGCGCGTTTTTGGAACCTTGACGCACTTTCGGTAGCTTGGCACATTTTCAGTGCCTTGACGCACTTCACATTGCTTGACGCTTTTATCGTGTCTTGACGCTGTTCTCGTGTATTGGCACACTTCTTGTAGCTTGGCGCTTTTCTAGTGACTGGGCGCATTTTTCGATACCTTCTCCAATTCCAGTGGCTTGGCTCTTTTCCAGTTCATTGGCACATTTTTTGTACCTTGGCGCATCTCTCGTGCCTTGACGCAATTCTAGTTCACTGGCGCACTTTTTGATATTCTGCCCATTTTCCGTGCGTTAACGCTTCTCCAGTGCCTTGACGCAATTCTGATGCCTTGACACACGTTTTGTAACTTGACGCATTTCCCGTGCCTTGGCGCATTTCTGGTTCATTGACGCACTTTTTGATACCTTCCCCAATTCCAGTGACTTGACTCTTTTCCAGTTCATTGGCACGTTTTTTGTACCTTGACTCATTTCTCGTCCCTTGACGCACATTTAGTGCCTTGACACATTTCTCGTCTTGGCGCTCTTCCCGTTCATTGACGCATTCCCCGTGCCTTGCCCTTGACCCAATTTATCCCACATCCAACCCAAAAATCTCCAAATTAATATATTCAAAATTATTCGCAAAAAACGCGTCAGAAACACCTCCCCATTCCTCCCTTTTCCGTTCCCAATTCCATCAAAAAATGCACGTTTTCCCCGAGTAGAATGACGTCAAAGAGTAAACTTTTGTGATCCGGAAAACGCAAAATTTTCTCATTTATGTCACGAATCTAATTAATTTAAAAGTATACGGGGGGAGGGGAGAAAGTTGGGATAGGAATTGAATTTCAATTGTGGAAAAAAGGCACTTTTATGGGTTTTTTTGAGAGGGGATGATGACATTTTTTCATTGACGCACTTTTTGTAGATTGGCGCATTTTCAATGCCTTCGCGCTATTCCCGTGTACTGACGCATTTCTAGTCCCTCGGCACACTTTTTGTAGCTTGACACATTTCCAGTGCCTTTGCGCTTTTCCAGTGCCTCGACGCACTTTCTGTAGCTTGACGCTTTTCTAGTTTATTGGCGCATTTTTTGATACATTGCCATTTCCTAGCTCATTTCAGAAATTTTTTCAAAATTAATCGTGATTTTTCTTATTTTTGCTAGTTTTTCTTGAATTTTTAGAAAAAATTTTTTTTGTTGATTTTTTTTTTAATTTTTGATGCTTGACGTTTTTCCAGTGTTCACTGACGCAATTTTGGTGTTCTAGCGCTTTTTTAAAAGATTTTTCCCTTCGCTCACCTTTAGTACAGTACGGTCCAAAAAATGCGTCAACTTTGGAGACATGATATAATTCTGCAGCAGCCGCCACTCCTTCATACGATGAACCACATCCTTCCACGTTTAGGATTCTGGAAATGGGTCAAATGGGTCTCGCCACGAAAATGGGTTCTGGAGCTTCTGGACAAGATTTTGACACTTTTTCTGATGAAAATGGGTAAATTCCAACAGTTTTTATCGATTTTCAGTACAAAAACATGTATATTTGGGTCCTGTGACGCTTTTTTCTCGAAATGGCTCATTTTTCACAAAAATCGGCGGAAATTGTTGGAGTTTGATTGAAAACAATGAAAAATCGTTTAAAAAGCGCCGAAACCTTGTCCAGAAGCCCCAAAACGCATTTTCGTGGCGAGACCCGAAAGGCGGACCTCAATTTCCACCATTTTTTCGTTCAAAAACATGTTCTTCCTCAAAATAGGTCATTTTTTACGAAAAACAGAGGAAACTGCTGAAATTTGCTTGGAATTAATGGAAAATCTGAAAAAATCCGAAAAAGTGTGCCAAAATCTTGTCCAAAAAGTTTGTACATCATAATTTAGTGACTCCTAACAGTTTTGACCATAACTCGGCTCAAAATGATCCGTTTGAGCTCAGTTTGAGCTCACCTAAAATCTTGGGCATGTTTCTAGTTCCCTCAGGTACCACATGTCCAAAGCTGAGCTTAAACGGACAATCTTGAGCCAAGTTATGGTCAAAAATGTTAGGGGGTCACTGAATAAAACCTCTATTAGAAGGGCACCCAATTGTTTGACTTTGAGCTTCACTATCTCAAAAACTAGAAGAGTTATCAAAAAGTTGTCAACTGCAAAGTTGTAGTTCTAATCTTCGTCTACAACTTTGCAGTTGACAACTTTTTGATAACTCTCGTAGTTTTTGAGATAGAAAAGCTCAAAGACTGGGTGTCCTTCAAATAGAGGTTTTACGGTAAACCATTTTCGTGGCGAGACCCAACTCACTCAATATCGAACCCTTCATCCAAAACCCCTTCTTTTCGCATTCTTCTCTTCGCCATTTCCATTATATCCGCCAGTATCTCTCCGTTTTCTTTCGATCCGATATTTCCGATTTTCAACTGAAAATTGGCTCAATTGTGTGTGTGACCTAGATGACATTTTCCAAATTGACAAGTGCTTGAGTCATTTTGTTTATAGTTTAGTGGAAAAAAGTGAGGAAAAACGGAAATTTGAAGATTTTCGCCTTGAGTCGCTACTCAGCGAATATGGACTTATAACGTGGGAGTGTGATACGGAGTCATAAAAATTTTTTTTTTTGAAAATTTGAAATTTTTGCATTTTTTTCTTCAATTTTTTGGCTTTTCATGGCTTTTTTACAACTAGAAAATTCAATTTTCTGACTGGAAAGTTGTAAATATTTTTCCAAAAATTTCAACAAAAAAAAAATTTTTTTTTTGAAAAATTTTAGAAAATTCTAGAAAACTCAATTTGGCTCCAGAATCTTCTATAGAAGTCTAGAAGTCTTCAGAATTCTTGAAAAAAAAATTTTTTTTCCTTACCGTAATCTTCTTATCATTTTGTCCGAATCCAATCGGAATCCATGTGAAAATCACGAAAATAAAGGTGAAATTGCAGAACATTTGATGAATTTTTGATAAATTTTATTTCTTATCAGTTCTTATCAAAATTTCTTCCTTTATATCCCTACTGATAAGCTACCGTAATCACTTATCAATCCCCCACCCCCTCTTTGCCATTTTCCAATTTTCTCTGAGTGCTCAACTCATTTTTGATTTCTTCCCTTTTTCTCTGCACCCTCCATTTTTCAGATGCTATTTCGTTCTCTTATCACTGATTATCATTTATCACTGTTTATCAGTTAGATCAGCCTAAACCTTTTTGTATTTTTCACGGATTTTCCGGGGATTTAGTCGTCTAATCAGTGGAAGTGATTGGATTTTTGAAAAATGATGTGTTAAAAAATTTTTTTGGAAAAAGAGGGACTATCAATGGAATTTTTCATGAAATTTTATTGAAAAAA